>BTPG01000004.1:103380871-103515737 GCA_036245525.1 Semisulcospira habei
AAGATTCTCGCTTCTCCTTCTCTCTCTGGAAGAAAGGTGAATAATGCTCTGTTGAAGAATTATGGGCAATGGTGGAGGCAAGCAAATTGGCCACAGCCTTTTTATCTGTGACCAAACTGGCACCATCTCTAAGATGGCCGACAGAAGCCGAGCCACCCCTGCCCCTAATTCTTCGAACAGCCTTCCAGACTTTTTGGGACGGAGTCCTAGAAGATAAAGATGAGACAAAGCGTCTCCAGGAAGCACGGCGTTCGCGTTTAAAAATGTAACGGGCTTTCGCCCGCTGTCTTTTAAATGTTAAAATATTTGCTTGCGACGGATTACGAAAAGCACGTCGCTGAGCAGATTTGCGTATTTTTTGGGCCTTGCGGCACTCTTCATTGAACCATGGTACTCTCGGCCTCCGAGGGACTGATGTGGAAGTTCTAGGGATGGTTTCACCTGCTACGTCCAACAAAATCAAAGTAAAACAAGAAACAGGTTCTTCAGCTGACATGACCACCTCCTCTGTAAGACGAGACTGACAGAGGGAGGCAAACAGAGGCCAGTTAGCTTTCTTGAGATTCCAGCGCCCCACCGGCGAATCCTCCACACAGCTGACCGATGACAGGACTACTGGGAAGTGGTCACTACCACACAGGTCATCGTGAACCTTCCAGTCAAAGTCCAGCATGAGAGAAGGATCACACACAGTGAGGTCTAGAACAGAACTAGATCCGGAACCTGAGTTAGAGTATGTAGGTGAGCCATCGTTAAAGACACACAGGTTAAGTTGAGAAAAAACATCTTCTAACATCTGACCTCTGCCATCATAGTGGTCACTGCCCCAAAGGTGAGCGTGACCGTTAAAATCCCCCATGAGAATAAAGGGAGGGGGCAGTTGATCTACTAAGTTAAAAATATCATTGCTACAGACCCGCAGTGATGGTGGCAGGTAAATACTGCATATGGTTATGGTCTTCTTTAAGGTAACCCGAGCTGCGACAGCCTGAAGACAGGTGTCGATGCTAACGGGGCTACATAAAATTTGGCTACTAATGAGAAGAGCCGCTCCACCCGAGCGCCTCTCCGAATCAGAGCCTTTATGTATAACATTAAAACCATTAAAGGACACAGGGTCAGAAGTCTTCAGGTAAGTCTCCTGAAGAGATATTACTGAGGGGTTATAGAACTTGACTAAAAGACGCAATTCCTCAAAGTTAGCTTGAAAACCACGACAATTCCACTGAAGCAAAGAGTCCATGATTAAGTCTTATCTGGGGGTAAGGAGTTTTTCCCCCCTTTTTCCTTTACCTTGGAAGGAGTTGAAGAAACAGAGGGGGGCCGGCTCCCGGGCCTCCTCTGGTTCTTCGGAGAGGAAGGGGGTGGAGCTGCCGCAGCATCAGCAACAACAACTTCCACTCCCTCCATCTGCTCCTCCAGTGCAGCATATTTGTTTTGAAGGGGGACATCTGTGTTCCCCTTCTGGGCCCGTGCGCACAGCGGTCCCATAGATTTCTTAGACTTCTGGTCCTGGGCAGCGTTCCTGCCGCTAGAGTTAGCGGCCTTAGAAGGCTGACCAGAGCCAGAAGCCTTTGGAGTTGACTGACTAACAGGTTTGGGTGGGGGCTGAGGCTTAGGGGCAACAGAAGGCGGCACAACCGGACCGGCCGTGTCCGCCTTCTGCGTTCCCTGGCTCCTTGTCACCACCGGAGGAGGGTTACTCTCCAGGGGCGAGATGAGCCGAGGCTCCGCCCCCAACCAAGAAGTTGGGGTCTGACATGAAAAGTCTTTGGTGGGGCGCTTGCCTGCCACCGCTGCACTAAAAGTATACACAGAGGTGTTAGAGGTTGGGGCAGCCGCAGCTGCACCAGGGCCTTCAACCAGTTTTTTGGCATCCAGAAAGGACAACCCCTTCTCCACACGCACCTGCTGAATCTTGCACTCGGATATCCAACGAGGGCATTTCTTATCCGAAGCCATATGCGCCCCCTGGCAATTCACACACAGGGGGGTGGCTGTGCAGGACTCAGCAGAGTGTCCGGGCCTAGTGCACGGCGCATGAGCCTCTGCCTGACGGCATGTCTTCTGCCCATGGCCATACTTTTGGCACTTAAAGCACCCGGAGGGGAAGAGGGACGTACTTTTTCACTCTCAGGGAGTAGTAACCTCCCCAGATGGTAGTAGGAGGGGTGGGGGTGCCAAACGTCAGGATGATGGTAGGGAGACGGATCTCCCCACCACCTCGCTTGGAAGCGAAGCGCCTGACGCAAGTCACCCCCTGAGACTTAAGGTTCCTTACAAGTTCATCTTCTGACAGTTCATCCAAAGCTTGATCTTTGATTACGCCTCTTGACGAATTCATAGTTTTGTGGGGTGTGACTTCCACAGGAGTGTCTCCGATGGAAGAGAGCCCCAGTAGCCCGCTGGAGTGTGCCCGAGTACGGCACTCCACCAGCAAGTCACCAGACCTGAGGCGCTGGGCGTCAGGCCTGCCAACACGGCTCCTGAGGGTCTCCCCCACCAGAAAAGGATGCAGCTTGGTAACTGGTTTCTCCGTCATCTTGCTATGGACAATGAGGAAGCGAGGCCATACGGCCGACGCCTGAGGCGTCGCTTCCTCACAGTCTGAATCACTGTCATGTTCAAATTCGGTGTCTATATGCCGTTTCTGTGCTAGTTTTGGTTTTTTTGTTTTATCCATATTATATTAGTAGAGATATTCATCCCCCGGGGGTCCCCGCCCGCCACCGAGCCCAACAAGGGAAAGTGCAACTGTCGGCGGGTCTCCAGCCGACGCACAATGGAGACTGCCCGAAAGATATACTCAAGGGGGTAAGCCCGATTGAACCGTTTGAGCCACCGCCTTCTATCACACCGTTGAATGCAGGGGAATACTGGCGTAAAGCACCTAATCAGCAGCAAAGGCTATAGCATGGTGCTCCGTATAGCAACCCGCATGTCAACAGTGGGATAGGGCTCAACGTGACAAGAGCCGATTGACTAGGCCGGTACGACTAGCCTCCCGTTTAGGCAGAAGTCAAGGCCAAAGTGGAGTGTTTCAGCCACCAGGATCCTCTTCTCCCCCGACACGGGTCTCCAAGCACGGCAAACACTTGGGATCCAAAGGACCAAAAAGTCACGAGTATTTTTAAGGACCAATCCAACATGGTACAACCTGGGTTAGCACAGCTCCTTAAAAACCGGACCAGTGAAAAGGCTGAACAACATATCTGTTGACATCAAGTCCTAATCCTGGACAAAGATGGCACCCGTCTGCTAGCCCACTCAGTCAGGGACTGAGCGGACTACCCACCTACACCACGTGGAGGCCGGTGCCGGGTAGGTCCCTACCAGTGAGGCCAAGGTCATGTCGGCCATACTTGGTTTTGGTTTGCTTTTGCAAAGTCTCCAATTCTATTCAACTGATTTGGTTCAAATTTGGTGAAATAGTATATATTAAACACAGAAATGTTAATGCGCAAAAATGCATCGGTCTGTGTAAGGTCAAGGTTGTGGTGGCCATCTTTGTTTTTAATTCATATATTCTTGTTAAGGCAGTATCTTTAGAACCATTGGACCGATATGACTCAAACCTTACAGGATGATCTAGTCTTTGATAAACAAAAGTGTACTTAACAAAATCAAGCCATTGTAGTCAAGGTCAAGGCGGCAACGTTTGTTTTTGGTGTTTCAAGCGAGATCTTTGAAAAAGTTTGATTATTTCAGACTTGAGACAGCAATACATTATACTAATGGAAATTGTTTTGTGTATGAGTGACACCATTTCCGTGAAGGTCAAGGCCATGGCAATCGTATTTGTTTCAGTTAGTTAGTTAGTTATTTGGGTTTAACGCCGAGCAGGCGACTAAGGCCATCTCACGGCGGGATGGGTAAAAATCTGGTCAGCCAGACTAAAAGCAAGGTCTTAAGACAAGATGTAAATATAGATTAAAAATCTCAGGCTAAAATGTCGCACATGTCTGGAAAAGAAACGTCTACAGACTCTCAAAAAGGGCAAATAAAAAAATTCACATAGTCTATGAATGCTCAGAGCTTGTTAAAAATATTGCATTCTCTCAAAAAATTGAAGATTTTGTCCGGGGGAACATCCCGGAACAAAACCTTCAAGGAGTCTGCTGTGAAGTGTTTATATCTGGTGTCAATTAGGTCAGCACAATACAGCAAAAAGTGTCGAACAGAAAACTGCTCATCACAGGCAAAACACCATGGACGCTCATCCTGTTTAAGTAAGTAAGAGTGCGTAACATATGTGTGCCCGATGTGGAGCCAAGCAAGGACAGTCTCCTCACGGCGGCTGCCGCAGCGGAAAGGTAGACTGTCAGACAACTTAGGAAGAGCTTCATGAAGCTTGTTCCCTTCCTCTTTGTCCCACTCGGACTGCCACTCGCGGGCTATGTACGCACTAATAACAGGTTTAAAATCACTATAGACAGTCTGTGTGTCAGGGACAGGGTCACTGCGGGCACTGTTGGCAGCAGAATCTGCGATTCTGTTGCCTTCGATGCCCACATGGCCTGGGACCCAAATAAAAATGATGTCATAATATTCCTTCATCAAGTCCGCGTAGAGCTCTCTAATCTGCACCAGCAGTGGATGGTCTGTTCCCGCGCCCTGAAGGGCCTGCAGGGCAGAAAGAGAGTCAGACAGAATCAGGAAGTTCCTTTCCCGAGACTGATAGGCATGCTTGAGTGCTAGCAGAATGGCCTGCAGTTCTGCACTAAATACAGAGGAATGGTCAGGGAGACGGAGCTTAAATGGGCGTCTAGGATGGCGAGAGGACACTGCAGCCGCAGCCACTCTTCCATCCTCAGACTTGGACCCATCCGTATAAAGACGACAATAGCCAGGAAAAATTGAAAGGAGTTCATTGAGGCTCTGTTGGTATATGGCTGGTGGAGTACAATCCTTCTTGTGGGCAGTCAAGTCCAGCAAGATGTCAGGAACTGGTAGTAGCCAGGGTGGAGTGACGTGTTGCAGAGATTCCGAAACTTTGTCCAGGTCCACTCCGGCCGCCTGCAGATGAGGTCGGACACGGAAGGAAAGTGGACGGACAGCTCCCGGATGGGCATCGTAAATCTCTGCAAACGACGGGTTAAAAACACAATCATAGGCAGGATTTTCTGGATGGGCCTTCAGCTTCAGAACGTAGCTGAGCATGAGGCGGATGCGACGGAGCCTGAGAGAAGGCTCCCCTGCCTCTGCATACAGACTAGGAACTGGAGATGTCCTGAAGGCTCCCAGACATATGCGCAGACCTTGATGGTGAATTGTGTTCAGACGCTGCAGAACAGACTTGGAAGCCGAGCCATATACCACAGAGCCGTAATCCAGTTTGGACCGAACAAGGGCCCGGTACAGTCGAAGTAAGACGATGCGGTCTGCACCCCAGTCAGTACGACCAACGACACGAAGAATGTCGAGGGCCTTCCGACAAGAGGTTCTAAGGTAGTTAACATGGTTGCAGAAGGTCAATCTTTTGTCAAAGATGACCCCCAGAAACTTAGCTTCTTCAGCCACCTTAATTGGCACTCCAGCAATGCTCAGGCTAGGTTCTGGAAAAAATTTCGTCTGGTTAGTAAAATGCACACAGACTGTCTTGGAGGGCGAGAATCTGAATCCATTGAGAGACACCCACCCCTGGATGCGATCAACGCACAGCTGCAAGCGCCTCTCAAGGGACGCAAGTCCTCGACCTCGTGCACACAAAGCAAAGTCGTCCACAAACAAAGAGCATTCAGAATCATCCTTGACGGCCTTTACAATGTTATTTATTTTAATGCTAAATAAAACAGGAGATAGAATACTGCCCTGCGGGACACCCATCTCCTGTTCAAAGGAGTCGGAGAGGGTGGAGCCCACACGGACATGGAACGACCTGTTGGACAAAAAATTGTGAATAAAAACGGGCAGATGCCCTTTAAAACCCATGTCCGACAAATCAGACATTATACCATGCTTCCAGGTCGTGTCATATGCCTTTTCAAGATCAAAGAAAATTGCATAGACATGCTGCTTGTTGACAAAAGCATCTCGGATAAAAGACTCAAAGCGGACTAGATGGTCAGTTGTACTACGGAAGCGCCGGAAACCGCACTGGAGGTCTGTGATGAGACCCTGTGACTCAAGATGCCACACCAGTCGGGCGTTGACCAAGCGTTCCATAGTTTTACATAAACATGATGTCAAAGCTATTGGCCGGTAGTTGCCCGGGTCGGAAGGATCCTTACCCGGCTTGGGAATTGGCACAACCACAGCCTGGCGCCAAGATGGCGGAAAATGACCGGTTATCCAGATATGGTTAAAGGCCTTGAGAAGTACAAGGAGTGAATCCTCAGGCAGATGTGTTATGAGCTGATAATGGATGGTATCTAATCCAGCAGCAGAGTCAGTACATTTCTGCATGGCTTGCTGCAATTCTGAAAACGTAAAAGGGGCATTATAGTCTTCCAAGTTATCCGATATAAAATCACAAGCACAAGATTCTCGCTTCTCCTTCTCTCTCTGGAAGAAAGGTGAATAATGCTCTGTTGAAGAATTATGGGCAATGGTGGAGGCAAGCAAATTGGCCACAGCCTTTTTATCTGTGACCAAACTGGCACCATCTCTAAGATGGCCGACAGAAGCCGAGCCACCCCTGCCCCTAATTCTTCGAACAGCCTTCCAGACTTTTTGGGACGGAGTCCTAGAAGATAAAGATGAGACGAAGCGTCTCCAGGAAGCAAGGCGTTCACGTTTAAAAATATAACGGGCTTTCGCCCGCTGTCTTTTAAAGGTTAAAATATTTGCTTGCGACGGATTACGAAATGCACGTCGCTGAGCAGATTTGCGCATTGTTTGGGCCTTGCGGCACTCTTCATTGAACCATGGTACTCTTGGCTTCCGAGGGAGTGATGTGGAAGTTCTAGGGATGGTTTCACCTGCAACCTCCAACAAAATAGAAGTAAAACAAGAAACAGGTTCTTCAGCTGACATGACCACCTCTCTGTAAGACGAGACTGACAGAGAGAGGCAAACAGAGACCAGTTAGCTTTCTTGAGATTCCAGCGCCCCACCGGCGAATCCTCCTCACAGCTGACCGATGACAGGACTACTGGGAAGTGGTCACTACCACACAGGTCGTCGTGAACCTTCCAGTCAAAGTCCAGCATGAGAGAAGGATCACACACAGTGAGGTCTAGAACAGAACTAGATCCGGAACCTGAGTTAGAGTATGTAGGTGAGCCATCGTTAAAGACACATAGGTTAAGTTGAGAAAAAACATCTTCTAACATCTGACCTCTGCCATCATAGTGGTCACTACCCCAAAGGTGAGCATGACCGTTAAAATCCCCCATGAGAATAAAGGGAGGGGGCAGTTGATCTACTAAGTTAAAAATATCATTGCTACAGACCCGCAGTGATGGTGGCAGGTAAATACTGCATATGGTTATGGTCTTTTTTAAGGTAACCCGAGCAGCGACAGCCTGAAGACAGGTGTCGATGCTAACGGGGCTACATAAAATTTGGCTACTAATGAGAAGAGCCGCTCCACCCGAGCGCCTCTCCGAATCAGAGCCTTTATGTATAACATTAAAACCATTAAAAGACACAGGGTCAGAAGTCTTCAGGTAAGTCTCCTGAAGAGATATGACTGAGGGGTTATAGAACTTGACTAAAAGACGTAATTCCTCAAAGTTAGCTCGAAAACCACGACAATTCCACTGAAGCAAAGAGTCCATGATTAAGTCTGATCTGGGGGTAAGGAGTTTTTCCCCCCTTTTTCCTTTACCTTGGAAGGAGTTGAAGAAACAGAGGGGGGCCGGCTCCCGGGCCTCCTCTGGTTCTTCAGAGAGGAAGGGGGTGGAGCTGCCGCAGCATCAGCAACAACAACTTCCACTCCCTCCATCCGCTCCTCCAGTGCAGCATATTTGTTTTGAAGGGGGACATCTGTGTTCCCCTTCTGGGCCCGTGCGCACAGCGGTCCCATAGATTTCTTAGACTTCTGGTCCTGGGCAGCGTTCCTGCCGCTAGAGTTAGCGGCCTTAGAAGGCTGACCAGAGCCAGAAGCCTTTGGAGTTGACTGACTAACAGGTTTGGGTGGGGGCTGAGGCTTAGGGGCAACAGAAGGCGGCACAACCGGACCGGCAGTGTCCGCCTTCTGCGTTCCCTGGCTCCTTGTCACCACCGGAGGAGGGTTACTCTCTAGGGGCGAGATGAGCCGAGGCTCCGCCCCCAACCAAGAAGTTGGGGTCTGACATGAAAAGTCTTTGGTGGGGCGCTTGCCTGCCACCGCTGCACTAAAAGTATACACTGAGGTGTTAGAGGTTGGGGCAGCCGCAGCTGCACCAGGGCCTTCAACCAGTTTTTTGGCATCCAGAAAGGACAGCCCCTTCTCCACACGCACCTGCTGAATCTTGCACTCGGATATCCAACGAGGGCATTTCTTATCCGAAGCCATATGCGCCCCCTGGCAATTCACACACAGGGGGGTGGCTGTGCAGGACTCAGCAGAGTGTCCGGGCCTAGTGCAACGGGCGCATGAAGCCTCTGCCTGACGGCATGTCTTCTGCCCATGGCCATACTTTTGGCACTTAAAGCACCGGAGGGGAAGAGGGACGTACTTTTTCACTCTCAGGGAGTAGTAACCTCCCCAGATGGTAGTAGGAGGGGTGGGGGTGCCAAACGTCAGGATGATGGTAGGGAGACGGATCTCCCCACCACCTCGCTTGGAAGCGAAGCGCCTGACGCAAGTCACCCCCTGAGACTTAAGGTTCCTTACAAGTTCATCTTCTGACAGTTCTGCCAAAGCTTGATCTTTGATTACGCCTCTTGACGAATTCATAGTTTTGTGGGGTGTGACTTCCACAGGAGTGTCTCCGATGGAAGAGAGCCCCAGTAGCCCGCTGGAGTGTGCCCGAGTACGGCACTCCACCAGCAAGTCATCAGACCTGAGGCGCTGGGCGTCAGGCCTGCCAACACGGCTCCTGAGGGTCTTCCCCACCAGAAAAGGATGCAGCTTGGTAACTGGTTTCTCCTTCACCTTGCTATGGACAATGAGGAAGCGAGGCCATACGGCCGACGCCTGAGGCGTCGCTTCCTCACAGTCTGAATCACTGTCATGCGCAATGTCGGTGTCTATGCGCCGTTTCTGTGCTAGTTTTGGTTTTTTGTTTTTATCCATATTATATTAGTAGAGATATTCATCCCCCGGGGGTCCCCGCCCGCCACCGAGCCCAACAAGGGAAAGTGCAACTGTCGGCGGGTCTCCAGCCGACGCACAATGGAGACTTTCCGAAAGATATACTCAAGGGGGTAAGCCCGATTGAACCGTTTGAGCCACCGCCTTCTATCACACCGTTGAATGCAGGGGAATACTGGCGTAAAGCACCTAATCAGCAGCAGAAGCTATAGCATGGTGCTCCGTATAGCAACCCGCATGTCAACAGTGGGATAGGGCTCAACGTGACAAGAGCCGATTGACTAGGCCGGTACGACTAGCCTCCCGTTTAGGTAGAAGTCAAGGCCGAAGTGGAGTGTTGGCACCAGTGAGCCGCAGCCCAAAGGGAACCTCAGCCACCAGGATCCTCTTCTCCCCCGACACGGGTCTCCAAGCACGGCAAACACTTGGGATCCAAAGGACCAAAAAGTCACGAGTATTTTTAAGGACCAATCCAACATGGTACGACCTAGGTTAGCACAGCTCCTTAAAAACCGGACCAGTGAAAAGGCTGAACAACATATCTGCTGACATCAAGTCCTAATCCTGGACAAAGATGGCACCCGTCCGCTAGCCCACTCAGTCAGGGACTGAGCGGACTACCCACCTACGCCACGTGGAGGCCGGTGCCGGGTAGGCATATTTGTTTCACATTGTGTATTCTTCTTTGGACCATATCTATGTAACCTTTAACTGGCTTTGACTGAAACATAAGCAGACATAGTACTTGTTACTGAAATTATAGTCCTTGGTAACTTGTAGTGTTATGATAAACAGTTAGGTTACTGCGTGCAAAGTCAAGGCTATAGTAGTCATATTTGTTTAAGATCCATCTAGACCATAATTATATCCAAAAGCATTTGACCACTTTGCTTCAGATATGGCATGGTAATAACTGTTATAGGTGTAAAGTGTTTAGTGCAAGAAATATATCACTATGATATAGGGTCACAGTCATTGCAGCCATCCTGTATTGCACTTTTTCCATTCCCTTTTTTAAAATTTAAATCGTTATTTAATATATTTTCTAAAACTGTTGGATTCTTTGTGTACCCAGCTCTCACTTCATACACTGTTAGTATGAGTGACTGTACAATTTTTTTTCCCTCATGGCCACAGCTCTCTTTTGGCTGTTGGCAAAAAAGATGTGATGGAGCATGTGGGCATGAAACGCTGATAGACATAAACGTATTGTCATAAACTTCTTCTGTATGTCGCTGCTCGTTGTCGAAGAAAACATATGTAATACATAATTATCACGGTCATCAATCAAATTTGGATTTAAAACTGACTTAAACCTTCATTCAAAATTGTAATAAACAAAATGTGACCTGTTCGCATGAAAAGTGAGATAAGTCGCTCAGCGGCTATGCTGCTACGGGCAGTAAACAGAGGTTGGGGCCTATCTTGGGTAATTTGAGATTAGTGCACCATGAACAATATATTTGCTGCTTTTCCCTCCAAAATAGCTAGAAATACCTAAAACCCGTCAATTTCATGACCTAGTGTTCAGTTTTGCCCTAAAAAAATGAGGCAAAAATGACCAACTTGCAACGATCATGCATAGAACATCCCTTGCAGAACCCCATCATGTTATATACCGTTGGAAACTTGAACTCATCTACTTATAGGGTGTTCGCTTAGATTCACTGTACAACCCAAACAGAAGGCCTGTAAGAAACATTTTCGGTGTAAACTAAACAGAAACCCTTGGCCAATCAGTATCCGACTTTTTAATGATCTTAGCAACTTTACCAATGCTGGCAGTAACGGCCCGTGTGATTGGCTCATGCTTGACAAAGGGAGACCACAGCCTTAACTTCCGTACAAAACATCGCTACTTGCTTTCAATCGAAACAAGCATGGATAGACGGATTGATTATCTTATGTGCGGTTTGAATTCCAACAATATTTTTGAGAGAGCGAGTGATGGACTTGCATAGCAGCTGCTAGATACTGCTTTCTGAGGGCAGATATATTTTATTATATATTCACAACTCACAGGCAGTAATCCTGAAGAACGCTGTGTAGCGAGCATATTTTGACATTCCAACTGTGAGATGCCCAACGTAAAACGTTGATTTCTAATCTTTCCAGTATTTGAAGCATTGCTATAAGTATCTTGTTGAAGTTTCAGTACAATATGTGCATGACTGACCTTGGTTGCTAGGGAAAAATGCTCAAAAACTGACAGAAATCTTTGAGCTCGTTTTTCCTCAAAATGTCCAATGTACCACTTCACAACTTTAAACTTGAATTTCAACTTGCTGAATAACTCTTTCATTTTTCATCCCACATACTTAATTTTGGTATCAATGAAAAGGTTTTATCCTCCTCTTTACAATGATATGCATATCTGAGTACCCACCAAAATTGACTTATCTTACCTTTTGCGGGAGCAGGTCACAAATGACATTAAAATTGTCCTTGCTGTGACCTTGACCTCGAAGCAGAAGGAGTAACATTTGTTGAAAATGAACTTTGTAGTAATGAGTCAATTCACGAACAATCTTAAATAAAGGAGTTTAAATGTGATACAGAAATCATTAAAAGAATCAACAGGAAACATAGCATGGACATAACCTTCACATCAATGTCAAGGACTTTATAATATTATTGCAAACTTGTTCTTGTTCCAGAATATCAATCCATAGTGTTTGTTTTTAATCGGTCTAACAGTTTCAGAAAATTGCCTAAAAATACAGTCAATGTTGGAACGACTGTGACCTTGACCGTAAAGTAAAAAACACTGGTATGACTTATCATGTTCTTTCTTTTACAACAGTAATCGCTTGAACCACCAGGAAGCAGGTTTAAAGAGTGGTTTAGGGAAAATGTTGTTGAAGCAGATCTAGTCTATATATTTAATAGATACAGGCCGTGACCTTGACCTTCATGTTAGACATGCTGCTTTTAAATAGTCCATCTTGTAAAAGACTATTTACCAACTACAATTAGAATCATCCATGTACATTGGAAGCGACCATGACTTGGTGATGATGACCTTCCGACTCCGCCTAAAGAAGGTCAACGAGCAGGGTCCCACCAGAATCAAGTTTGACCTCGAGAAACTGAAAGACACAGAGGTAGCAGAAGCCTTCCAGGCAAAGATAGGAGGAAAATTCCTGCCACTGCTACTTCTAGGTGCAGAAGACACGGATGTGGACACACTGATCAACACATTTAACACTGCTGTAACCCAAACAGCCAGTGAGATCCTTGGCAAACACAGACAAGCAAAGAAACCTTGGGTTACAGCTGACATCTTTGTTCTATGTGACAAGCGTCGAGAATCAAGAAAAGCATGAAAAAGGCAAATAATAAGTGGATTGAAGATCAGTGTAAACACGTAGAAGAAAATCTGAACAAAAATAATAGCAAAAAAGCATACCAGCCGGTGAAAGACCTGACCAGTGTAAAACAAGGACGCTCCTTGATCATCCAAGATAGTGAAGGGAACTGTCTTACGGAAGACCAAGACATACTGAAGAGATGGACAGAGTACTGCTCAGATTTGTACAACCACCGAGCTACAGGGGACCCAGGCATACTTGTCAACCCACCCGTGACCAACAATGGCAACTATCCCATCCTCCGAGAAGAAGTAGAGGCTGCAGTGAAGTCGCTGAAAAAAAGGGAAGGCAGCATCAGCAGACAACATCCCTGCAGAACTAGTCCAAGAAGTGGGAGAAGACATGATAAGCACCTTACTAACAATCTGCAATAAGATCTGGCAGTCAGGGGATTGGCCCACACCATGGACCCAATCACTTATAATAACTCTCCCCAAAAAAGGCAACTTACATCAATGCCAGAATTATCGCACGATCAGTCTTATATGCCACCCAAGCAAAGTCATGTTAAAGATCCTACTGAACAGGCTGAAGCCACCGGCAGAGGAAATCATAGCTGCGGAACAGGCAGGCTTCAGACCAGGGTGCAGCACAACTGAGCAGATCTTCAACCTGAGAGTTCTATGTGAGAGGTACCTCCAGCACCAGCAAGACATCTATCATGTCTTTGTGGATTTTAAGAAAGCGTTTGACAGGGTGTGACATGCTGCCCTTTGGTCCACCATGAAGCTATACAACATAAATGACAACCTGATTGAAGTCATAGCAAACCTTTACAACAAGGCCACTAGTGCAGTCTGCGTCAACGTCAAAATAGGAAACTGGTTTAGGACTACAGTCAGAGTCAGACAAGGCTGCTTGCTCTCACCTACTCTTTTCAACATCTTCCTGGAAAGAATCATGACATACGCTCTGAAAGATCATGAAGGAACTGTCAGTATTGGAGGCAGAACAATCATGAACTTGCGCTTTGCGGAGGACATTGATGGCCTTGCAGGAACAGAGAAGGAGCTAGCTCAGCTGGTGGAAAAGCTGGACAGCACAGCCATTGCGTATGGGATGGAAATCAGTGCAGAGAAGACCAAACTGATGACAAATAACACCAGTGGTATTGGCACTGACGTCATGATTGGAAGCCAAAAACTAGAAACAGTTAATAAATTCAAATATTTAGGAGCCATTGTAACAGATGAGGGATCAAAACCTGAAATACTGTCCAGGACTGCGCAGACAACAACAGCACTGACAAGATTGAAGACCATAATTATGGAAGGACAGAAACATCACGCTCTGCTTCAAGATCAGACTGATGCACTTCTTAGTCATCTCAGTGTTCTTGTATGCCTGCGAGTCATGGACCCTCACAGCAGACCTTTAAAGGAGGATACAAGCCACTGAAATGAGATGTTTTTGAAGGCTGCTTGGCATTTCATACAGAGATCACATCACGAACGAGGAAGTGGGAAGCAGAATCATGCAAGCCATCGGGCCCTATGAAGATCTATTAGCCATTGTGAAAAAATGCAAACTGAAGTGGTATGGGCATGTCACGCGTTCAGCAGGGCTTGCCAAAACAATCCTGCAAGGCACTGTGCAAGGATGAAGGAGAGGAAGACAGAGGATAAGATGGGAGGACAATATTTCAGAGTGGACAGGACTGAGGCTGGGTGATACGCTAAGAATGGCAGAGAACAGAGAGGAATGGAGGGAGCTGGTTGCCAAGCCATCAGTGGTGCCCCAATGGTCGGCAAGACTACGGGATATAGATATAGATATATAGATAGACAGCAGCAGCAACATTCACATGAATGGCCAAAAGCTAGAAGAGGTCAATAGCTTCAAGTACTTGGGAGCCACCCTGTCCAAAGACGGTAGTTGCATAGCAGAGATCCGTATCAGGATAGGTACAGCAACATCCGCAATGGCCAGGCTGGACAGGATATGGCGAAGTAACTCCATCAGCTTCACCATCAAGTACAGGCTTTACAAGTCCCTCATAGTGTCTATTCTACTCTACGGCTGTGAGACTTGGACACTGCTTGCAGACTCAGAAAAGAAAATCCAGGCCTTTGAGAACAAGTGCCTGAGGAAGTTGCTCCGCATCTCGTACCGCGAGCACAAGACCAACGAATATGTACGGAGCATCGTCACTTCCCTGGTGGGCCCACATGAACCCCTTCTGGCAACCGTGAAACGGCGCAAGCTTGCTTGGTTTGGCCACGTGACCCGACACAACACCTTGTCCAAGACTATCCTCCAAGGCACTCTCGAAGGAAGTCGTCGGCGAGGTCGTCAGAGAAAGAGTTGGGTCGCAAACATAAAAGAATGGACCGAACTCGAGATGTCAGACTTGCTTGCCACCGCCCAAAATAGAACTCAGTGGAGAGCACTGTCTGTTGCTGCTGCCTTTCAGTCCCCCCAACGCCCAGTTCGGGCAAGGGACTGATGATGATGATGATGATATAGATAGATATAAATAATATGTACATTGATTCTAGAAACAGGCTGTAAATCATCATTACAGTTGGTTCTGGACATTAAAACATTGGTTGCCATGGAAACTACATTTAAAAGGGCTAAGGCATGTTTTTAATTCCCTTGTAACTCATCAATATCCGAGTTATTTTTCATAAATTTGACCATTCAGACCATTCCTTGTGAAAAGTAAGCAACAATATCGGATTAAATGGCTCTGTTAAAAGAAGTTGGTGGGTTGTACATTGCTTAACGACCCAGCAGCAACAAGACTTTCTCAAGACGTGCCTGCACTGCTTGTGAAAAAAAACCCACCAGAATATTGAATGTATGTCACCAGCCAGTCTAATACGCTAAATAAACCTAAGATCATTTAGCAACACACATCAAATATCAAGAGCTACAGGCAGCTCAGACAGTAGGGAGAGTTAAAAAAAGGAAAATACAGGTGAATGGACCAAAGTTAGACAGAAACACATGCCCCAGATTACAGGGGAAAACCCACCCTGTGGGGCTGACCAGGGTGACCCTGGGAACTAAAAAGTAGTTAACCCCACCCAAGTCCCCCAGGGCAGACCCGGGTGGGGGGCTGTCAAAAGAAGTGTAATGGAATTAGCAGCACATCAGTTGGCAACGGTCAGGACCAAACTATATGGTTTGTGCAAACCTCAGCCTAGAGAGCGGCTTCCATATAATTTGACCCTCAAAATGTAGTAATACATACACAAATCTTTCTCGAGTTGAAATATGGTTGTCATGGCAACCGTATAAAGCAACAAGAAAGGCAAAACCATTATGGCTAACGTGTATGACCAATTTACATATAAGTGACCTTTGTGGCAAGGGCTGGTATCTGCACCATCAAAATCCATTAAACTGTAAGCATTTTTTTACACATCTGTCAACCCCCCCCCCCCCCCCCCCCCCCATCACCCATGACCTTTGTGATGTCGACTAAATTAGTATGCATAGGAAGGTCTTATCATCATCTATCTTGGTGCCAAATTTGGTTGAAAAAATTGCAAAATTCTTGATAATACCTACAATTTTATCAAAAATTGGCATTTACACACATTTTCCAGCCTCTTGTGACCCTCGACCTTTCCAAGGGGTAATCCAAATTAGTATGCATAGATAGGTCTTACCATCAGGTATCTCTGTACCAAGTTTCGGTTTGAAGTTGTGAACAGTATTTGAGAAAAAACATCTTTTGTCAAAAGATGGCTATCTTTTACCTATTTCCTCAGCTCTCATGACCCTTTACCTTTCTGATGGATCAACCAAATTAGTGTGCATACAAAGGTCTTCCAATTAGGTATCTCTGTAGAAAGTTTGGGTTTAAAGTTGTGAATAGTATTTGAGAAAAAAACATCTTTTGTGAAAATATGGCTATTTTGAACCTATTTCCTGAGCCCTTGTGACCCTTGACCTTTCCGAAGGGGTAATCCAAATTAGTATGCATAGATAGGTCTTACCATCAGGTATCTCTGTACCAAGTTTCGGTTTGAAGTGGTGAACAGTATTTGAGAAAAAACATCTTTTGTCAAAATATGGCTATTTATCACCTATTATTGTGTGAGGTCACTCAAATTGGTATGTTTAGAAAGGTCTTGCCACAAAGTATCCTTGGACCAAGTTTGAAGACTGTGGCTTGAATAGTCTCCGAGAAAATGCCAGTGTTAAAGTTTACCACAGAAGACGGCGGACAGACAACGGCTGGACGACCACTGACCCAAAACATAGACTCACTTTTGCTTCGCACGTGAGCCCAAAACACGGTCTGTACAAAATAACTTCTTCATCTTTCAAGCAGCTGTGTTTCTGCCGAGTAATGCAAATATACTGTTATCAATAGAGGGTCGGTGTTTAACAAGCACATCTCAAGCAACTTTAAAGTTTATTCCATAAACAAATAGCAATAACGTATTGCCTGTCAATGGTGAGTAAGTGCTCACCAGTAATTTTGATTATGTTTTCTATTTCAATGATGGATGACCTGAAATCCATGGTAAAGAATGTAAAATGTTATTTCTCTCACCCCAAAAATTGGTATGCATAGGATATGGTAACGGTCATTTTCAATATTGGTTGGCATGGTAACACTCCGCAAAATCTTCGATGCCCAAGGTGTGGAATTTTCTTCTATCACGATTTTCTACCGCCGTGCCCAATGTCAGAGTAATCGGCCCATAATGCATGATTCTGATGCCATGAGAGATCGGACTAATTCACAGGAGTGGCTTTTTGTCTACCGTATTCAAAATACATGTACCATAGACTTTGAAATGATCTGGTTGGAGCGTGTTCCATAAAATGCACACGGTGTGCTGGCCAGGAAGTTATTTAGTTAGTTATTTGGGTTTAACGCCGACTAAGACCATGTCACGGCAGGATGGGTAAAAATCGGGCAAGCCAGACTAAAAGAAAGGTCTTAAGACAAGATGTAAATATATCTTTAAAATATTTCAGGCTAAAATAGCACATGGGTCTTCTAAGGAAACGTCTACAAACTCTCAAAAAGGTCAAAATAATGAAATTCGCATGTCTATGAATGCTCAAATCTTATTTAAAATATTGCATTCTCTCAGGAAACTGAAAATTTTGTCCGAGGGAACATCCTGGAACAAAACATTCAAGAAGTCTGCTGTGAAGTGTTTATATCTTGTGTCAATTAGATCGGCACTAGAGAGTAAAAAGTGTTTAACAGAATATTGCTCATCGCAGGCATAACACCATGGATGCTCCTCCTGTTTTAGTAAATAAGAGTGCGTAACATACGTGTGCCCAAAGTGAAGCTGAGCAAGGACAGTCTCCTAACAGCGGCTGCCACAGCGATAAGGTAGACTTTCGGACACCTTAGGAAGAGCTTCATGCAGCTTGTTAGCTTCCTCTTTGTCCCACTCGGACTTCCACTCGCAGGATATGCACGCACTAATCACAGGTTTAAAATCACTATGAACAGTCTGTGTGTCAGGGATAGGGTCTCTGTGGGCATCATTGGCAGCAGAATCTGCGATCCTGTTGCCTTTGATGCACACATGCCCTGAGACCCAAATAAAAATGATGTGATAATATTCCTTCAAGTCTGCACATAGCTCTCGAATCTGCACCAGCAGTGGGTGGTCTGTTCCTGCGCCCTGAAGGGCCTGTAGGGCAGAAAGAGAGTCAGACAGAATCAGGAAGTTCCTTTCCCTAGACCGATAAGCATGCCTGAGTGCCCCAGCAGAACTGCCTGCAGTTCTGCACTAAATACAGTTGAATGGTCTGGGAGACGGTGCTTAAAATTTAATGGGCGTCTAGGTTGGCGACAGGACACTGCGGCCGCAGCCACCCTCCCATCCTCAGACTTTGACCCATCTGTATAAATACGACAATAGGTAGGAAAACTTGAAAGGAGTTCATTGAGGCTCGGTAGGTATATGGCTGGTGGGGTAGAGTCCTTCTTGTGGGCGGTCAAGTCCAGCAAGACGTCAGGATCTGGTAATAGCCAGGGTGGAGTGGTGTGTTGCAGAGATTCCAAAACTTTGTCCAGGTCCACTCCGGCCGCCTGCAGATGAGGTCAGACACGGAACGAAAGTGGCTGGACAGCTCCCGGATGGGTATCGTAAATCTCGTGAGACCCTGTGACTCAAGATGCCACACCAGGCGGGCGTTGACCAGGCGTTCCACAGTTTTACATAAACATGATGTTAGAGCGATTGGCCGGTAGTTGCCCGGGTCAGAAGGATCCTTACCCGACTTGGGGAAGGGCACAATCACAGCCAGGCGCGAAGATGGCGGGAAATGACCAGTTACTCAGATATGGTCAAAGGCCTTGAGAAGTTCGAGGAGTGACTTCTCAGGCAGATGTATTAAGAGCTGATAATGAATGGTATCTAGTCCAGCAGCAGAGTCATTACATTTCTGCAGGGCTTGCTGTAATTCTGATAAAGTAAAAGGGGTATTATAGTCTTCCGAGTTATCCGATTTAAAATCACAAATACAAGACTCTCGCTTCTCCTTCCCTCTCTGGAAAAAGGGTGAATAATATTCTGTTGAAGAATTATGGGCAATGGTGGAGGCAAGCAAATTGGCCACAGCCTTTTTATCTGTGACCAAGCTGGCACCATCTCTAAGATGGCCGACAGAAGCCGAGCCACCCCTGCCCCTAATTCTTCGAACAGCCTTCCAGACCTTCTGGGACGGAGTCCTAGAAGATAAAGATGAGACGAAACGTCTCCAGGAAGCACGACGATCACGTTTAAAAATGTAACAGGCTTTTGCCCTCTGTCTTTTAAAGGTTAAAACATTCACTTGCGACGGATTACGAAAAGCACGTCGCTGAGCAGATTTGTGCGTTTTGGGGGCCTTGTGGCACTCTTCATTGAACCATGGTACTCTCAGCTTCCTAGGGACTGATGTGGAAGTTTTAGGCATGGCTTCACCTGCTGCGTCCAACAAAATAAAAGTAAAACAAGAAACAGGTTCTTCAGCTGACATGACCACCTCCTCTGTAATATGAGACTGACAGAGGGAGGCAAACAGAGGCCAGTTAGCTTTCTTCAGATTCCAGTGCCCCACTGGTGGATCCTCCTCACAGTTGACCGATGACAGGACTACTGGGAAGTGGTCACTACCACACAGGTCGTCGTAAACCTTCCAGTCAAATTTCAGCATGAGAGAAGTATCACACACAGTGAGGTCTAGAACAGACCTAGATCCTAAACCTGGGTTAGAGTAGGTAGGTGATCCATCGTTAAAGACACATAAGTTGAGAAAAAACGTTTTCTAACATCTGACCATTGCTATCATAGTGGTCACTACCCTACATGTGAGCGTGAGCGTCAAAATCTCCCATGAGAATAAAGGGAGGGGGCAGCTGATCTACAAAGTTAAAAGTATCATTACTACAGACTTGCAGGGATGGTGGCAGGTAAACACTGCATATGGTTATGGTTTTCTCTAAAGTAACAGCCTGAAGACAGGTGTCGACACTAACGGGGCTACATAAAATTTGGCTACTAATGAGGAGAGCCACTACACCCGAGCGCCTCTCCGAATCAGAGCCTTTATGGATATCATTAAAACCATTAAAAGATGGTTGGTTGGTTGGTTGTACATTGCTTAATGTCCCGGCAGCAACAAGACTTACTCAGGACATGCTTGCACTGCTTGTAAAAAAAAAATAAACAGAATATTGAATGTATGTCGCCAGCCAGTCTAATACGCTAAATAAATCTATGACTATTTAGCAACACACATCCAATATAAAGAGCTACAGACAGCGCAGACAATAGGGAGAGTTTTAAAAAGGAAAATACAGATGAATGGACCAAGGGTAGACAGAAACACATGCCCCAGAATAGAGGGGAAACCCCACCCTGTGGGGCTGACCAGGGTGATCCTGGGAACGAAAAAGTAGTTAACCCCACCCGTCCCCCAGGGCAAACCCGGGTGGGGGACCACTAAAAGAGACAGGGTCAGAAGTCTTCAGATAAGTCTCCTGAAGAGATATTACTGAGGGGTTATAGGACTTAACTAAAAGACGTAATTTCTCAAGGTAGGGTGAAAACTACGACAATTCCACTCAAGCAGAGAGTACATGATTAGGTCTTATGTGAGGGAGAAGAGCGAGTTCCCCCCCCCCCCCCCCCCCACCTTTTTTTTTTCCTTTGTTTTGGAAGGAGACGAAGAAATGGAGGGGGGGCCGTCTCCCGGGCCTTCTCTGGTTCTTCGGAGATGAGGGGAGTGGAGCTGCCGCAGCACCAGTTATGACAAGTTCCTCTCCCTCCATCTGCTCCTCCAATGCAGCAAATTTATTTTGAAGGGGGACATCAATGTCCCCCTTATGTGCCCATGCGCACTGCGGCCCCGTAGCTTTCTTGGACTTCTGGCTCTGGGCAGAGTTCCTGCCACTAGAGTTAGTGGCCTTAGAAGGTTGGCCAGAGCCAGAAGCCTTTGTAGCAGGCACACCGGACCGGGAGTGGCAGCCTTCTGCATTCCCTGGTTCCGCGTCACCACTGGAGATGGGTTACTCTCCTGGAGCGAGAGGATCCGAGCCTCCTCCCCCAGCCAAGAAGTCGGGGTTTGACAGGAGAAGTCTTTGGTGGGGCGCTTGCCTGCCACTGCAGCACTGAATGTAAATACAGAGGTGCGACTAGCGTTTGAAGCAGCCTCAGCTGCACCAGGGCCGTCAACCAGTGTTTTTTTGTTGTTTTTTTTGCATCTGCAAAGGACAGCCCCTTCTCCACACGTGTGCTGGATCTTGCACTCGGATATCCAACGAGGGCATTTCTTATCCGAAGCCATATGCGCCCCCTGGCAATTCACACACAGGGGGGTGGCTGTGCAGGACTCAGCAGAGTGTCCGGGCTTAGTGCAATGGGTGCATGAAGCCTCTGCCTGGCGGCATGTCTTCTGTCCATGGCCATACTTTTGGCACTTAAAGCACCAGAGTGGCAGAGGGACGTACTTCTTCACTTTCAAGGAGTAATAACCTCCCCAGATGGTAGTAGGGGGGGGGTGGGGGTGCCAAACGTCAGGATGATGGTAGGGAGACGGATCTCCCTACCATCTCGCTTGGAAGCGAAGCGCCGGACGTAAGTCACCCCCTGCCAAATTAGTATGCACAAATAGGTCTTAACATAGGTATATCTGTACTAAGTTTGGGTTTGAAGTTGTGAACAGCATTTGAGGAAAAAAATCTTTTGTCCAAATATGGCTATATTTTTTTAACCAATTTTCTGATCTTCTGTGACCCTTGACCTTTCTGAGGAGTCAAACGAATTAGCATGCATAGAAAGGTCTTACCATCAGGTATCTTTGTACCAAGTCTGGGTTTGAAGTTGTGAATAGTATTTGAGAAAAGATAAATTTTGTCAAAATATGGCTATTTTTCACCCCATGTGACCTTGACCTTTGAGAGGTCACCCAATTGGTATATTTAGAAAGGTCTTTCCACAAAATATCTTTGGGCTAAGTTTGAAGACTGTGGCTGGAATAGTATATGAGAAAATTCAAACGTTAAATTTTACCACGGACGACAGCAGAAAGTGGACAGACAACCACTGACCCAGAACATACTCACTTTTGCTTTCATTGAAGTCATTCATCATGATGCAATGGGGTAGGGAGGTGGGGAGTGACGAAGACAACCCCTTCACCCCCCCCCCCCCCCCCACATCCCCACCCAAACTGGTGGGCTGGATACTGACCTTATTTTCTCAAATCAGTCTTGAACCTGTACTTCAACAAGAAATGCTCCTAACTGCCTTGTGAAGAAAGCCTAGGATCACATACTCCAAATAAAAAGGTAACTCTTTTGGTTTGTTTTTCTCAAAAACGCAAAATTGTTAAAGGAGCACACCCAACTTTTTTCATGCTTCAGTTCGCAAAAAGCTTTTACTGGGATTCAGTATACATACCCATTTAGACAGTGACCACCTTATTGCCTCACCAAATGCTTTCTTTTGTCTGTTCAAAGTGAAAAAAAGGCCCACTGTAATCTTTTGAGGGATGCGTGAAAAGATTCCTTCTCATAGGCGATGGTAGCTGACATCATAACTATTCTATACGACCTTAGATTATCTGCATAATTATAACCAATCAGAGACAAGATGGCGGATGAACCGGCAAAAGAAAAAAAAAGTATCATCGAGTCGCACCGACATCCACAGACTCGGAATTGAAGAGAAGAAAGAAGAAGAGAAACAAGATACCCCTAAGCAGAACTGACATTGGACAAGGGAATATGGACATGTGGCAACGCGTAAAACAAGAGCTTAGCTTGACCACCCACCCGGAATTTGTCACTTTCCTGCTGAATCAGTAAGTAATCGACAGTCTTTGTCGATCTTCCTATAGTTCTGTGAGCGCCAGTGATTTTCAGATTTCATGATCTTCAGTAGAATTTATCTCATACTGATTGCGCAAGATTTTAAACCTGTTTTATCATATTATATATAGTTATGAGCTAGTTATCCCATTTATGCTGCAGAGATCTGAAAACTACGGTGTGTGTCAAAGCTGCACATCGCTGGTCGTAACATTGTTTTGTCTATGCCGGCTCTCATTCACTCGATTCAGAGAGGTAGTGTTTCTACTGCAAGGGTGCATTTGTCTTTTCCACTGATGCTTTACATAGTCCTTGATGTGTGACGTGAAATTGACTGCAGGGCAGAAAGTGGGTATAAATATCAATGTTCTTTTTCAATGATGGAAGACGATGCGTGTTTCCAAGGGGTAAAGGATCAAAGGTCAAACTAGGCACCATGGACTCGCTTTGCGAGCACCACACGCACGCCCTCTGTGCACTATGCACGATCGTTACTAGTACAATACTAGCAGGTCGAGCAGAACCCGCATTGAGATTTTGGCAGCATAGCGAGTATGGAAGGTTATTCCACTTTCTCATGAAAAATTACGTCAAAGGGATGCCGGAGAACATCAGTACACGTGTACACTGACACCTGTGTACACCACACCGATGACCTTGTGACCTGCAGTTTTGTGATACATTGATAGTCAGCCGGGTTCTGCCTTGTGACGTAGGCTCATAAATATGCACATTAATTCAAAACGAGGCTGATGCAGATGATAATCTGCGACTCGGGTACATAAACAACACACCCTTCAAACGATGAATTTTGACATTTGGCTTTCAATTCACATCATAAAGCTCTAAGATAGTACACAAAGAACCCATACACATACTGCCTATTCCTGGGACATCAGTAACAAAGAGCAAGTTTTCCAGGAAGGTGTTCCAGTCCTCAGCAACTTAAAGAGGTTCTCGACCATTTGAGGCATTGTAGATGGTGTCCTGGTGAGCTCTTGTGAGTTGTTTTGTGAGGTGGTTGAAACTGCTCCTCTTCAGCCTGTTCTTTGTTTGTTCTTGGAGTTGCTGATGGACTGGGTGGGTGGGCAGTCTCTGCAACTTTTCACTGTGAGCAAGGACCTTCTCCTCCTGTCTTTTGTCTAGGCAGTGAAGACCAGTGGTGGTTTCTAAGGTGTGGATGGGTGTCGTTTTTAGTCCGCCTGTGATGATGTGCATGCCTGCGTTCTGCACTCTGGCCAGCCTGCTCGTGTTGCTCTTGGCAGCAATGGCCCAGGCTGCTGAGCCATACTCCATCACAGGACGGATGTTTCCTGTGTACACCTGCTTGAGGATGCTGATGTTTGCTCCCCATTTGGTGCCTGCCAGTTTCTTTAAGAGAGACAGTCTTCTCGTGGATGTGTGGGTTCCAGGTCAGTTTCTTGTCTAGTTTGACACCAAGGTAGGTGGGAGTGTCATCATGGGGGACATCTTCGTTGTTGACTGTTAATTTGAGGGATTCTTTGGAGTTGGAGAGGGAGAAGCAAGTGGAGACTGTCTTCTGACTGTTGATAGTGACACACCAGTCCCTCGCCCATCTGGAGGTGTTGTTGAGGGCCTCTTGCATTCTGACCGAGGCAGTTGGAGTGGACTCTGAGGCGTTCCACATGGCAAAGTCGTCAACATGCAGGGCTCTTGTGATGTGTCTGGAGAGGCCATCAGTGATGTCATTAATGAAGACAAGGAAGAGGGTGGGGGAAATCACACCTCCTTGGGAAACACCTTCCCTGATCTTGATGGTGTAGCTCAGGCTGTCACCCATCTTGACCCTTGCGGTTCTGTGGCTGAGGAAACTCCTGATCCAGCTGAACATTCGCCCGGCAACTCCTGCCGTCAATAGTTTCAGAAGAAGACCCTCTTTCCACACCTTTTCAAACGCTTTGGAGAGGTCAACAAAGGTGGCGACTACTTTATTCTTTTCCTGGACAGCATTTTCTATCGGCTGTGCAAGGTAGATGAGCTGGTCTTCAGTACTTCTGTTCTTCCTGAAGGCTGTCTGTTCTTTGGTGATCAGGTTATTGGTTTCCAGATGCCACAGAAGTCTCTTGTTGATCCTACACTCGAGAGTCTTGCCGAGGCAGCTTAGCAGGCTGACAGGTCTGTTGCTGGACTTTCTGTTTGTATCTTTTCCTTTTTTGGGTATGGGTGCAATGGTGGCCTCCTTCCACCCTGATGGAAAAACACCCTTTCTCCATGAAAGGTTAAAGAGTTCAAGCTGTTTCCTTCTGGCAGCTGGTCCAAGATGCTTGATCATTTCGTTGCAGACTCCATCTTTCCCTGGGGCTTTCCTGGTCTTGAGTTCCTGATCGCATCATTGAGTTCTGACAGAGTGAGGTCTGAAGTCATGGCTGTAGTGGGGTTTGTCTGAAGTTTAAGCTTGGTCCGCAGCTCTGTTTCGACTTCGTTTCTTCTTTTTGCTGGGATTTTTAGAGTACTGTCTATCTCAAAGGCATCAGCAAGGATGTTTGCAGCTCTCTTCCCTGTGTGGAGCATGCCATCTTTGGCAAGTGCTATGGATCTAGACGTGGTTGTGGCATCCTTGTTCAGAGTCTTGGTGAGAGGCCATAGTTGTCCAGTGCTTTGGTGCAGGCTGAGTGAGGATGTTTTTTCGTGCCAGTTTTGATGGATTTCTTTTGTCTTTGCCGTGTTGAAGTCCTCCTTCAGTTGATTATGCCTGGCAGTTGTTTCTGGTATTGGGTTCTTCTCCATGTCATTTCTGGCTTCTGAGAGTTGCTGGTGAAGGGCGGCCAGAGTTTTGCTCCAGTAAAGTTTGTAGTCTTTTCTGAAGCCACGGGGAATGGATTTCTGAGCTGCTGATATGATGGCTTCCGTCAGTTTTTTCACATTTTTGTTTATGTCCTCTTTTAGGTTGATGCAGCAGAATACCTCAACATGGGCTTGATATGTTGTCCAGTCAGCTTTCTTGAAGTTCCAGCTGGCTCTTTTTCAGTGGTGTTCGCCGGCAGTCTTTTTATTTGCAATGTGCAGGATGATAGGGAGGTGGTCGCTTCCGCCCAGCTGATAATTTACAACTCTGGTGGTTTGTTTCTGAACATCTTCTGTGGCCATGGCGAGGTCAGGAGTTGATGTTTTATTCCAAGCTCTGGAATAGTATGTTGGTCTGTTGTCAGGCTAGTTAATCAGGACTAGCTGGTTGTTGATGAGCCAGTCCCCTATGTCCTCTCCTCTGCGGTCCAAGTCTTCATACCCCCTGCTGGCTGAGTAACCGTTGAAGTCCCCAACAATTATGTGGTTTTCTGGCAAGAGCTGAATGGTATGGCGGTCAAGAGGTGGGAGGGCTGTAGCAGTTGGTGATGAGAAGTTCTTCATCTTGCAGGAGGATCTTGATGGTGACAAACTCAAGTTCGCCTGCTGCTGTCTATTCTATCAACAGCGCCAGGATTCCATGCCTGACAAGAGTTATTACTCCCCCCTTTGTGTCCAGTGGGTCTGTCTTGTTGGAAAGTTTAAAAAAAAAAAAAAAAAAAAAAAAAAAAAAAAAAACCTGAGGAAGAATCTGCGGCTTTCTGTCATGTGAGTTTCTTGGATACAGATAACATCAATGTTGTTCTCTTTCAGGAAGGCCTGTAACTCTGTTTCTTTTGCTGAATGCCTTCTGCGTTCCACTGTGCAATCCTAAGAGCTGCCGTTGGAATTGTAGAGAGACCAGTAGCACTACTCTGCCTCCCCTTGGTTCCCAGGTTAGCAGAGCCGCCAGTCGCTGAGGTGGGTCCCTTAGAGGCTGAGGGCCCGGCACCGTCCCCGCCTGGCTTTGGTTCATGGGGACGACACCATATCAAAATATCCATCTGAGGCATAATCCATGAGGGATGTGTGTGTGCTTGTTTCCCTGACAGGTTTCTACACTATACCAGATGGCATAGTCAGCGACACTACGACTTCGTTGGTCATTGGTTTCAGTTCGAGTATTCCTTCTCGTAGGAGAATTTCCTTAACTGAGATTGAGAGCTTCCCCTGCCCTTGTTTTAATTTTGGAGTCGACTTCTCCTAGGCCAGTTGCCTGCCACAGCTTATGAGTCTGGTCTACCCAGGGAGATTGTTCGGATCTCATTCCTAGACAAGGCTGCCAACCAAGGCTGATGAGTCCAGCCTACCCACAATCTTGTAAGGAGTTGCACCTAGAGTGGCTGCCTACCAGGGCTGCTGAGCCCACCCTGCCCATGGTTGGTTTTTCTGTCGGGGTTTGCTCCCCTAGCCTTTGCCTGTCCTGAGGCACCGACAAGGCATTGGGGATATTTACCCATAGTTGGGAGTCTGGTTCACGGACATCAGGGCATATCCACACACCGGTGGGCCTGCATGCCGCGTGTCTGGGGGTCAGACCTCCTCCGAGTCCCCTGTAGTTCAGCCTGAGTCCGTGAGATGCTCAGTTACCGCGTGTCGCCGCGAGGAGGCACTACATGAGGCTTGTTGTTGGAGAGGCTATGTACTGGCAGGGAGAGACTGATGCATTGTGCCCTCCTTTTCGCAATACTGCTAGCCTGCGGTGGAAGCTGAAAGTAAAAAGTGACAAGCACTACCACTACACTACCACACTAGATGCATCACAACAACCATTTTGACACACCAAGGGTAGTGCCAGATTAGCTTGATGCCTGATGGCACCAAGCTAATCTGGCACTACCCTTGAATTATCATGGTCAGTCTATCTCCTGCTGTAGGGTGTCTGGACTAAATGGGTTAATGGTCACCAATGGCAACAGGAGATACTGCTCATAGCAAGTTCTACCATACAAAAGGGGAACCAAACCTGATAGTTTTCCAGAGGTCTTTTCAGCAACAGGTCGCCCAGGATATCTTCACAATACTTGGACATCTTGTACTGCTGAAATTTACTGCAACAGACAGAGAAAGGTATACAGGACAACATAAACCATGTACTACAAATAATTAATTTCACAACATGGAAATAAAGTTTTATGTATTTTGAATTCTTGTAGTAAATTCCGCACCCTCCTCCTACTAAGGCTGCAGGGATGCACAAAAAGTACCTCAGCTGCATGTGCAGGTTCAGCCTGACTGGTGGCGCGCTCCTAGACCGTGGCTCCTTGCTTTGCTGAGCTCCATTTAGCACAAGGGCTTTTAATGACCAATATTCAGCCTTCTGCCATTGTTTGAAGATTTGTGACTGTAGAATTGAAATGTATTTGATAACTCCACACATATACCACTGAGAGTATATGGCCGACAGCTGCAACCTCCACACTGCCATTGTAAGCCAGACTGACATGGTTCAAACTTTTACAACCCATCTCCTGCTTTCTCCTCCTTTTATGACATTTTCTCAGCTCCTGATTCATATGAAAACACTGAATGTGTATCTTGTCGGCAGTTTTGTGTTCAATTTTCTCAAGTCAGAAGAATCAGGAGGAAAAGTCGAGAAAGTGGGAGAAATTGGGAGGTCAGGAGAAAGTGGGTGATAGGTTGCAAAGTCGGGAGTCTCCCGCTGAAATCAGGAGACTTAACAGGTATGCTGTAATTTGAGTGAAGTCAGGTTGACTTTACCTAGCTACATGATATACTACTGCACACCCGCAAGCTCTTCAAGTGCATCAATGTATGTGTGTGCACTCATGTGTGCATGTGCATGAGAATGAGAGAAAGAAATTATGTTATATCTAAAGTATTGCGTGAATATCTGCCTGATGATGGAGCTGCTGCTTGTACACACCATCACTGTCTGATTTTCTCCAGAAGTTTTTGTTTTTTTAAACTTTTTTTTCATTTTTCTGCAAAGAATTAATTTCTTTTTTGAAAAACATGAAAGCTGAAAATGTACAAAGCTGAGTAACGAACTCATCAAATGTCTTTCTCCAAGCTACCTGAGTCATTATTTGGTACTGGTCACAACGCAGGGGTGTCATGAAAAAAGATGTAAAACAATTTGTACTTTATTATGAAAACCTTGAACATGGATGTAAGCTATGAAGAAGAGATCAAGCAATCTACAGTAGCATAGATTATATCAACAGAGCTGGATAAGTGGTGAAATCTGGGGAAAAGGACCAAAATCGCTTCCAAAAAGGCACCCGAAAAGAGGAAATCAGATACCTTACTCTGGAAGGCATTGAATGGAGCTTCAGTGTATTGCTTTTTGTGCGTTTCCAGTAAATGCAACATCAATGAAACATATGCTAAAGGCTGATAAATCTGTCTGCCTTATATCTGTAAATTTTGTGTGTGAACTTCAGGTTTCTAATGTTTCAACTGATGTCACGTGTCTGATGTCAACAAACAGATTATCTGCAAGTGTTGGTAAATCGTACGGTAAATGTCTTTGGTACAAATCAAAAATGCACACTGAAAACGTCTGAAACGGGCCAATTTGCAGTCAATCCGTCTATTTCCTTGCTAATCAGATCAGTTGTTGTCCACCGTGTCACATATGAAACATTAGAAACCCAAAAATTTAACCATCGGTTATGCTCAAACGAAAGCAACCTCCAGTCATTTTTCACTTCAAAGGCGTGAAATCGAGCCTCAAGCACAGCAACTGATGACAATTTATCCGCTTACTCTGAAACCAGGCTTCTTTTTTGGCCCCCAGAAAGTGATGTGTCATGCTCAAATTCACTTGAAATGCTAGAAACCGGTCAACTTTTGCAAGCCACGCTATGCCGATTTTCTCTAAAATACCTGTTTTTCTCTTTATTACGAGTCATTAATTTAAAGTGGGCAGTTTCATATTATTATGATATATATCTTTGTTGTTGTTGTCATTTAATATTTAAAGTATGTTTAAGCAAGTCTGTGCCTGTGAATGTGAAAATAAACAGCAACACTGAGAGGCTGTTTAAACTTGCACATCTCTCTGGGTTGAACCCGAGTTGGTGGGTGCGTTTACAGTTGGATCTAAACCGCATTCCATTTGCGTCATCGTGCACTTTGCAAAGAAATCCAACGTGACGATACTAAATGGAATTTCAGTACACAACTGATTTCATTGCGCTGAAGTCCATTGTTCACATCAACAGTCAAACATGAGTTATTTTCATGACTTCTCAACCAAATTTGGGCTGCAGACATTCATTTAAGTTTGCAAAACAATTTTCCGCCAGCAGTCGTGAGACCATGACAGAGACCGAACACTTCTGATAATTAATGATCTGGTTGCCGAACTGACAATGTAAGAATGCTGTTAATGAACAATGTTGTCATAAAGGTCATGATCTGTCAAGATTTGTTTTTTCAAAATTTTCTGTACTAAGCAGGGGCAGATTAATTACCTCGAAAGGGGGTGGGGGTCTGTCTTTTTGTTTGGGACCTAAAACCGGACACAAGAGGCCTCCGGACGCTAGACCTTGCCTCCAGTGGCTGAAAAATCAAAGCACCCTCCACCTTCTCACCACGCGCTGAAATCTCGAACAATGGTGGGGGGGGGGGGGGGGGGGGCGAGGGGAGGCGGTCCAAACTCTCCAAAAAGGGACTTAGTTGTGGCATTTTAAATAATTTTTGCCCAGGAAGGGGGGGGGGGGTCTGGAACATGGAATACCCCCCCCCCCCTCCCCCGCATCCGCCCCTGCTAAGAGCTTTAATCTCATGTTTAGAATTAGAGATCTTGAGATAGTCTCTTTTTGTGCCGAAGGGACTGGTACCTCATAATAATGTATTAAAAAAAAAAAAAAAAAAAAACACCACCACTAAAACGTCACCACCCAACTGCAAGGTGTTTCCTGGCAGGTTCGCCATGAAGCATTCCTAAGATGCTTTGTCAGGGGTCACGTGGGCCAGTCAACACCGTTTCCAAATGCAAGTGTAAATGCACCAATCCGAGTTTAAACCGAGTTAAACTCTACTCGGCTTGAACCCTGGTTGCAAGTGTAAACAGTCTCTGACTGAAAAATTGCTGATGAGTCACTTGCAGCACTATAGAACCCTAAAATAAACACTGTGGGGCACATTTATCCATAAAAATATTTTTCAAAACTGAGTTAGGCTGCACTATCTTTCACCACTGTATTGTAACCCTAAGACAACAATGAGGCGCACTTTTATCAAATTGTTTTTTTTCAATAATGAGTTAGGTTATACTATCTTTCATCATTGTTTTGTCACACGGTGTCACATGAACTCACAGCAACTCACTTCACAAACACCTCCAACTGATAAGATAACAATTGACAACATGCATTAACATTTTTAAGTCCATTCTATTTATAGAAGGGACGTTTTAGGACAGGTTGCGGTGAGGCAAATTTAATAGCATGTCCATGATGTCAAAGGAGGGCAGGTTAAACCGCTAACAATTAAAGTAACAAGCTAAAAAGTATGTCATGTTTAGTTACGCTAACCTTGCTGCTGAACGTACATTTGGCGCAAAGCGCCGTATGTGTGTATGTATGTATGTGTGTGCGTATGTATGTAAACAAGAGAATCTCTGATATTTCTGTACACACAAGCTTGAAACTTGGCGAAATACTTTCTTAAGTGGGTGGCTAAGAGAGCCTCCGAGCATAAATTAGAGTCCGTAATTTTTGTCATATTTACTTGAACTTTTGCATATAGCTAGTTTGGAGAAAGATATTGGATGAGTTCGTCAGCCAGCTTTGTATCCTTTCAACTTCTTTAGTAAAAATTAATTCTTTTCAGAAAATAATTAAAACAGTAAAAACCCTTCACTTCTAGAGAAAGACTGCTAGTGACGTAAAAGAAGTAACTCTGTCACCACGCATACACTGATACTCTAAATATGACGTAACTCTCTCTCTCTCTCGCTTGCTCTTTCTCACACATATGCGCATATCTCCAAGCAAGAGGCATACATCTTCATGTGCCCAGAGGGCGCATGAAGATCTATGCCTCTTGAGGATGTTTGGAGCACGCACATGCATGCACGCACACACACACATCGATGCGCTTTCAGAAGAGCATGCATGTGTACTTAGTATAGCATGTATCTAGGTAAAGTCAACCTGATTTCACACAAATTATAGCAAGACTGAAATTGTACTGTGAAATTCTAGTTTTGTCACCATTTTCGCAAGTCTTGAAGCGAAAGTGAAACTCATATCAGGGTTAAATATAAAATTACCTAAAAACAAAAAAAATACCTCATGACAAATGACTTTTGACAAACTAATGACACATATGCACGCATCTCCAAGAGGCATAAATCCTCAAGTGCCCGGAGGGCGCATGAACATCTATGCCTCTTTAGGATGTTTGCAGCACGCGCATGCAAGCACGCACACGTATACACACACATCGACGCACTTTCAGAAGAGCATGCAGGTGTACTTAGTATAGCATGTAGCTAGGTAAAGTCAACCTGATTTCACACAAATTATATACTAATGGTCAAAACTTAAGGGCCACTTTTTATCGCAGACACACCGACAACATCACACAAATAATGTAACATTAGTACTTTGCTAATTTATTCAGTAAGAATTTTATTTAAGTTTTGAGTAAATCAAACAATTGTAACACCCCTCATTTGAAAAGTCACACAAGACTGGTCCAGTCAGTAGCGAGTGTACCCACCGTTTGCAGCCAAGCATTCAATGAAGCGTTGACGCATGGAGTTCACCAGGGTTTGGAGGACATGTTGTGGGATCGCTTCCCACTCTTGATGCAGGAACTGAGTCAGCTGGGGGACGCCTTGAGGTGGGGGGTGGGGGGGGGGGGTGGGTGGATGCTGACTACACGTTGCCCCAGCACATCCCAGAGGTGTTCGATGAGAGCCAGATCAGGTGAACAAGCTGGCCATTCCATCCTCATGATGCCACATTGCTCAAGGTACTCATCCACCACACGGGCGCGATGAGGTCGAGCGTTGTCATCCTGCAGAACAGCATTGTCGCCTATGGCTTGGAGAGCTGGCTGGATGAGCGGCTGCACTATCTCGTCCCGATAGCGCAGACCAGTCAGGGTGCCTCGGATGACGTGGAGGGGGGTCCTGCTTTCACCGCTGAAGCCTGCCCAGACCATGACTAAGCCTCCTCCGTAGCAATTCACCTCTTGGACGCATCCATCCGTGAATCGCTCGCCCTGGTGTCTCCAGACCCTCACCCTGCCGTCGTTGGAGGACGCAGTGAACCGTTACTCATCAGTAAACAAAACCTGAGTCCACTGGAGTCTGTTCCACCTCACATGTTGACGACACCAGGCAACCCAGGCTCTGCGATGAGATGGAGTTAAGCCAGGCCAATTTCGCGCAGATGTCAGCAGACTGTGCTTCTGCTGACGTTAACGTTTGCAAAACGCATCAGTTGACATCACAGTGTGGTTGACGTGACAGTTCGGTCGCGCAGAGCCGCCACACAGAGGTATCTGTCCTCCCTTCTGCTGGTTCAATGCGGGCGTCCTGAGCAGGGTCGTTGTTCTGCCCTTCCAGTTTCTTGGAATCGTGGCAGCAGCCTCTGGATCACTGAATTGGACACCCCAAGACGTCTCCCAACTTCTCGTCTGCAAATTCCATCCTGCAGCCATGCTAGTGCCCAGCCTTGATCTACTGGCATTAGGCTTCGTCGTGGTGGCATGGTTAGGAAAGTGACAATTATGCCCCTACTGTACCGGTATTTGTAGCGAAACAGAGGTGCTCAGTGTTCACAACTGACCCCTTTAGCACGTGCATCACAACTTTACGGAGTTTTTCCACCTGCCTGCCTTTGGTACATTTGCCAATATCGCAAAGCTTTTCACAAACACTGACGATGTTTCACGAGCATTTGACACATTTGTGGAAATTGATGAATTGTTGTCTATTGTTCCCTGTACAGTGGACTGTCTAAGGTCAATGTTTAACCCATTTGGATCAAAAGAGCATTGTATTTTATTAGCGTACTTGCGACGATAAACAAAGACACAAAAAAGTGAGGTGGCCCTTAAGTTTTGACCTTTAGTATAGCAAGACTGAAATTGTACCGTGAAATTCTAGTTTTGTCACCATTTCCCCAAGTCTTGAAGTAAAATGGGAATCTCATATCATGTTAAATATAAAATTACGTAAAAACAAAAAAAATACGTCACGACAAATGACGTTTGACAAACCAATGATGTGTATGCACTGCACGTGCCCCTTATAGAGTTCACTATGATGCATTGGCACATCTGCAAGGCTTTTTCAGAAGGAGATATTTCAACATCAGAATCAAGTCAAAGACAAAAGGTAGAGACCCTTGACAGCAAAGACAGCTCTCATGTAGAAGGGACTCTGTGGGTTATGGTTCATCCCATCTTGTTTGATGATATTTCAGGGAATGTGTTAAATAAGACAATATGCGGATTTCATCCCAAAGTCTACCGTACTGTTTTGAGCTCACATGCGTTCTTCTTTCAGACATTCAGAGTTGTTCCTGACCTGATTCATCTCTCTCCACCTTAACTCATCCTACCCCCCCCCCCCCCCCCCCCCCCGATCCGCACGGCATGGCACACACAAACACTGACAGACACACGGCGTGTTTATTCTGTCAGAGTTGTTCCTGATTCATCTCTCTCCACCTTAACTCATCCTACCCTCCCCCCCCCCCCCCCCCCCCCGATCCGCACGGCATGGCACACACAAACACTGACAGACATACACACACAGCATTTTGTACCATGACTGTCACTGTCTGCAGTGGAGGATTTCTACTTTTGGCATTTTCTTCTGCAATGAATTTTTATTTTCGAAGAAGGTGAAGAGGTACAAACCTGGCTAACAAACTTGTCTAATGTCTTTATCCAAACTAGCGATATTCAAAATTTTAAGTGCATATAATCAAAATTATGGACTCTAATGTGAGTCAACTGACTGTCTATAAACGGTCATTTAATTCTTCAATGAGACATCTAATTTAAATATGCTCGAAAAGGTTCCTAGACACCCCTTGCATAAAGAATTTCCCTTATTTTCAAGCTTTTACGTACGCAAACTTCGGAGATTTTCGTGTTTACATACATAAGCACATACACACACACATACAGGGCATTTTACACCAAAAGTACGTTCAACAGCAAGGTTAGACAAGCCAGACATGACGTCATTTTTATCTTGTTACTTCTTTGCCAGACTATGAGTCACACCCGCCTGTGGTGTCCTTAGCATGGTACGGAATGCGCTCCAACCAGCCCCATCCTAAAGTCTACCGTATTTTCAATACAGTAGACAAAAACACAGTAAAACATCTTAAGTTGTATGGTTTCTAACGTTTCAGTGTCACATGACTATGATCAGTAAGTGAACACAACAAATGAGATTTAAAAAAACTTCTTTTTTTAAGTTTTAGGGATAAAAAAAAGTTCATCTAATTATTTCATATGAAAATAAGTTGCTTTCATTCTCATATCACTTTTATCTGCACATCGGTGCCACAGTGAAATGTTAGAAACCTCTTCAAGCGGCTTAAGACTGATTTCAATATTACGCCGAAGCAACTTGACCCCAAGCTTTTTTTCTGATTAATTCTGAAAGTAGATTGATACAAAATGCTGCAAATTAAATTTCAAGAAATTTGCTCAAGTTTAAATTTTGTACCTCAGTTCCTCCTTTTTGGGACCAGTATACAATGACTCACCTATATCCAAAATTTCAAGAGAATAGGACGCTTCTGTGTACAGTGTGATGCATGTAGAGTAGAACCTCCTATTAATGGTCACCAATTTTTATGGTCACCTGCTGTTCACAGTCACATCTGCATTGCACGGACAATGTTTATGATATAAAGTGCCTTGATTATACGGCCACCTGTCGAACACGGCCAATGGTCACTGTATCAGAGAAAAAAATAGCAAAAATACCTTAAATTTACGACCGCGGCCAGACTGGTGTGGTAAAGCCATCATGCGTGACAAGTCAGTTTTAGCTCATTCAAGACCTACAGATAACAGCCACACAACCAGAAGAAGCCCAGAGGTCATGTCGTTATGCAATAACAGATGTGCCATAGGCTCGCCAGCTGTGTATGCGTTTTGTAAGAAATGTCGCGCTATCTACCCATCAGTAATATACAGTATATACAGAATAGGCTTGTAACTTTCTGGCACAGGACCCATTTATCTCTCAGAGCTCCTTCACCGTTATATCCCTTCCCGGCAGTTGTGAAGTTTGTATGACAATAAAATGCTTCGGATTCCTACAGTAGGGACTAAAGGATTTCGGCAGAGATCTTTTCTTACCAGGGTCCATCAGTCTGGAATGATCTTCCTAAATCATTGAGACATAGTGAGTCCAGTGCCAGTTTTAAACACAGTCTTAAAACCCATCTTTTCCCATCTTGATCAGTTTTCATGTATTTAGTCATTTTCTGTTCTTTTGTGTAATTATACATGTGGTTTTGGTTTTGTCACTTTTTGTGTAATATTTTTCTTGTTCATATGTATGGCGCCTAGAGCATCTTACCATATAAATCCTCTTTATTATTATTATTATTATTAACTCAGCTAGGCTCACTTGTTTACCAACGGGAGTTTTCTCCCCGATCTTGTACTCAATGACAGGACACTTCATGTCCAATCGCATAAATTTGCAGGTGTTTTAACACCAATAAAACTTTTTTTCAGGAACTAACTAAAACATCTAGAATAAAGTATTACACCTAATCTATCCATGGAAAGGGCTGGTTTGCGGAAAAAAAATCACAGTGAAAGGTTTGTTTTTACTTGTTTTCTCATAGGCGTTCTTGTGTCATGTTTTCAAGCTGCCAAAACTTACATTTTTCTCTAATTCACTCTCAACAAACTACACTTTCAAAAGAGTAATCAAAACGTGCTTGTGTATTTCTATATTCCATACACAACACACTGATATATAATGGAATGTGTCAGTGCAATATAATGCTAATGCTTGTGACGGGCACTGTTCGGCACTTTCACCTTTTGAGAATGGCTCATACGTTAGATAAGTCTTTTTTGTGCAGCATTATTGTAAGACATACTAAGAACATTAACCCTTATCATTCTAATACACTGTTGAAATTAATTTGACTATTATAGTTCAAGGGTGGTGCCAGAACAGCTTGGCACCTGAGGCGCCAAGCTATTCTGGCACCACCCTTGAACTAAAATGGTTGATCTCTATCCTGATCTGTAATGTATCCTTCACGGGACAATAAGCACATTGTACACAATCAGCCTAAGGATGTCATGGGTTAATCACAGAAATACTCCTGATCTGTAATGTAGCCTTCAAGGGACAATAAGCACATTGTACACAATCAGCCTAAGGATGTCATGGGTTAATCACAGAAATACTCCTGATCTGTAATGTAGCCTTCACGGGACAATAAGCACATTGTACACAATCAGCCTAAGGATGTCATGGGTTAATCACAGAAATACTCCTGATCTGTAATGTAGCCTTCACGGGACAATAAGCACATTGTACACAATCAGCCTGTGGATGTCATGGGTTAATCACAGAAATACTCCTGATCTGTAATGTAGCCTTCACGGGACAATAAGCACATTGTACACAATCAGCCTGTGGATGTCATGGGTTAATCACAGAAATACTCCTGATCTGTAATGTAGCCTTCACGGGACAATAAGCACATTGTACACAATCAGCCTGTGGATGTCATAGGTTAATCACGGAAATACTGAGAACTAATAATCTTTCTTGACTCTGATCTGGTTGCTTTACTAAAACAAACTAGTGTTCACTGATACATCATGCTGATTTTGGTAGGTACTGTTGTCTGGCCGACAAAACTAGGATTGTCTGACTTCTGTACGTTACGTTTTGTTTGACTTGCATTTGTACAGTGACACAAGTCCAACAAAACCCATGGTAAACTCCATTTCAAATTAGTCACTGTGTCTACCTCGGCCAAGCTATAGTGGTTCCTACATCAGTAATTGTACACATCCAGAAGAAAAGTCAATAATTCTAAAAGTCTAAAAGAAAAGGTAAGACAGGGAAATGAGCTCAAAAGAAAGATTATATTAACTGTACACAGTTTGCATGACCAAAGCCAACCTTCGCAAAAGACCATGATCAAAATGACGAGTACTTGCTTTCAGGAACTGCATGTAAAAGTGCAAAATTAAGAGATCGTAACGTTGCACACAAGAAAAAGGCGAAACACATGAGCAAAATTAAGAGATCGTAACCTTGTACACAAGAAAAAGGTGAAACGCATGAAATATCTGCATAATACAAAGCCAGTTTTAAGCAGGCAAATGAAAACACTCAAATTCTGTAAAAATAAAGCAATCTCCTTTTTACTTTGTGGATTATAATTGTTACATTTGTGGTTGTGTTATTCTTTAAGAGCATGTGTGTGTTAATCATAGGAATGAACCAATATGCATTTGAGTTATTTTGGATAAGAATTACGTACCTTTTTAGTAGGATTCATTTTCTTTTGCACAGAGACTTGCAATCTATTTTTGTTGTGGCGCATATTTTCACTACAATGTTGTAAAGTTTGATCTACATTAGACTGGAAGGTTCGAGCAGGGTCGCGATCTTTCTAGTGACCTCAGATATGATGTCAAAGTTGCTGGCTACATTTTGTAACTAATGTATGTGGATGTTAGTCGAAAGCTGTAGTTGCGTCAGAGGGACTACAGTGATGTCCTCCTCACCAGAGTGATGCCCAGCGCAGAGTGCCACACTGACCACCGCCTAGTCCGCTGCAAACTCAGGCTCCACATCAAGCCAAAACCCAAGAAATGGGGGCCCCCCAAGAAAAAGCTTGATGTTGCCAGCCTACAGCGTGACGACGTGAGAGCTGCCTTTCAGACAGATTTACAGCGCAGGCTCAAAGACACAGCAGACCCAGCAGACTCCTCCCCTGAAACACTCTGGGAACAACTGAAAACAGCTATTGCAAAATCCTCTGCAGAAGTCTTGGGTTTCGCTAGAAAGAAGAACAAAGACTGGTTTGACGAAAATGATGTTGAGATCCAGGAACACCTAGCAAAAAAAAGAGCCGCCCATCAGGCCCACCTAGCCCAGCCTTCCTGCCCTGTGAAGAAGTCTGCCTTCCGCCTCGTCTGCAGCAGTCTCCAGCGCAAGCTCAGAGATCTCCAGAATGAGTGGTGGACCAGACTTGCACAGAGGACCCAGCTTTATGCTGACAATGGTGACTACAGGGGCTTCTACGAAGCACTGAAAGCAGTGTATGGCCCCAGGCACCTGGTACAAAGTCCCCTGCGAAGCGCGAATGGCCAGGCACTCCTCACAGATAATACCTCCATCTTGAACCGCTGGTCAGAGTACTTTCAGAGCCTCTTCAGCGCTGAGCGCACTGTTCAAGAAGCAGTCGTCCTACAAATCCCACAACTCCCAGTAAAGGTTGAATTGGACGAACCGCCCACCGCTGAAGAGACTCTCACAGCCATCCACCAGCTCAAGAGTCGCAAAGCAGCAGGCATTGATGGAATACCGCCAGAGATCTGGAAACATGGAGGCACAGCACTGCACAACAAGCTCCATGACCTCTTTCTCTGCTGCTGGGAGGAAGGAACACTACCAAAGGATCTCCGTGATGCTGTCGTTATCACCCTGTACAAGAACAAAGGCGAGAAGTCTGACTGTTCCAACTATCGGGGAATCACCCTGCTATCCATTGCTGGGAAAATTCTTGCAAGGCTGCTCCTGAATCGGCTGGTACCTGCCATCGCTGAAGACCACCTCCCAGAGGGCCAGTGTGGCTTCAGAGCAAACAGGAGCACCACCAATACGGTCTTTGTGCTGAGACAGCTTCAGGAGAAGTGCCGCGAGCAGAACAAAGGGCTGTACGTAACGTTTGTCGACCTAACAAAAGCGTTCGACACTGTGAGCAGGCAAGGCATGTGGCAGATCCTGGAGCGACTTGGCTGTCCCCCAAAGTTCCTCAGCATGATTGTCCAGCTACACGAGGACCAGCAAGGCCAAGTCAGACTCAACAATGACCTCTCAGAACCATTCCCTATTCTCAACGGCGTAAAGCAGGGCTGCGTGCTGGCACCGACCCTCTTCACCATCTTTTTTAGCATGATGTTGAAGCAGGCCACAGTGGACCTCGATGATGATGATGCAGTGTACATCAGGTATCGTCTCGATGGCAGCCTGTTCAACCTCAGACGACTGCAGGCCCACACGAAAACCCTAGACCAACTGATTCGTGAGCTGCTTTTTGCTGATGACGCTGCCCTCGTTGCACACACAGAGAGAGCCCTGCAGCGCTTCACGTCCTGCTTCGCAGACGCTGCCCAGCTCTTTGGACTCGAGGTCAGTCTGAAAAAGACAGAGGTCCTCCATCAGCCGGCACCCAAGACAGTGTATCGCCCTCCTCACAACACCACTGGCGAGTCTGAACTAAAGTCAGTGCACCAGTTTACTTACCTTGGCTGCATTATCACGTCGGACGCCAAGCTGGACAAGGAGCTTGACAGCAGGCTGGCAAAAGTGAATAGCGCTTTCGGGCGACTTTTCAAGTGGGTGTGGCACAATCAACAGCTGAAAACAGGCACCAAGATCAGCGTGTACAGAGCTGTGGTCCTCACCACCCTGCTGTATGGTTCCGAGTCCTGGGCCCTCTACCGCAGCCAACTACGACTCCTCGAACGCTTCCACCAGCGCTGGCTGCGCACCATCCTGGGCATTCACTGGAGTGACTATGTCACCAACGTCGAGGTCCTTGAACAGGCTGAAACTGTGAGCATCGAGGCTTTGCTGCTGCGGACACAGCTCCGCTGGGCGGGGCATGTCTCCAGGATGGAGGATCATCGCCTACCAAAGATCACCCTGTTCGGCGAGCTTGCTACTGGACACCGTGACAGAGGGGCACCAAAGAAGAGATACAAAGACTGTCTCAAAAAGTCACTTAGTGCCTGCCAAATTGACCACCACCAGTGGTCTTCACTTGCTGTGGACCGTGACACCTGGCGCTCCACCATTTACAAGGCAGCTGTCTCCTTTGAGGACTCTCGCAGAGCTAGCCTTAAGGACAGTCACAAGCGGCTCAGGAGAAAAAACAGAGATGCCGCAACTCTGAACCCTGGCCATACCTCCCCCTGCAGCCACTGCGGTCGAACCTGCCTGTCTCGGATTGGCCTCCGCAGCCACGAACAAGCCTGCAGACGTCGTGGGCAACTCCTATAAAATCTTCGTTTGCGAAGTCAAGCCAAGAGAGAGATTCTTTTTAATGAATATTAATAAGTTTTGGTTACGTTTTCTTTTCTGATTGGTTGTGTTGTGTGAATCTGATGGATTATTCTGGAAATCTGTAATAGTATAAAAGAGCGTGTTAGGAAGTATGTGTGTACACTGTATGTGTGTCAAAAGTGTTGCTGCATTGTAAAGGAGACAGTGTATCAGTGTTGGTGCATTTGTGATTGCATTGTGTGGAGACTGCGTCGCTGCAATAAAATATTGTTGGAACTGTTACTCCAGTGTGGCCTACAACCTTGTGCCACATGTGACGAGTTGCACCTGAGTGAAGTTTTCTGTACAAGAACCCTATGTGTGCGTTTGGTGTGATTGCATCATACTATGATGACAACCACCTAACAATAGTTTTACAAAGACAAAGAACAAGTTTGGCTGGGACCACCCCAAAAGCTTTCTTATATCTGACTTTGTTGTAAGCCAAGTTGACTACATTTAGTATATACACAAAAGCACAAAGCTCAAGGTTAGTGCCTGATTAGCTTAGCGCCACTGGTGCCAAGCTAATCAGGCACTAACCTTGAGCTGTGGTGTGACTGTGGTGTGACTTTGTTGTAAGCCAAGTTGACTACATTTAGTATATACACAAAAGCACAAAGCTCAGGTTAGTGCCTGATTAGCTTGGCGCCGCTGGCGCCAAGCTAATCAGGCACTAACCTTGAGCTGTGGTGTGCAAGAAAAATTAAAGCAGACCTGCAGTGGTTTTCAAAAGAGAGGATGACAGGATATTCTGACGTCACAAATGCTGTCTCCTTGATGGCCTGAATCGCATCCTGCAAAAATAAACAAAGCAAATTCTCTAGCAATTTCTCTTTGGTGAAGAATCAAAAAGGAGAGATGAGGTTAAACATTTATATGAAAAACACTTCTATATGCTCTTACACTGTTTAGCACAATATATTTGCAAAAATAAGGCAAAAAGAGGCTATACCTCAGGCTATAAATCAGGGGCTGCATGCACATCAATATAGTACCTAGCTTCCAAAGTAAACACCTACCCTGCTAACAATTTTTGGTTGCAGACAGTCGCATTTCAGCTTAATAGTCACATAATAGACACGGTCTTTTTGAGGAGTAACATTTATGTAATTTTGACAGAACATTAACTAGAGTCACACTTCAGCTTCAACGCAAAATGGTGGTGACCACACATAAAGAGCTCATATGACCCCTTCTCCTAAGACCTGCAAGATGAAAATATGTCTAGGCGATCTCTGTATGAGCCTATTATGTGGCTGTCACTGTCAGCCCGCCAGCTAATGCGAGTCCACATTATTCATGACTCCAACCTCAATTCCACATAAACTATCCTTAACGTTTTAAGTCCAGCAGCCGTTTTGAAATATTCCATCTGTTCACTCTGTGCCTATGCCCCTTATCATTGTACTCCTACTACACATGGTCAAACTGTTAAAAAATAACAGTAACAAGCAGACAGAGCATAAAATTATAAGGCCAGTAGTGGTAGGACCAATCACAAAATTTAAATTATGAAGGCACGCAGAGATCACAGCATCACCTGTGTGTCACGTCAAGATCATAGCCATCCTTATACTATAGCATGTTCTACTACTCAAAGCCTAAAAATTGCCTGCCAGCGTGAAAGTAAATGTCTGAGGGAACCTGACGAAGTAATACTTTCTTTTTTTTTGAATGATCACGGAAATGGCTCTGTCCTACGTGCACAAATACGGTCTCTGTGAGCAAGAGATTCAGCCTGGCTCTTCAACTAGAATTGTTACTTTACATTATACTTTATAGTTTCAAGCGCAAATTGCAAAATCAGTCTGTTGAAATACACTTGTGCCAGATTTTCCCACAAGGAATGTAGGAGCGTTCCAATTCAGCCAGCCTAAGCCATGGAGGATGAGGAAGAAGACTGAATGGAACATGAACTTCTTTTGCAAAGAAGCATGATGTACCAGTAATGAGGATGATGCAAGAATAAGAAATAAGCAAATAAGTGACACAAAGTTTCTACTCGCATCATGTCCAGAAAAATCATGAAAAGAATAGCTCACTAGTTGGAGAAAATATTGCCCTTCATATTGAGTGATGAATGGCATCTTGAAGTGTCCAGCCTGTCAGTGCTCATACGAATGCTAAAGTGCTTCTGACCATACTTAGCTATCTTGGCTAGTGATACTCACGTGATAAAAGACCTCTTTGAATTGCTCCCGTCTGGTCGCCGATACAGACAACCATCATGTAAAACCAACCGCAGGAAACTGTCTTTCATCCCTGTTGCCGTCCGACTCTTAAATATTTTGTAAATCTACACAACTGGTAAAAGTGTGTGTGTGTGTGTGTGTGTGTGTGTGTGTGTGTGTGTGTGTGTGTGTGTGTTTATACAGCTGTTTCATCGCGTGGGTATCGCTGGCCTGGATGGACAGTTGTAGAGGGTGTAAGTGGAAAGTAAGACATTAATGCGTTCGCTGATAATGTCGTTAATAATGCTCTTTAAGTTTTAAATAATGTTTTAGTAATTGTATTAGTTTAGAGTTTTAATTATGTCTTAATATTAGCATTATAAGCATTACAGATTTAGCATATTAGTATATGTCCTGATATTAATTAACGTTGTTTTTTGGGTTTTTTTGACACAAATGTAATTGCCCTTCAAGGGATAAAGTAATTTGAATTTTGAATTTTTAAATGTAAACTGTGCTTCCTGTCTATCTTCTTGAGAACATTCATTCCTCATGTTTTGGCTTTCAGTTTGCATTATTTCTTAGGCTTCCTTTTACATCAATCGGCTTAGTTGACCAGGGATGTGTACAGCTTTACATCTAGTGCTCAAACACTGCAGCAGAATAGCACATTTTCGATGACTGTGAAGCAATGAAATTCTACAGGTTTCCCTTTGAAAACATGCCAAATCACCGAGTGCCCACTTTGTTTCATACAGACAATACAACACAACTTGCAACAGCAGCAAGCTTTCAACATCACAAATGAAAAAAAGAAGTGAGGAGGATTAGGAGGCAATTTTCGGGCAGGTACCACGGCATCTTCCTGGGCCCATCATCCTAAAACTTCATAGTGTAAGCAAACTGTGATAACCCAACACTGAACAAAGGAACTAACTGAAACAGTATAAATAATGTTTGGATAAATTTAATACATTGTTTATCTGTCGCAATTAGTTCCTTCCTGAATGCATTCATTGAGACCTTAATAATAAACGGTCAGGTGTTAAAAAAAAAATGTGACCTCTTTTCTGTAAACGTGACTTCATACTTCACAGCCACAAGTAAAATCTACAAATTGCAAGATAAACATATCATGTAGGATTTCATTTGAAAGATCTCGACGTGGCAAGTTCCCAAAAATAGGTTCCAAATGTGTTCAGTATGCTACATGTCACCTGGTCTGCTGCTGTATCACTGAAGTAAACATTAGTTAGTTGGGTTTAACGCCGAGCAGGCAACTAAGGCCATCTCATGGCGGGATGGGTAAAAATCTGGTCAGCCAGACTAAAAGAAAGGTCTTAAGACAAGATGTAAATATACCTTAAAAATATTTCAAGCTAAAATGTCGCACAGGTCTTTAAAGGAAACGTCTACAGACTCTCAAAAAGGTCAAAATAATAGAATTATCATAGGCTATGAATGCTCAAATCTTATGAAAAATATTGCACTCTCTCAGAAAACTGAAGATCTTGTCCAGGGGTACATCCCGGAACAAAACCTTCAAGGAGTCTGCTGTGAAGTATTTATATCTTGTGTCAATTAAATCGGCACAATACAGCAAAATGTGTTTAACAGAATACGGCTCATCGCAGGCATAACACCATGGACGCTCCTCCTGTTTTAGTAAATAAGAGTGTGTAACATGTGTGCGCGATGTGGAGCTGAGCAAGGACAGTCTCCCCTCACAACAAAAAAGATTAATTTCAACACAACTTATTTTGTAATTGATCTTTTTAAGCTTGTTTCTTTCTTTGTTATGAATTTATGCTCGCCTGGGGGGCCAGGGGGGGGGGAGGGAGGGCTGTTGCGCCCCCGTCCCCCCCCCCCCATCGAGACACCCTCTGGATCCGCCCCTGCCTTATTAGTAGCAATGTGACCCAGACTGTTGTGATAATACATCCGGGTTCTGCCTTATGACGCAGGCTCGTAAATATGCACACATTAATTCCAAACAAGGCCGATGCAGACGATAATCCGAGACTCAGGTACAAAAACAACACAGCCTCCAAACAATAAATTTTGACATTTGGCATTGTATTCACATCATAAAGCTCTAAGATAGTACACAAAGGACCCATACACATACTGTCAGCAGTATCTGTTGCAGACAGTTTTCCGATTGTGTTGGGATGCTTGATCCTGGGGAACACAACTTTTTAAAAATATGCACAAAAGTACACTTTGTCCTGGTTTTGTCAGAACTGGTCACATATATATCACCTGCACATAAACCAAGATGAACAAACATACAGCGTATATCCATCATATAAAAAAGGGGTTTAGATTGGTCGGGTGCTTAGATTGGAGGAGGGGGGTATGAAACATGAAGCAAACAATAACCTTGAAAAGAATATCAGTGCACATGGCCTTGCCATGTGTGATGATGGGCTCCTGGTCTTCATTACGCCCATCCCAACAGTCAAGCTCCACACACCTGTACACAAATAAATACGGTTAGTGTACACAGACACAGAGGCAAAACAAACCTCCAGTATTTTACACATTTTCTGTGGTTTCGATGGTTTCTTTTAGTCTACAACAAGAATGATAATTCTTTGCCAGGTAGCAGACACATTTTTCAGCAGGCAAGTTCCCTTGGTTTTGACTGCCTAAAATATGAAGAAAAAATAACCAATTTATTTCGTGTTGTATGTTTTTCTAATCATTGTTACGTACTTAAAAATTAGGAAAACGATATGAACACATTATTATTATTATTTATATTATTATTGTAGTTTATTCTTTTTGTCAGTTACTTACTATAAAAAAATAAGAAATAAGATTGAACAAAAAGTAGTTTGTTACCTTTAATTTATTTAAGATGCTGTCAGACAGAATTCAGCCACAGAAACATGGAGGATCAACCAAAAACCTCTCCCATATCAATCAACAATACACTTTTCTCACAGCTGAAAACAGCAAACACCACCAGACATTCAATTTAGACTTTATTTAATGAAATTTGCTACTCAACACTGCCTGTCTATCCACAAGTGCGTATCTGTCAAATCAGAAAATAAAAGACTTGAAGAAAGACACATGAACCTATCAAAGCCAGAATCTCCATGTAGAACATCACCCCCCTGTCCCCCCCCCCCCCCACCACCACCCCCCTCCCACCAACTCCTCCCCCCACCAACTCCCCCCCCCCCACCAACCCTCCCCCCCCCCCACCAACCCCCCGCCCCCCTCCCCTGCCCCCCCAACCCGCGCCCAGTGTCTCTACCCTCAGTCAACCGACAGCATCTCTCTACAGGACGTGAGCCCCTGTAGTCTGGTTGCCAAACACCGATTTGGACCTGAACCCCCATAGCTGGTCTCGACAGTTTTGATTCTCCGATGCCTATAGATTACAAATCCGACTGATGCCACTCTGGCACTATTGAGGAATTTAATAAAAAATAAACATAAAAAAAAATAAAAAATCAGTACACTCAGTTTTGACACAAACGGTGTACCAGAGGAAGGATTGCCTGATGCCACAGTGTCGGGTCAGAGATGAAGGATAATGATGTTGCAGGGAGGGAACAATGTTGGATCGCCTAAAAGCATAGATTCACATTAGCCTCTGCAGTCACATGGGCTCATGAGAATCTATGCTTCATGCCAAATGAAATCTTACACAGCTGTTCCTTTCAGTGCGGGCGTGGCCTGTGTTTGGCTTAGACAGGACTGGCAAGGAGATTCGGAGAGCATAGAAAGCAGCGCTGCCTATGTTTCTCTTCCAGGATGTGGGTCAAATCGCCTCGCTACTGTCAAACATAGTATAGCCAAGTCAAGACTCAATGCGCCACGAACATGCTTATGAAGAAACCGGGCCCAGAGTTCTCCTTTTAGTATTTTTTTTGTGAAAGCGTCTGACTGGTTCAACTGTTGATGCGTGGGGGAATTAGTATATACACTAAAACATCGTAATTTATTGTGTGGCCATATGCAACATAGAGTCAGTATATCGGAAATAGCTCAGATTTATTACGTATAACATGAGACTTTCAGGGCTTAAGTGTCGGTCTGTCTGTTGTCGCCGGTATGCTGACGCAAAGTATCGTGATCTATATGGGTCATAATGACATTTTATTTAACGAGTCATAAGCGATGGGTATAAGCTCGATGCTGCATCACAAAAAACGAGTGCAAAAAGACTACAGTCTCTTACACAGATGAAATAATACTGTGTAGTGTCGGTGTGTATGAGAGAGAGAGAGAGAGAGAGAGAGAGAGAGAGAGAGAGAGAGCAAGAGAGAGAGAGAGAGAGAGCGGAGAGAGAGAGAGAGAGAGAGAGAGAGAGAGAGAGAGAGAGAGAGAGAGAATGTTTAGGACTGTGCTGTTTACATAGAAAACAGCAAAAATAGTAGGAGGGATATTGTTTTGGCTTTTCTCCTCTGCTTTCAGTACAATCAGATCCCCTATATAACGGCATTATGGAGCGGTGCCTGTTCAAAACACAGTCATTGTCTCTTCAGTGTCATTTGGAAAATGCTAGAGTTGACAGTGTGCGGAGTAAAGCGCATTCAGAAAATAATTTAGTCAAGCAAAGATCGGTGTGGCGGTCTCCATGAAGATATAAAAGCATTATTAGAATCAGAGAGTTGTTTGATCCATTGTCACAGAAGCTGTGTTTCTTCATATACATCAAATCACCATATTCATCGCCATCTGACACGAAAACGGGGACCTGCTCCTGGAACGTCTGGGCAACTATCACCAACGAAACAAATGAGGAGATCTAGTGTTCATCGTTTTGACTCCTTGAACGCTTCCACCAGCGGTGCCTGCGTACCATCCTCGGCATTCACTGGAGTGACTATGTCACCAACGTCGATGTCCTTAAATAGGCAGAAACTGTGAGCATCGAGGCTTTGCTGCTGCGGACACAGCTCCGCTGGGTGGGGCACGTCTCCAGGATGGAGGATCATCGCCTAACCAAGATCACCCTGTTCGGCAAGCTCGCCACTGGACACCGAGACAGAGGGGCACCAAAGAAGAGATACAACGACTGTCTCAAGAAGTCTCTTGGTGCCTGCCAAAAAGACCACCGCTTGCTGCGGACCGCAACACCTGGCGCTCCACCATTTACAAGGCAGCCGTCTCCTTTGAGGTCTCTCGCAGAGCTAGCCTTAAGCATGTTCTTAATTAAACGAACTTTAGTTCGCGAACTTTGACGAACTTCAGTTCACGATTTCGGACGAACCAGGTTGGTTCTTAAATGGACGATCTAAAGATACGGCGAACCTAGTTCGAAGTAGTTCACGAACCTCGGCAAACCATAGTTCGCTGTTGGAAAAGGTTCGCTGAACATGTTGAGCAAACCAAGGCGAACCTTTTCTCTGATTGGTCAAAACTTTTACCCTCTTCTGCGTTGGAGATAAGAAGACAGTCACCGATACAAAACAAATATGGCGGACGGCGATATTTCACTCATGCGAAGAACAAGACCTATTTTTATTGATTTGTGGGAGGCGAAACGCTGTTTGTGGGGTCGCTACTGCAAGGAGTACAAAAACAAACATCGTTCAAATCACGAAGCGGCATAGCGGCAGCCATTTTGAACACCTTCGCAGACAGTAAGTATGCTGAATCAAGCAATTCAGTTAAGAAAGAGAACCATGGCAAACCTGGTTTGCTGAAGTTCGCCTAGGTTCGTTCAACCTCAATTAAGAAATAAACCAAAAAATCGCTGATCTTCTCCGATCTAGGTTTGCCGATCAAAAGTTCATTCAATTAAGAACAGCTCTTAAGGACAACCGACTGGGGAGAAAAAACAGAGATGCCACAACTCAGAACCCTGGCCAGACCTCCCCCTGCAGCCACTGCGGTTGAACCTGCCTGTCCCGAATTGGCCTCCGCAGCCACGAGCATGCCTGCAGACGTCGTGGGCAACACCTATAGAATCTTCATTCGCGAAGACAAGCCAAGAAGATGGCGTGAGAAGGCGCCATGGCAGTGCAACAAACATAGACCACGTTTTAGCTACATGGCTTACTGGATCAATCGATCGCGATGGGAATAAGCAGAGGAGGGAGGCGGCAAAGCGAGCACACACACAGACTGACAGTGATTAGTATAGTTTTAGTTTCTCTGCAAGCTGCTTAACCTTCTGGCTATCAGTACTGCCTGACATTGTGATGATTCCTGCAGGAATCATTGCGACTTAGAGTGCAATACAGACAGCCAAAGGGTTAATCATACCTGTTGTCATCAGATTTTCATATTAAGTAGAATGAAGTACATGTTTTGTGCTTTTGTGAAAACACCAATTTTTGTTTGTTATGAAACGTTATGAAATATATGTTGTGTAATGGTTATATATGGTATAGATCTGTCATTTCAGTCTATCATCTTAGAATTTCTAATTAACTTTTTTCCGGCCATAGCAACATCAACTTCAAGCAGAGCTCATTAATTTCAACTAAACTGTCCGTGTCAGAAGACAATTAAACTAATTCTGATTGCAATATTAGGTTTCATTCTTATTCAAATATTCAGTTTGCTACACTGTTAAGTCAGTCCTGCCAAAATGCTTACATATTATTGTTTATTTTTACTAGTATAGTCTGCCTGAGCAATTAAGCTTGCCTCATGTTTTTTTTTTTTTTTGTTGATGCAGATAACATTTTAATAAGACATACACATGTTTTATAACCATCTGTTGCAGAAGTGTTTGTTTGAAAAGTGATGGCAGCTAGTTTAGGGCTTTCAAGCACTGTAGAGCAAACCTGTTTTTACTTGCAAGTTAAAAAAAATGCTAACTGGCTGCATGCATGATTATAAAGATAATTGTTCTTGGTTTGCTGCAATTCACTTTGCTTGACTACTACCCCCCCCCCCCCCCCCCACCACCACCACCACCACCACATACACCACCCATCCATTAGTATTTCTATTTTGTTTTAACTATTGTGCCAATTTCTGTTTTTGTTTGTTTTTTTTTTTGTCTTTTTTTTATAAGCGCCCTTCCAACACTCTAGTCAGTATATATGTCACTGGAGGCAATTTTTAAATACTTTTTTAAATTCTGTGTTGCTAGAATCAATGTGCCATGTCCTGGATGCCTGCATATTTACTTTTATTATTAATATTATGGTTTCATGGGTACATTTTATTGTACCAATGCCAGTTGATCAGTATTATGTACATGAATTTGACATTTAAGGTTTTAGTTGATACTCTTTTTAACCCATTACATCCTGATGCTGATTTTGTCAGATTTGCTTATTGTCCTATGAAGGCTACATTAATATTATGCAACAGATCAACCATTTTAGTTCATGGGTAGTGCCAGAATAGCTTGGTGCCTCAGGCGCCAAGCTATTCTGGCACCACCCTTGAACTATCATAGTCAAATTAATTTCAAGCAGGAGTGTATCAGGATGAAAAGGGTTAATAAGGACAAGTCATATGAGATTCTCTTCTTTTTTTGTTCATAACCAATGTTGTTTGTGCCAAATCCTGTATGCTTAGGAGGAAATTTTGTCTCCAAACGAATTGACAGTATATTCTGTTAATCTGTAAGAAAGTTAGTCATAGGCGCAGTTTAAGAATGTGCTGTATACAAAATCTGTTATGTGTACAGATCCCATTGCCAGTACCTGAAGATCTGTGTGTATATTCAGAGATGGTTTTTGTACGTATCAGAACAATTGTTTTTGTTATTTGTGGGCATGGTTTTTTGTACATTTTATGTATTGTTACAGACAGGTTTGTTTGTTTACTTTTTGTGGGTGGGGTGGGGTGGGGGGGGGGGGGTTAATTAATCAGTTGAATCCTGCCTGAGGGTGATTTCTTTTTAACTTCAGAATGCCCTGTGAAAGCTATGTTATGGGTAAGGAGATATAGATCAACCATTTTAGTTCAAAGGTGGTGCCAGAACTGTGCACCAAGCTGTTCTGGCACTACTCTTCAGCTATCATAGTCAACAGGCAGTAATGTATCAGGATGGAAAGGGTTAACTGAGATAATCATTGTCCTTAATTATTCATATTGCATGCTTAAGTTATAATTACTATCTTTTTAAGTTGTGTTTTGAGGTAGGTGTTATATATTTTGATGAGCGTTTGATTTGATCATGCAAAGGGAAAATGGCAATTGTCCAGGCCTAGTGTTGGCTCATAATGGAAGATATCAGATTTATATATGTTTGCATGATGGTCTTTTTCCTCAGATGATTGAAATCTGGATTAAATTACCAATATCCAAATCTGGGACAATACTATTCATGTTGGAAAAAGGTTGGCAGAATATTTTCTACATGTTGGCACCAGAATGGATTAAGCATGGCACTATATTGGCAACCAACATTCACCATACTGGCCCTAGGATGGATCCATCTTGGCGCTATATTGGCAGCCAACATTCACCATACTGGTCCTAGGATGGATCCAGCTTTGCACTATATTGGCATCCAACATTCACCATACTGGCCCTAGGATGGATCCAGCTTGGCAGCCAACATTCACCATACTGGCCCTAGGATGGATCCAGCTTGGCAGCCAACATTTACCCAATATTGGGCCAACATCAGGCAAATTTGCACTTCCAATATTGGACCAATATTATCAGCCAATATCGGCCCAATATCTAATAATAATAATAATAAATAATTACGGTATTTATAATGCGCTTATCTTATAATAATCATAACTCGAAGCGCGCACTCACAACTCGCGCACGCATGCGCACGCTTTAGACAATGACTCACGTACCACAAATACATTACGACAGCTTGGGGTGGGGAGTGTGGTGATATAAGAGAGTGTTCCAGGTGGATGGACCGTAGACGGAGAAGGAGCGGTGGCCGAAAGTGCTGAGTTTGGTGCGGGGGATGTGGAGGCGGAGAGGGTCAGAGGCGGAGCGGAGGGAGCGGTAAGGAGTGTAGGGGTGAAATAAGTTGGAGAGATAAGTAGGAGCCTAGTTGTTCACGGATTTGTAGCAGAGAGACAGAATCTTGTATTGGATGCGTTGGAGGATGGGGAGCCAGTGAAGGAGTTTGAGCAGGGGAGTGATGTGATTGGATTTTTTTTCTGAGGACGAGGTGGGCAGCATTGTTCTGGACGCGCAGGAGAGTGTAAGTGGTGGAGTGAGGGAGGCCAGAAAGGAGAGAGTCGCAATAGTCGATGTGAGAAAAGATGAGAGAGACAGCAAGTTTGGTGGCAGCTTCGGTGGTGAGGTATCTTCTGATCTGAGTGATGTGACGGAGGTGGAAATAGCATGCCTGGGCCGTGGTGGAGATGAAGCTGGTCATGGACAGAGAGGAATCGAGGATAACGCCGAGTGTTGCAACATGGGTTTTTTTCGCCTGTTTTTGTAGGGGAGTAAGTTTAGAGGGGTGACAAGATTTAGTTAATCACCGGGTAGCGATAGCATAGGTGTATAGGTGTCTAGTATTTGGCCTGTTCCACGAGTATTTGCTGCCGTGCGGGAGTTTGGTGGACGGCGTAAAGCACGTGGCCACCCAGCCTGACGCCATCGGGTGGCTATTGTTTCACGTGTTTCCACATCACATGATGTAGTGAGCGGTTTTTTTGCCAACCTAAAGTCATCCAAATTGATAGTCGCATTCCAACAGCGAACGAGAGAGTTATATCAACGTGGTCTCTGAGGGGGGTTTGTGCGGGCATGGTTTTCCATTATCCGCCGCCTCAAGTAGCCGCAGCGTCCCGCTGTGACGGCCCTACGAGATGGCCCTGGTCGAGCCCGGGAGTCGGTGTCCTATGACGAGAAGAGAGCTGCGACGACTTTACCACTGGCTTGTCTTGTCTTATTTGTCTTCGTCCTAGCCGGGGCATCTTCACCGATGACAGTAAGTTCACGCAACAATTCTCTAGTGGCCATTTGCTCGGGGGAGGGGGGGGGGGGGAGGTTGTTTGTTTACTTGTTCTGTATTATTATGTTGGCTAGTGTGTATTGGGGGCAGGGCTAGAATACAAGAGAATAGAATGTGGAAGTGAATGCCGTTTGTTTATGTTGAAGTTTCTAGAGTAGTTAGCGTCGAATTAGTTATGGGGATTTAACGCCGAGCGGGCGACTAGGGCCATTTCACTATTTAGCGTAGGAATGTAAATATCGACAGAGTTATGTGGCGACGTGTAAATATGTATTTTGTTGAGGTTGAATTTATCATTGTGGGAGAGAGGTGATGGGAATATGTTGAGGTTGAATTTACCGTTGTGGGAGAGAAGTGATGGGAATATAAAGACGGCAATTAAAGTGGCGGGAAGGGTGATGTGATTATCTTGTTTCTTTGGTTAGTTATTTATATGTGTATTTCTGCACCTGTGTTTTAGTGCATCCTATTTGCGACTGGTTCCTATCCTAATCTAATGCTGTACTGAGAGTGGAGGCTGACTGTGTCACTCCGCCTTGTGGGGCTATGACGCCGAACCTGGGTGCCTTCGCGAGTGTCGCAGCGCGCCTCGTTTAGTCAGGTCGGGTCGTCCCATTTAAATATTTCTAACCTGTTTAAGCAAAGTTTTGTTTGTGTATAATCTTGTAAAGAACATTGTGACATTTATTTCGTCTCCTCGTAGTGACTGTATTGTGAGATGAGCGTTGTCACAGTGACATTTTGAGTTATTGTATTATTTAAAAGCAGCCTGTGTTGCGGAGGACCTTATCGCAGAAGCAAGAGCGTCGAGTTGAACTGTGCTTACCATTTGTGCTTCCGGCGAGAAGGTCCCGTGACGTGAACTATACTGAGTTTATTCAACTTTCAGTCATGTTAAGTTAAGGACATATGTTCCATTTGTATATGTGATATTGTTTATTCTGGAACATTGCTAGCTAAAGGAGCCTTGTTTATTCTGAAACGTTGCTAGTTAAAGGAGCCTTGTTTGTTCTGAAACGTGCTGTGAGTGTCTAGTGTGCGAAAGCTTTAGTTTGATTCGAACTTGTCGTTCGTGACCCCGCTGGGGAGATTTAGTAGCGTACGGATTGTATTCATTTTTCTCGATTTTCACTTGTGTTTTAGTACGCATATTTGGTTCATATAGTTGATGTTGTGCTATTTGAACTATTGTATTACTTAAGGAGCCAAGTGCTGTGAGGGACTCTTCGCGGAAGCAAAGGCGCTGGTTTAACTGACGTTAGCGCTCGACGCTTGTGCTTCTGTAGGGGGGACCCAGTGGCTTTTGATTTAAGCTTTTCAGCCTCAGTTCCTTTTGTATCATTATTAAGGATAGTCGTCATTATATATTAGTTTAGTTAAATCTGTTTTCATATTGAAGAGAAAAGGGGAGACTGCCAGTGCTAATAGTTTAGGAAGGTTACAAAGTAAAGTAGGTTATAGCACTGTCAGGGGAGAGAAATGTGCATGATCGACCAGTGATCATAGATCCACTGTGGCCAAAGCACACAAAAAAAAAAAAAGAGATAGGAAAGAGGGGGCGCTAAGAGAGTGACCGAAAGCAATGCATATGGAAGCCCCCCCCCCCCCCCTTTTGGTAGGTTCTCTTTTAGGGTGCATGGAAATTTAACTCTAGGTGGTGGCATGGAATGTATGCCCCTGCAGACACCACAGTAAAATGTGGTTGTCATTGCAGGTAGACAGAATTTCCTGCCTCCTCCAGTATTGCCGATGGTGTGCTGAAGAGGTCGCCAAGACCGAAACAGCTGTCCACACCGGCTAAATATCTGGACCCCCCTTGGGGTACCTAGATTTAGATTTCCATGCACTGAGTGGCTGGAACAGTGGATATGTGATACGCCCCCTCTTCGGGGCGGGGGGGGGGGGGGGGGGGGGGGGGGGGGGGGGCTTCCATATGCATTGCTTTCGGTCACTCTCTTAGCGCCCCCTCTTTCCTATCTCTTTTTTTTTTTTGGTGTGCTTTGGCCACAGTGGATCTATGATCACTGGTCGATCATGCACATTTCTCTCCCCTGACAGTGCTATAACCTGTTTTCATATTGTATTAGAGATATTTATTTATATATTGCTCGTTTGTATTTTAGGGACATTTAGTTTATTATATATTTTGTATTGGCTAACTGATATTTGGGGTAGAGAGTTTGGACGTGCGTGAGTGTGAATGTGGGTTGTGAATGCGTGGTTAGGACTGCGTGAGAATAGTTGGCCATTGTTAGGGTTATATTTAATAAATGTCTTCGTCATTGTTCCTCTGGTGTTTGTGTTAGGTTTGTGTTAGTGTGGGTTGGGTGCATCTCGAGTGGCAGCACTCATAGTTAGCGCCCCGGAAGCGGGGGTCGTGACATTTTGGTGGCAGCGGTGGGATCAAAATTGTTAGAAGGGGGTTAGGTGGTGGATCGTTAGGTCAGGTTAGTAGCCAGAGGTTACTGTTTTGTTTCTTCGTTGTCGTGTCGAGTGAGTGACTAGGTGGGCGGTTGGTCGGGAGTGAGAGAGTATTGCTTTAGGGCTCGTACCCCGAGTAGTGCGAAACGGGGGGGGGGTTGTTGCGGGTAACTCTGCTGCCAAGGCCTGGGCAACAGGGGACCCTCCGGCCCCGTCTTCTGTTTGTTTTTGTCATTTATTTGATTGTCTCGTATTAAGTGTTAAGTGTTGTGTGTCGGGTGTTCTGTAGTTCAGCTTTCGTTTTCTCTTTGAGTGGCAGGACACCGTCTCCGGGCACTATGACGACCAGAGTCGGCGAGCGTAGGGCTGCGAAGGACCGGGCACGGCTGGCTGAGGTGTCGGCCGACTCGTTGACTGCTGAAACCACCCCATCGTGTCAGACTGGAGCAGCAGTCACAGTGAGTACGCCTTCCTTTCCAAACCCTCGCATGGCGGCATTTTTATCCCCAGTGGAGGCCAAAGGATCGGTAGAACTAGGCGTTTCTGACCCTTACGTCAGATACAGGGATTTGGGGGTAAGCATGGGTTTGGCAGATGCAGTGTTAGCCAACTTTGTGATGGAGTCTGTTAGGAAAGACCAGGAGATGAGGCTGCTAGAGAGGAAATTCGAAGCTGAACAGGAACAGAGAGATCGTAGAGAAAGGGCTGAACAGGAACAGAGAGATCGTAGAGAAAGGGCTGAACGGGAACAGAGAGAGTTAGATCATAGGGAAAGGGCTGAAGAAAGGGCAGATAATAAAGAGAGATTTCAAGCCCAGCTAGAAGAAGAGAGAAGGGCTAGAGAACAGATGTTCGCACAGCAAAGTCAGAGTAGCCAGTCAGATGGGTATCATGTCAGACTTTTACCTTTTGATGGGAAGAAGACATAGAGAGCTACCTTCAGCACTTCGAGCAGATAGCCGAGACTCAGGGTTGGAGAAGGGATATCTGGTCCGCTAGATTATGACCTTTACTGTCAGAGGAAGCTAGAGAAACGTACTTAAAGTTGAGTCCGGAGCAAGCCCAGGATTTCAGTGTCGTTAGGGATGCGCTCCTGAAACGTTTTCGGAGGGACGCCGAGTACTACCGGAAGCAGTTCAGGAGGTACGTAAGGAGGGTGCCGAAACGTTTCCTCAGTTTTTCAGTAGGTTACATACTCTAGTGAAGAGGTGGTTTTCGTTAGCCAGGAGAGACATGGGGCGTGTAGTTGACGTGTTGGACGCTTTCGTCACGAAGCAACTATATTCTATCATGAGTCCGGAGTTAGAGCTGTTCGTGAGGGAACGACTTCCCGTGAATGGTGAGAAGGCGGCAGAGCTAGCTCAGCTTCATATAGACGCTAAGAGGGCGGTGACTAAGAGACCTGTGTTTGGGGGAGTCTTCTTGGCTTGACTTCGCGAACGAAGATTCTATAGGGCTTGCCCACGTCATCTGCAGGCATTTTCGTGCCTGCGGAGGCCAATCAGGGACAGGCAGGTTCGACCGCAGTGGCTGCAGGGGAAGGTCTGGTCAGGGTTCTGAGTTACGACAACTCTGTTTTTTCTTCTAAGCCGCTTGTCCTTAAGGTTAGCTCTGCGAGAGTCCTCAAAGGAGACGGCTGCCTTGTGAATGGTGGAGCGCCAGGTGTCACGGTCCGCAGCAAGCCAAGACCACTGGCGGTGGTCAATTTGGCAGGCACTAAGCGACTTCTTGAGACCGTCTTTGTATCTCTTCTTTGGTGCCCCTCTGTCACGGTGTCCAGTGGCGAGCTCGCCGAACAGAGTGATCTTGGGTAGGCGATGATCCTCCATCCTGGAGACGTGCCCCGCCCAGCGAAGCTGTGTCCGCAGCAGCAAAGCCTCGATGCTCACAGTTTCCGCCTGTTCAAGGACCTCGACGTTGGTGACATAGTCACTCCAGTGAATGCTGAGGATGGTACGCAGGCAGCGCTGGTGAAAGCGTTCGAGGAGTCGTAGTTGGCTGCGGTAGAGGGCCCAGGACTCGGAACCGTACAGCAGGGTGGTGAGGACGACAGCTCTGTACACGCTGATCTTGGTGCCTTTTTTCAGCTGTTGTGCCACACCCGCTTGAATAGTCGCCCGAAAGCACTGTTCGCTTTTGCCAGCCTGTTGTCCAGCTCCTTGTCCAGCTTGGCGTCTGACGTGATGATGCAGCCAAGGTAGGTAAACTGGTGTACAGACTTCAGTTCGGACTCGCCGATGGTGATGTGGGGAGGGTGATGCTCTTCCTTGGGTGCCGGCTGATGAAGGACCTCTGTCTTTTTCAGACTGACCTCAAGTCCAAAGAGCTGGGCAGCATCTGCGAAGCAGGACGTAATGCGCTGCAAGGCTCTCTCTGTGTGTGCAACGAGGGCAGCGTCATCAGCGAAGAGCAGCTCACGAATCAGTTGGTCTAGGGTTTTCGTGTGGGCCTGCAGTCGTCTGAGGTTGAACAGGCTGCCATCGAGACGATACCTGATGTACACTACTCAGTCATGTTAAGTTAAGGACATATGTTCCATTTGTATATGTGATATTGTTTATTCTGGAACGTTGCTAGCTAAAGGAGCCTTATTTATTCTGAAACGTTACTAGTTAAAGGAGCCTTGTTTGTTCTGAAACGTTGTTAGTTAAAGGCGCCTTGTGCTGCGAGTGTCTAGTGTGCGAAAGCTTTAGTTTGATTCGAACTTGTCATTCGTGACCCCGCTGGGGAGATTTAGTAGCGTACGGATTGTATTCATTTTTCTCGATCTTCACTTGTGTTTTAGTACGCATATTTGGTTCATATAGTTGATGTTGTGCTATTTGAACTATTGTATTACTTAAGGAGCCACGTGCTGTGAGGGACTCTTCGCGGAAGCAAAGGCGCTGGTTTAACTGACGTTAGTGCTTGACGCTTGTGCTTCCGTGACCCAGTGGCTTTTGATTTAAGCTTTTCAGCCTCAGTTCCTTTTGTATCATTATTAAGGATAGTCATCATTATATATTAGTTTAGTTAAATCTGTTTTCGTATTGTATTCTATCTATCTATCTATATCCCGTAGTCTTGCCGACCGTTGGGGCACCACTGATGACTTGGCAACCAGCTCCCTCCATTCCTCTCTGTTCTCTGCCATTCTTAGCGTATCACCCAGCTTCAGTCCTGTCCACTCTGAGATATTGTCCTCCCATCTTTTCCTCTGTCTTCCTCTCCTTCGTCCTCCTTGCACAGTGCCTTGCAGGATTGTTTTGGCAAGCCCTGCTGAACGCGTGACATGCCCATACCACTTCAGTTTGCGTTTTTTCACAATGGCTAATAGGTCTTCATAGGGCCCGATGGCTTACCTGATTCTGCTTCCCACTTCCACGTTCGTGATGTGATCTCTGTATGAAATGCCAAGCAGCCTTCGAAAACATCTCATTTCAGTGGCTTGTATCCTCCTTTCAAGGTCTGCTGTGTGGGTCCATGACTCGCAGGCATACAAAAACACTGAGATGACTAAGGAGCGCATCAGTCTCTGCGACTTTTTCTCGGATAAGATTAAGCACATCTGCTCAGAACTAGACTCATGTTCATGTGATCCCCCTACTTTTGGTGCGTATAATGGCCCTTCACTGTCTCGTTTCAAGCCAGTGACTGAGCAGGAGATCCATGAACTCATTATGAAATCACCAACAAAGAGCTGTGTGCTTGATCCCTTGCCCATGTCCCTCATAAAACAGTGTATTTGATGATCTCCTCCCACTGATTACCACCATAGTTAATGCCTCTCTCTCTACAGGTGCTGTGCCTACTCAGTTTAGACATGCCGTTGTGACACCACTCTTGAAAAAGCCTGGACTGGACCCAAACGACTTGAAGCATTTTAGACCTGTCTCTAACCTTCCGTTTATTTCAAAGATTTTGGAGAAGGTTGTTTTGAAACAGCTACAAAGCCATTTGTCTGGGTCTTTTAGAAATGCACCAGTCGGCATACAGAAAGGATCACAGCACGGAGACTGCTGTGCTGAGCGTCCTGGATGGTCTACTAGTGAAGGCAGACGAGAGACTTGTCTCTCTCATTGCTCTGTTGGACCTCAGCGCAGCATTCGACACTCGATCATTCTGTTTTGCTGAAGAGGATAGAGGTGACCTTTGGCATCCATGGTACCGCCCTGGCCTGGTTCACTTCATACGTTAGGGATCGTTCTCAGGCTGTTATTGTTAATGGCCAGCTATCTGCTTCTAGTCTTTTGTTCTGTGGAGTCCCTCAGGGCTCCGTATTAGGGCCTGTTTTGTTCACTCTATATTCACAACCTCTATCTGATGTAATTGCCGCCCATGAGTGGGATTTTCACAAGTATGCTGACGATACTGAATTGTCAAGAAGTAGCACGCCTAGCCATTTCAGCTCCGCTAAGATGAGCGTACAGTGTTGTATAAACGACGTCTTGTCCTGGATGACTAGCAACAAACTTAAGCTTAACACTGAGAAAACCGAAGTCATGCCTACCGGCTCTCAGTCTCGCCTTAGTCTGATTGACAGCGAGTTCGCAAACATTAACATTGGTGGCTGCAGCGTTCCCTTCCAGAAATGTGTCAAATATCTGGGTGTGAAGATTGACTCGACGCTCTCCATGCATGATCATATCAGTAATGTCTGCCGAGCTGGTTTCCTTGAGCTGCGCAGAATTTCTTCTCTCAGACCGTATCTCACAGAAAGTACGGCGTCAAGACTTGTAAATGCATTCATTACTTCCAGGCTTGATTATTGCAATTCTGTACTGGCAGGTTTACCGGCAGATCAGATTTCACGCTTGCAGATGATTCAAAACAGTGCGGCGCGTCTCATCTTGAAGAAACGAAAGAGAGACCACGTTACGCCTCTACTGAAGCAGCTGCACTGGCTGCCCGTCAAATTCCGTTGCCAGTACAAAATTGCAATTTTCGCCTATCGGCATTTTGACGGATCTCTCCCACCATACCTCTCTGCCAAGCTGTCTGCCTATCAGCCATCACGCACCCTCCGTTCCTCCAGTGAAAAGCTGCTAAAAATCCCGAAGCTCAACATGAAAACTGTCGGGGAGCGTTCTTTCACCTTTTTCGCCCCAAGTGTGTGGAACTCGCTGCCAACGGAAATGCGGAATCTGCCCACATTGTCACAGTTCAAGGCTCACTTAAAGACTTTTCTTTTTTGTCGGGCATTTAACACTTAGCTCATATTTAGCTAACTGTTGACTGACTGCCACCTATTCTGATCCCAGAGGAAGTGAATGTAAGGTGTGGGGAAGGGATGGGGTGGTTTAAAGTAGTGTGTAATTGTGAGTGTGTGTCTGAGAGAGAAAGGGTGTGCTGTTGTGCATGCGCAGTGAGTCCAGTGTTTTCCTGGAGAATGGCGCTATACAAGAACTATGTATTATTATTATTATTATCATCATCTTGGAGCAGAGTGTGATGTTTCTGTCCTTCCATATGGTCTTCAATCTTGTCAGTGCTGTTGTTGTCTGCGCAATCCTGGACAGTATTTCTGGTTTTGATCCCTCATCTGTCACAATGGCTCCTAAGCATTTGAATTTCTTAACTGTTTCCAGTGTTTGGCCTCCAACCATGATTTCAGTGCCAATGCCACTGGCGTTATTGGTCACCAGTTTGGTCTTCTCTGCACTGATTTCCATCCCATACGCAATGGCTGTACTATCCAGCTTTTCCACCAGCTGAGCTAGCTCCTTCTCTGTTCCTGCAAGGCCATCAATGTCGTCCGCAAAGCGCAAGTTCGTGATTGTTCTTCCTCCAATACTGACAGTTCCTTCATGATCTTTCAGAGCGTCCGTCATGATTCTTTCCAGGAAGATGTTGAAAAGAGTAGGTGAGAGCAAGCAGCCTTGTCTGACTCCAACTGTAGTCGTATTGTATTAGAGATATTTATTTATATATTGTTCGTTTGTATTTTAGGGACATTTAGTTTATTATATATTTTGTATTGGGTAACGGATATTCGGGGTGGAGAGTTTGGACGTGTGTGAGTGTGAATGTGAGGTGTGAATGTGTGGTTAGGACTGCGTGAGAATAGTTGGCCATTGTTAGGGTTATATTTAATAAATGTCGTCGTCATTGTTTCTCTGGTGTTTGTGTTAGGTTTGTGTTAGTGTGGGCTGGGTGCATCTCGAGTGGCAGCACTCATAGTTCGCGCCCCGGAAGCAGGGGTTGTGACACCAAGGTTCTTGGCCGAGTCAGAGAGGGAGATGGGGGTGCTGTCGAGTTGAATGTGGAGCGAGGGAGGGAGCTGGGAAAGTTTCTGGCGAGTGCCTACCAGCATGGCTTCCGTTCTGTCGTCTTTCATTTTAAGCTTGTTTGCTGTCATCCAGTTTTTCACGTCTTCGTAGCAGTCAGACGTGCAAGTCAGTAGTGACTGAGTGTTGTCGAGTTTGTCTTTGTCTAGTAGTTGTGAGTCGTCAGCGTAGAGGTGGTGGTGTATGTGGCGAGACTGGATGATGATGGACAGGGGAGAGATTGATTGATTGTACATTGCTTGACGGAGCCATTCTCTAGAGATGTGTTGATGATGTTGGTAATGAAGGGCAGAAGTTTTGGAAGGCCGTCCCGGTAGAGAGAAGTTGGGAAGGGGTCTAGTTCGCAGGTTTTGAAAGGCATGGACTTTATGGTCTTGAGGACTTCATCCGGAGAGACGGGGTGGAAGGACGAGAGGGGAGTGCCGGAAAAGGGGGGGTCGGGAGGGCAAGGCGTAGAAGACAGAGTATTGAGTGTGTTGCGCAGAGTTTGGATTTTGTCGGAAAAATAGGTGGAAAAAGTGGACGGGAGTTCTTCTTTGCTTTGTGTGTTGGGGAGAGGAGAGTCTTTAGAAGTGCCTAGGAGTGTGTTCATGGTAGCGTAGAGAGTTTTGGATGAAGTGGATTCCAGGATTTTGTTTTGAAGGTGTTTACGTTTGGAGTCGGATATCATTCTGTAGACTTTGGATCTAGTGGTTTGGAAGAGCTGTCTGTGAACGGTGAGGTCGGATGAGCGCCAGCGGCATTCCGCTTGTTGGAGCTCGTGCTTGGCCTCAGCTATGTCGTCAGCTATGTTGGACCTATATTGGTGTGCTGGCTGGGAACTATCATATTTTTGCTAGGACCTATGCGCAATCACTACATCTCAAAACACTGATCCGACTTTTTCCAAACTTTCATCACTTTGACTCAGGACAATTAAAGTACTGCATACAAAAGAATTGTTACGTCAGTTTATATCGTTTCGTTGACATTTTTGTGATGAAAATACCCCTATCCTTTAACTATCAACCCTTATCCTCTACTTGTTTTATCATGTCTGCCTCATTTTCTGCCTGTCTTTATTCTTGCTCTTCTTCTTTTTTTTTTTTTTTTTTTTTTTTTTTTGGTTTATAGCCTTGTGAGATAGAGAACACTGTAATATGATGAACTGTCACAATCAGCCACAACGATGTCAAGCTCAGTTAAGTAATTGCTGACATTGCTGACGATTGTTGACCTTTTGTGACTTTGATCTACATACTGGTTATACAAATGCGCAATTTTTCTTAATATAAAAGCACATCAGTGGCAGGTATCTTCGAACCAGACATGACGTATGTACATGAAGTGGTCTCAACTCCAGTGTATATTATTACTACAATTTGATGGGCCGACTACAGATGGGTGGTCGGACAGAGAATGCATAGCCAAGGATGACCTGTTACTTTGCCAAGAAGCCATGAATCAGGAATAGGATGTTCTGACTGGAAGTTCACAACAGCTAATATACAAATGTGAAGACATTAGTAGATCTACGCCTAGGGCAAGCTGGAGTCTTGGGCAATGATAGAATGGAAATCCTTGTTGACACTGAAGAAATGAAACACGGTCTACGAATGAGCAGATTATACGTGTTGAGAAACCTGAGGAAGAATTTACAGAAACAGCACTATGGCTACTACACAATCGATCTCTCCGGAGTAGGGAACAAAGAGAGACAGGCAGTGGTCGCCGCAGCAGGTAGACTTAAAAAAATATGAAAGATCCAGAGTAAATCGTACGGTAATGGTACAATATCATCAACAACAAAACAAAACACTGGAGAAACGTAGGAGAGATTGGCAGATGTGCACACATTGGCCTTTTCAAGCACAGAGATCCCACCTTGAATAAACTCAACCGAGCTGAAATGAACTGACCGTTCTTTAGGGACATCATCAATCAAGTTTCTGTCCAGTCAAAATATAAGCAGTTTCAGAGATATTACTTGGAATAATACACAGTGTGAAACTAACATGGCTGCTAGGTCCTTTAAGATAGTGACATAGTTCTTTCATGAAACGCTATTTTCCCATTAATATCTCACATCAAACCAAATTTGAAGAAAATCAACAAGTCTGGGAGACATCTCTTAAGGAAATATATAATGGCTGCTTTGACCTTTAAACTTAAAGACAGCAGCCTGATTTTTGTTTATTACACTTTCTTACACGCTGGACTGTTATCAGTTAAGATCTCAGCCAAATCAATCTGGTATTTGCAAATAATTATATTGCCTGGACAAAAACACAAGACCACAATGACCTTGACCTTCAAGTGATATCATTCGAGCATAAAACACACTCTTTTTAACATTCCTATCAACCCTTCACATTTGATTAAGACTGATTCTGTCTTTTCACAGATGTCAAATTCAAAGACCAAGAGCAAGTGTTTAGTTAATATGATTATCTTGACTTTGACCTCAGAGGAAGCAATATAATTATTTTCTGTGACACTTCCCTTAATGTAAGGATTCTCATCAGCTAAAGTTTGAGGCAAATCTGCCCGCTGGTTTCAGATATATCTGAGGGGAGACCTACACCATTTGAAATTTTTAAAAATGGCTGCCATGGCCGTGACCTTCAACCGGGAAGGTAGTGTTACAATGTTTGTATATAACATTTTATTTTATTATCGCCTATCAACATACACCATTTGAAACAATTAGTCAAGTATTTTCTGAGATCTTACATAAAAGACAGGAAAATAAATATCGCTGCTGTGACCTTGACCTTAGTGATAGTGACTTAATCTTTTTGACTGACACGTTATTTAACAAAGGATATTGTCAGCTTAGCGTTGAGCTAAATTGATTTCATGGTTGAGAAAAGAAAAAGGCATGAACATAAATAGAAAAAGAAAGAATACAAGAACACAAAAATTCAGACACGTTATATCAAGCAAAAGCCCTTCTCACCTTATGTTACAAAAGAGGGCAACAAAGGTCATCCATAAGTTGAGTCGTCTACCAGTATTATCAACAAGAATATAATACTATACGCCACCTCAGGCTGTAAAGTGTCAAACATTAAGTCAGAGAAAGTTGATTTTGTTCTAAATCACACTTTCTGGTATTTTCTGACATTATACCTTTGTCAAAGGTCACTAAAGCATGCACATAGAGGAAAGTAATGTAATAAACTGACTGTATGAATAGTTAGACCTAACCATTTGCCATAATGATCAAGATTCAGACACGTTTGTCTAAAGTATATGGTGATGTGCCGTATAGCAACTGACCTCTCACGACCATAATGTTTTATGGAGGTCATTCCGTTTCGGACGTTTAAACAGGTCTTACCATCGACTATCATCAGACCAAATTTAAAGTATGTGGTTGAACCAGTCTCTGATAAAACACCTGCATTAACGTTTACCACAGTCAAATAATAGTATGACTTTAATAACGGCTGGTAACTGACAGTCTGACGCACAAACAAAGAAATGGTGTACTATTTACATACACTCACACTGTCATTCAATTCTAGCAAAACGCATTTTCATTCCGTATAATACGGGCTGGCTACAATCCTGATACAACTGGAAAGTGTCTGTAAGAGTTATCCCCACTTCTTTTAATGGTCACAGAAATTTGAATGATACCAATCGAAAGTGCGTTAAAAACTGTACACAACTGTGAAATTTCATAAGTCTGGTTGGTTGGCTGTACATTGCTTAACATCCCGACAGCAATAAGACTTTCTCAGGACGTGCATGCATTGTTTGTGAAAAAAAACAACAGAATATTGAATTATGTTCCCAGCTGGTCGAATACGCTAAATAAACCTAAGACCATTTAGCAGCACACATCCAATGTCAAGAGCTAAAAGGCAGCGCAGACAGTAGGGAGAGTTTAAAAAAGGAAAATACAGGTGAATGGACCAAGGGCAGACAGAAACACATGCCCCAGAATAGTGGGGGAAACCCACCCTGTGGGGCTGACCAGTGTGACCTTGGGAACTAAAAAGTAGTTAACCCCTCCCAAGTCCCCCAGGGCAGACACAGGTGGGGGTTCTTAAGTCTGGGACAATTTTGCAGTATATTTGGTGATACTGCCTAGACTAATTGGAACTATTGCAAGAGAACTGGATCTAGTCGCACATAATGTAGAACCTCATATGAACGGTCACCCCTGTTGCCAAGAAAAAGTGGCCTTAAACGGCAGGTGACCATTCACAGGCTTGATAAAAACGAACCTAGGTGTGCTTGTGACACTCGGACAGAAGCATAGATGTGCCATCACCAAAACGGGACCATCATGGACACACTTCTGTGAAGTGTGATACATATACTAGTGATGCCAATGTTATCTTCAGTTATGAAGGATTCCTGTAGAAATCATCATGACTAAAACCACTACTGACACTCAAAAGGGTTAAACATATAGGAAAGGAGGGGGCGGGTGGTGGAGTAAAGAGGGCGTGACAGTGACACGAGCCGGGGTCAATATCCCATCACCTTATTGACCAAGTGGAGGCAAAATGCGTTACACTTTTTAAGGCCTAGGTGCAACCATTTTCTTTTTCTCATCATTTTTCCCCATGGCTAAGCACCCGTGTGTGTAGCAGGAAATCGTTAGAACTGATGTCATGGTTTATGGCTGGCGTACAGACACTGGCAAGTCATTCATATCAGTACTAACTGGCAGCCACTGATTCCTCAACTGACGAGCCAAGGATATCATAGATCTCCTGAAGAAGCTAATGTTCTGGATATGCATCAGTCCCCAAAAATTACAAACACAAAGACACGTATGACGGCGCATGAACGCACTAGATTCTCATGAGCCCCTGCAGTTGGCTGCTGGGGCACACGAGTCAGAATGTCAGTCTACAGGCCTACAAGTCAATTTCTTCACTGTTATACAACACACACCATATAGTGGACATATGCTGGGATGGATTTGGAGGCCTGTGGTACAGACATGCGCGTTTGCACACTCAGTTCTCACGAGCCCCTTCTATCTGCAGCAGGCTGCGTAAGAGTTTCTGCCAAGTTGGCACCTGGGGCGAAAGAGCATTCAGATTTTGGTCACATCAGAAAATTACGTGACCGCACAGTAAACTGACTTGAAAAATATATGTGGACACCGTCGGTAGATAGCACGACCTTTGTTATGGACTGCATACACAGCTGGCGAGCCGATGGCACATCCGTTATTGTGTAATGACACGACGTCTGTGCTTTGTCAGAGTGTCAGAGTGTGTGGCTGTTGGCTAGGTGTTGAGCGAGCTGTCACTGCTGGCTTTACAGTGCCAGTCTGGCCGTGGCTGTAAATTTAAGGTATTTTTGCCATTTTGGGCTCCGATACAGTGACCATTGGCCACGTTAGGCAGATGGCTGTACAATCAAAGTACTTTATGTTAGTTAGTTATTTGGGTTTAACGCCGAGCAGGCAACTAAGGCCATCTCACGGCGGGAAGGGTAAAAATCTGGTCAGCCAGACTAAAAGAAAGGTCTTAAGACATGATGTAAATATACCTTAAAAATATGTCAGGCTAAAATGTCGCACAGGTCTTTAAAGAAAACGTCGAAAGACTCTCAAAAAGGTCAAAATAATAGATACATCATAATCTATAAACGCTCAAATCTTATTAAAAATATGGCACTCTCTCAGAAAACTGAAGATCTTGTCCGGGGGCACATCCCGGAACAAAACCTTCAAGGAGTCTGCCGTGAAATGTTTATACCTTGTGTCGATTAGATCAGCACAAGACAACAAAAAGTGTTGAACAGAGTACTGCTCGTCGCAGGCATAACACCATGGACGCTGCTCCTGTTTAAGTAAATAAGTGTGCGTAACATACGTGTGGCCGATGTGGAGCCGAGCCAGGACCGTCTCCTCACGGCGGCTGCCACAGCGATAAGGTAGACCGTCGGACAACTTAGGAAGGGCTTCATGCAGCTTGTTAGCTTCCTCTTTGTCCCACTCGGACTGCCACTCACGGGCTATGTACGCACTAGCCACATGTCTAAAATCACTATAAACAGTCTGTGTGTCAGGGACAGGGTCATTGCGGGCATCGTTGGCAGCAGAATCTGCGATCCTGTTGCCTTCGATGCCCACATGCCCTGGCACCCAAATAAAAATGATATCATAATATTCCTTCATCAAGTCCGCGTGGAGCTCTCTGATCTGCACCAGCAGTGGGTGGTCATTTCCCGTGCCCTGAAGGGCCTGCAGGGCAGAAAGAGAGTCAGACAGAATCAGGAAGTTCCTTTCTCTAGATCGATAAGCATGCCTGAGTGCCAGCAGAACCGCCTGCAGTTCCGCACTAAATACAGATGAGTGGTCTGGGAGGCGGTGCTTAAATGGGCGTCTAGGATGGCGAGAGGACACTGCGGCCGCAGCCACTCTCCCATCCTCAGACTTTGACCCATCGGTATAGATGCGACAATAGCCAGGAAAAATTGAAAGCAGTTCATTGAGGCTCTGTTGGTATATGGCTGGTGGAGTAGAGTCTTTCTTGTGGGCAGTCAAGTCCAGCAAGATGTCAGGAACTGGTAAGAGCCAAGGTGGAGTGATGTGTTGCAGGGATTCCGAAACTCTGTCCAGGTCCAATCCGGCTGCCTGCAGATGAGGTCGGACACGGAAAGAAAGTGGACAGACAGCTCCCGGATGGGTATCGTAAATCTCTGCAAACGATGGTTTAAAAACACAATCATAGGCAGGATTGTCTGGATGGGCCTTCAGTTTCAGAACGTAGCTGAGCATGAGGCGGATACGGCGGAGCTTGAGAGAAGGCTCCCCTGCCTCGGCATACAGACTAGGAACTGGAGACGTCCTGAAGGCCCCGAGACATATCCGCAGACCCTGATGGTGAATTGTGTTCAGACGCTGTAGCACAGACTTGGAAGCTGAGCCATACACCACAGAGCCGTAATCCAGTTTGGACCGAACAAGGGCCCGGTACAGACGAAGTAAGACAGTACGGTCCGCACCCCAGTCAGTACGACCGACGACACGAAGAATGTCGAGCGCCTTCTGACAAGAGGTTCTAAGGTAATTAATATGGTTGCGGAAGGTAAGTCTTTTGTCAAAAATGACCCCCAGAAACTTTGCCTCCTCGGCCACCTTAATTGGCACTCCAGCAATGCTCAGGCTAGGTTCTGGAAAAAATTTCGTCTGGTTAGTAAAATGCACACAAACAGTCTTGGAGGGCGAGAACTTGAATCCATTGAGAGACACCCACCGCTGGATGCGATCAACGCACAGCTGCAAGCGCCTCTCAAGGGACGCAAGTCCTCGACCACGTGCGCACAAAGCAAAGTCGTCAACAAACAAAGAGCATTCAGAATCATCCTTGACGGCCTTTACAATGTTATTAATTTTAATACTAAATAAAACAGGAGATAGAATGCTGCCCTGTGGGACACCCATCTCCTGTTCAAAGGAGTCGGAGAGGGTGGAACCCACACGGACATGGAACGACCGGTTAGTCAAAAAATTGTGAATAAAAACGGGCAGGTGCCCTTTAAAACCCATGTCCAACAAGTCAGACATTATGCCATACTTCCAGGTAGTGTCATACGCCTTCTCAAGATCGAAGAAAATTGCATAGACATGCTGCTTGTTGACAAAAGAATCTCGAATAAATGATTCAAAGCGGACTAAATGGTCAGTTGTACTACGGAAGCGCCGGAAACCGCACTGGAGGTCTGTGAGGAGACCCTGTGACTCAAGATGCCACACCAGGCGGGTGTTGACCAGGCGCTCCATAGTTTTACATAAACATGATGTCAAAGCGATAGGCCGGTAGTTGCCCGGGTCGGAAGGATCCTTACCCGGCTTGGGGATCGGTACAACCACAGCCTGGCGCCAAGACGGCGGAAAATGACCAGTTCTCCAGATATGGTTAAAGGCCTTGAGAAGTACAAGGAGTGACCTCTCAGGCAGATGCGTTAGGAATTGATAGTGGACGGTATCTAGGCCAGCAGCAGAGTCATTACATTTCTGCAAAGCTTGCTGCAATTCTGATAATGTAAACGGGACATTATAGTCTTCTGAGTTATCGGACTTAAAATCACAAATACGAGACTCTCGCTTCTCCTTCTCTCTCTGGAAGAAAGGTGAATAATGCTCCGTTGAAGAATTATGGGCAATGGTGGAGGCAAGCAAATTGGCCACAGCTTTTTTATCTGTAACCAAGCTGGCACCATCTCTAAGATGGCCAACAGAAGCCGAGCCACCTCTGCCCCTAATTCTCTGAACAGCCTTCCATACTTTCTGGGACGGAGTCCGAGAAGTTAAAGATGAGACGAAGCGTCTCCAGGAAGCACGGCGTTCACGTTTAAAAATGTAACGGGCTTTCGCCCTCTGTCTTTTAAAGGTTAAAATATTCACTTGCGATGGATTACGGAAAGCACGTCGCTGAGCAGATTTGCGCGCTATTTGGGCCTTGCGGCACTCTTCGTTGAACCATGGTACTCTCGGCTTTCGAGGGACTGATGCGGAAGTTTTAGGGATGGTTTCACCCGCTACGTCCAACAAAATAGTAGTAAAAGAAGAAATAGGTTCTTCAGATGACATGACCACCTCCTCTGTAATACGAGACTGACAGAGGGAGGCGAACAGAGGCCAGTTAGCTTTCTTAAGATTCCAGCGCCCCACCGGAGGATCCTCCCCACAGCTGACCGATGACAGGACTACTGGGAAGTGGTCACTACCACACAGGTCATCGTGAACCTTCCAGTCAAAGTCCAGCATGAGAGAAGGATCACACACAGTGAGGTCTACAACAGAACTAGATCCTGAACCTGGGTTAGAGTATGTAGGTGAACCATCGTTAAAGACACATAGGTTAAGTTGAGAAAAAACATCTTCTAACATCTGACCTCTGCCATCATAGTGGTCACTACCCCAAAGGTGAGCGTGACCGTTAAAATCCCCCATGAGAATAAAGGGAGGGGGCAGTTGATCTACTAAATTAAAAAAATCATTACTACAGACCCGCAGGGATGGTGGCAGGTAAATACTGCATATGGTTATGGTCTTCTTCAAGGTAACCCGAGCTGCGACAGCCTGAAGACAGGTGTCGATGCTAACAGGACTACATAAAATTTGGCTACTAATGAGAAGAGCCACTCCACCCGAGCGCCTCTCCGAATCAGAGCCTTTATGTATAACGTTAAAACCATTAAAGGACACAGGGTCAGAAGTCTTCAGGTAAGTCTCCTGAAGAGATATTACTGAGGGGTTATAGCACTTGACTAAAAGACGTAATTCCTCAAAGTTAGCTTGAAAACCACGACAATTCCACTGAAGCAGAGAGTCCATGATTATGTCTTATCTGGGGGTGCGGAGTTTTTCCCCCCTTTTTCCTTTGCCTTGGAAGGAGTCGGAGAAACAGAGGGGGGCCTGCTCCCGGGCCTCCTCTGGTTCTTCGGAGATGAAGGGGGTGGAGCTGCCGCAGCATCGGCAACTTCCACTCCCTCCATCTGCTCCATCAGCATATTTGTTTTGAAGGGGGACATCAGTGTTCCCCTTCTGGGCCCGTGCGCACGGCGGTCCCATAGATTTCTTAGACTTCTGGTCCTGGGCAGCAGTCCTGCCACTAGAGTTAGCGGCCTTAGAAGGCTGACCAGAGCCAGAAACCTTTGGCGTTGACAAACTAGCAGGTTTGGGTGGGGGCTGAGGCTTAGGGGCAGCAGCAGGCGGTGCCACCGGACCGGTAGCGTCCGCCCTCTGCGTTCCCTGGCTCCTCGTCACCACGGGAGGAGGGTTACTCTCCAGGGACGAGAGGATCCGAGGCTCCGCCCCCAACCAAGAAGTTGGGGTTTGACAAGAGAAGTCTTTGGTGGGGCGCTTGCCTGCCACCGCAGCACTGAAAGTATACACAAAGTTGTTATTTGAGTTTGGCGCCGCCTCAGCTGCACCAGGACCGTCAACCAGTTTTTTTTGCGTCCGCAAAGGACAGCCCCTTCTCCACACGCACCTGCTGAATCCTGCACTCGGAGATCCAACGAGGGCACTTCTTGTCCGAAGCCATATTCATACACAGGACTCAGCAGAGTGTCCGGGCTTAGTGCAACGGGCGCATAGAGCCTCTGTCTGGCGGCATGTCTTCTGCCCATGGCCATACTTTTGGCACTTAAAGCACCGGAGGGGGAGAGGGACGTACTTTTTCACTTTTAGGGAGTAGTAACCTCCCCAGATGGTAGTAGGAGCTGTGGGGGTGCCAAACGTCAGGATGATGGTAGGGAGATGGATCTCCCTACCACCTCGTTTGGAAATGAAGCGCCTGACGTAGGTCACCCCCTGTGACTTAAGGTTCCGTACAAGTTCATCTTCAGACAGTTCGGCCAATGCTTGATCTTTAATCACTCCTCTAGAGGAATTCATTGTTTTGTGGGGAGTGACCTCCACTGGAGTGTCTCCGATGGAGGAGAGCCTCAGTAGCCCATTGGAGTGTGCCCGGGTACGGCACTCTACCAACAAGTCACCAGACCTGAGGCGCTGGGCCTCAGGCCTGCCAACACGGCTCCTGAGGGTCTCCCCTACCAGGAAAGGGTGCAGCTTTGAAACAGGCTTCTCTTTAACTTTGCTGTGGATAATGAGAAAGCGAGGCCAGGCGGCCGACGCCTGAGGTGTCGCTTCCTCACAGTCAGAGTCACTATCGTTCTCAATGACAATGTCGGCGGATATGTGCCGCTTTGGTGCTAGTTTTGGTTTTTTGATATTTTCCATATTATAGTATGATAGATATTCATCCCCCGGGGGTCCCCGCCCGCCACCGAGCCCAACAAGGGAAAGTGCAATTGTCGGCGGATATACTCAAGGGGGTAAGCCCGATTGAACCGTTTGAGCCACCGCCTTCTATCACACTGTTGAATACAGGGGAATACTGGCGTAAAGCACCTAATCAGCATCAGAGGCTATAGCATGGTGCTCCGTATAGCAACCCGCATGTCAACAGGGAAAGTACTTTATGTAGTAAACATCATCTGTGCAATGTGAATGTGACCATGAACAGCAAGTGACCGTAAAAATCTGTTCGAAGGAGGTTCTACTATAATTTTCAATAATCAGAACTTGCCTGTTGTAGTTCAAACTGCTTTGTTTTGAGCTATTATTAGCCCCACACAAAAATCTGGCAGCAATGCAGAGGGACAGTGGGATGGCAGTTACTGGCCTGGAACAGTTTCCTGCAACTAGTTCCTCTTCACCTCCTTCAAGAATGAATAGCAACTTTGATAATGTAACTTAGGCATAGCAGTGTAAATTATCAAATCTGATGGCTACAATTGTCTGCACTGCAGTCAACTGTAGCTATACATTTTGGAAATCTACAAGACTCAGGCTTTCCATTACAGGAAAATTCTCTGTATTTGACAGATAAATTCTGACAGGTACGGAAATAATGGAAGGCCGTCCTTCACCGGGGTGGACAAAGTTTGAGAAAAATAACCATCCACTGCTGCAATTTTTGGAAGGTTACCTGATGACATGCACCTCACCCCATCACACCCCACTTCACTCCCTAGTACTCTTGGCACACATGTGCAGCTTTGCAATCAGTACTGATGTACCCATCCCAGCCGTGTTAAATGTATGCAACGGACTATAGAGTGCCTGGGACAGATTTTTGGGTCATATTGCCCATGGCAATGACGGTCAATTTTAAATCCTAGAAGAAAGCCCGAGACTGTGGCTATCTGATTTGAAAGCCCACAAGACTGTAGCTATCACATTGGAAATCTACAAGAATGTAGTTATCACATTTGGAAATTTACACAACTAAAACTACATTTATGTCTCACCTGCATCCAGCCAGAAGCACCTGCCGGTACATTTCCACAGATGAACGGCCTCCAAACTGTCGCCCAGTGAGGTATGTGTTGTGAGAGGAGTTGATGAAGTAGTGAGGCAGTGGCTGGTCCATGTCCATGTAGATGTCCAGTCGGTCCAGAAACACTGGCGCATTCTCATCTGACATCAGGTATCGGCAAAAACCATCCATGCTAAGCCACTCTACACAAACCACAGGTACAACATCACACATAAAACACATGACAAATACATGCAAGAAATGATTAGTACTTGCACATATCAGTGAGGAAAGGGAGAGAGGGTAGCATCACGGATTCACAACTATTTATTTTGCCATTCACGAATCATAGATCCCAAAACATAGCATTCACCGTTCACCATGGAAGAAACAATGAAGAGAAAAGGTATCGCTTTCATAACCTTGGGGGGGGGGGGGGGGAAGGGGGGGGGGGGGGGGGAAGTTGGAGGGCAGGTGCATGTGATTGTTGATAAAATCATACATCTCTTTGGTTGAATCCCAAAATTCTTTCTGCAGTTTAGAAAACAGAGTCCCATTTGACGTCTACTGATTTTGACAAGCTTTATGCCAGTGTATGCCCACTGGCTACACTTCTTTGTGGGGTTGATGTCTTCCACAGGCCACACAGACACCATCTTTCAATGAAAATGAATTAGCACTGATGGATGACGAACAACTAATCTTTCTAACGGTGTAATCAGAATTTGAAAATTCTAAAAGGAACACTGGAAATGTGCTAAAATAAAACATTATTCAGATGTTTTAGAGGATGTCATGTACTGCATGTATTTCACCTCAAACAACTGACTGGACAATGTCACCATTTCCAGCGCTGGAAGGAAAACTCGTTCCTGCTAGCAATTTGGACAGCAATTTTGACAGCTGGACATTGTGTCCTGGCACCCCTAAAAAAACAGACATTTGTCTGGCAGATCCTGCCACACAGCTCTGGCAACCTGCTAAATAGCTACAGTGGAAAATCAATTTTAGAATAAACGTGCCTGAAAAATGCAGCAATTCTTCTTCTGCCATCATTGAAATTAACTTTTGAAGTGAAAAACTTGTTTTGCTACTTTTATAAATGTTGAAATACATGGACACTTAAGGCCTTCATGCTATTTGTGAACTTCTTGTGTGTGGACTGATTAGTACAAATACACACAGAAATGAAGAGTAACAGCTATACTGTATGAACTAATTATTTATAAGGAACACCTATTTCACTATAGCACAGGAGACTGACTTTTGACCTTTCATGGGGCAGAAAACAGACAATGACACACATTCAGCATACATGCACTTCCAGTCTCTCTCAAACATTCAACACAGTCACCGTATTGTTCTTTTCCGGCTCATGTGTTACATTTTTTTCTCTCAACATTTTTTTTCCTCAGCGAAGCACCTGCGTGTGTAGCATGGAATCGTTAGTACTTCACAATTTGTGACCAACACATAAAAAACTAGCAAGTCATTCATTTTAGTACTAACTGAGCACGAATGATTCGTTGTGAAGCCTTGATTTCTTGACTTACGAACCATGGAATTTATAGATCTTCTGAAGAAGCAAGTGTTCGGTATATGCATCAGTCTCCTAAAATAACAAACACAAAGACACGCGATTTGGCATAGGTACGCACTAGATTCTCATAAGCCCCTGCAGTCTGCAGGGGCGCTTGAGTCAGCATATCAGTCCATAGGCCTACAAGCTGATTTCAACACTGCTATTGTGTGTAAGAGTGCCAAGATGAAGTAGGCCTGTGGTACAGACACGCGCGTTATTGCATGGGTGCACTCAATTTTCATGCGCCCCTTCCATCTGCACGGGCGCATGATAGCTTTTGACAAGTCAGCGCCCTGGGTTAAACAGCAGTCAATTTTTGGTCACTTCTGATGATTGCGTGACAGCAAAATAGACTGACTAGAAAAAGGGATGCGGACACCATCAAATAGATTGTACCCCATACCCCTGTAGGTTGTGGGGACAGTAAACTGGAAATAATGAATGAATCAAATAGATAATGCGACCTATGTTACAGCCCGCTCACACAGCTGAGCCGATGGCATGTCTCTTATTGTGTAAGGACACAATGATGGGCTATGGGCTTGTTACAGTGTGCTTCGGCTGGGAAGGTGTCCAGCGAGCTGTCACTGACCCGTCGCACGTGAAGGCTTTACTGTGCCTGTTTGACTGTGGCTGTAGGCCACGGAACACAGTGCCTTTCCGTACTGTCCAGTCTCTTAGCCATAGTCAGTCCCAGGCATCCCCTAACATTTCAATCCCCTAAAAATACACTAGCACCCACCAGCTGCACATTTGCCATGCACAAAATAACAACCAACAAAAAAAAACCAGCACACTGACAGTCTCATTTCTTGGCTATGAACCTGATTCCTTACCAACCCCACACCCAAGCACAGCTGAAATCAGCGTGCCCCTCAAATCACTACATCAACGGCAACTCAACATAGGCCCAAAATTGTCCACTGGATAAGCTCAGGATGGTATGAATCAAAGCACCAAACATGTCTCCTCTCATCTAACCAGAAATTTACAGCAAATTCCAACATCCCTACTACAAATTTTCAAACAAGGCAAAAAATATTTAAAAAAACACCGGTCCTCTTACTGCCTGAACTGCCCAATTTAAATATATAACATGACCTGTAACAGAAACTCTCCCACCTGAACACCATTCAATCTGCCATCAGTGCAACCCTTAGACACTAGCTAAGTCAAACCCAAAGTGACACCATTGAATGTTGCTGCATCTTTATGTTATTGTTATGGCCCATTATGTGAAGAGCGTTGCTGCTGCTTTCACTATGCTGTTGATGTGCTGGATCATGCATATCTGATGCCATGAAAAACAGATATGGTCAGAATGCCTCCAAATTTGGCATGTACATCAAGTAATATATCTGATCTTCAGAAATTTTGCATTTGAGACACAGGCACATGAAAGTTTTTTTCCATATTTTTCCACTACCCACTCCCCTACTTTTTCTGTTTTTCCAAGTTTACATACACACGCAATACAGTCAAACTGACTTCTGGTGGGCTGGACAACTGAAAAAGGTTACCATGACAGACATTGATGAAAAATGAGCTTTCAGACCCAAGGCCATTTCCTTGTGTATCTCAGGGCAGCCAAAAAGACAATGCCCAGGCATCCTCATTGACCCTGTTCTCTGGTGACAACAAGCAGGAAGAGGCCTGTAACCAGCTGCCATGCCCTATATGCTGCTTGCAATCTTTTCCTCAGTCAAAAGGGGTCATGAAACAGCTGTGCAATTTAAACATTAAGTCTACTGAACTAACCCACAGCCAAAAGACCACACAAAACAGCCAAAACTATGCTACGTGGGACACACCGCATACCCAAACAAGTGTCTGGAGTGCTTATTTAGGAGGTAGCAGGGGAAAATGGTTATGTACAGTTCATTTTTATATAAAACACACTTGTCAGTCTCAAAAGACCTCAACTCATGTTGCAAATGCAGCAGGCATGCGTGTGCCAAACCTGTGAACACTCCTGTAAAAGCCTGTACTGGTGGCCGCAACTGCTGGTTCCATACGCAGTGTAAAAGTGCTTGTGTTTGGCTCAGAATAGACACCAGAGACATCCTTAGTGACAATTACAGCAGAATGACATCTCAGACATAGCCAGTGTAGCTGGATCATGCAAAATAACACTTATGCATGTCACACTATTTTGGCGGCTTATTTCACTCTGAGGTCAGCTGTCTGATGAAATGAACATGCTGACACTGTTTCATTATAGTTTTCATCTTAACCTTTGACCTTAAGCCTCCCCCCCCTCCACCCACCTCCAACCCCCCCCCCCCCCCCCCCCACCACCCACCCTACCCCACCTCACAACTTCAATAACTGAAAAAGTGCATTTTTTTAAAAACGCATTTATCAAACTGAACACCCCAAACCCCACCCCTTTCAAGATCAAGGTCAAAGATCACAGCTCAAGGTCGAAGGTCAGACTCATGACTACCTGTAAGACAAAAAATAAATGAACAAACACACTAACCATAGCTCACAGTGCAGGTAAACAGGGTGTTGCAACGCAAAACATGCAAAAACGCCTATAAAACTGCAATCGCAGCGAATTTTGGGCAAAATTGAAATTTTTCATGATTTTCTCAGTTTTCCAACTGCAAAAGTCCAAACTCAATGATATGGTTACATTAAACCAGCTTCTGATCTATGTCACATATGGCATGTGGTGCCCTGACAGGCCACGGAACACATTGCCTTTCTGCACTGTCCAGTCTCTTAGCCATAGTCAGTCCCAGGCATCCCCTAATATTTCAATCCCCTAAAAAACACTAGCACCCACCAGCTGCACATTTGCCATGCACAAAATAACAAAAAAACAGCACATTGACAGTCTCATTTCTCGGCTATGAACCTGATTCCTTACCAACCCCACACCCAAGCACAGCTGAAATCAGCGTGCCCCTCAAATCACTACGTCAACGGCAACTCAACAAAGGCCCACAATTGTCCACTGGATAAGCTCAGGATGGTATGAATCAAAGCACCAAACATGTCTCCTCTCATCTAACCAGAAATTTACAGCAAATTCCAACATTCAGCCCTACTACAAATTTTCAAACAAGGCAAAAATTATTTTTTAAAACACCGGTCCTCTTACTGCCTGAACTGCCCAATTTAAATATATAACATGATCTGTAATCGTTTTTGGCTCCAATACGCCGAATGTTGGACACATTCAGCAGGTGGCCGTAAAAGCAAAGTACATTATACAGTAAACATTGTCCATGCAATGCGAATGCGACCGCAAACGCAAGGGGACCAGACAAATTGGTGACCATTCATAGAAGGCTCTACTGTTAGTTGCACAGCATTACCCGTATACCACCAAACAAAAAAACAGTATGGCATTGTACTGGTATGGGTGCTGTGTACCAGTATACTGGGCTATTATTAGCAATGAACCAAAACAAAAAGTAGATAGAAGAAAGTAGCAAATTGAGGGCTGGAGATAACTGGTGTGAACTGTTTTCTAAACTGACTGGCATCACAATGGCCAAATCATGCACCACACACTGGTGTGTGTGCTTGTGTGGGTGGGTGTGATGGTGTGTGTGTGTGTGTGTGTGTGTGTGTATGCGTGTGTATATGCGCAGGAGAAAGAGAAAAAACAAGAATTGCAAAGTCCTTAAGGCTCATGTGCACGATCCAGTTGTAACATAAATAAAGGGTTGGCTTTGGGACCTGCGATGTTTTGTCAAAATTTATGCACTGGTCACACTTTTGACCCTTGACCTTTGTGAGTAGTGAACCAGCATAGTATGCTTAGAAAGGTCTTATCAGCTTTCTTTCTGCCAAATTTGGTTTAAAAGTTTGGCAAAAGTGCTGATAAAAGCTAAAATTCTACTTTTTTTCACATCATTTGCCAATCTCTTGTGACCCTAGACCTTACCCAGGGGTCATCCAAATTAGCATGCTTATGAAGGTCTAACCATAAAGGGCTAACTTGGACCAAGTTTGGTTTTGAAGTTGTAAATAGTATTCGAGAAAAAACAATTACTGTCCAAAAACAGCTATTTGTAACCATCGTCCTGATCTCTTGTGACTCTTGACCTTTCTGAGGGGTCATCCAACTTAGTATGCATAGGAAGGTCTTACCATCAAATATCTCTGTACCAAGTTTGGGTCTGAAGTTATGAATAGTATTTGAGAAAAAACATCTTTTGTCAAAATATGGCTCTTTCTGACCTATTTCCTTATCTCTCGTGAAACTTGAACGTTCTGAGGGATCATTCAAATTAGATGCATAGCAAGGTCTTACCATCAAGTATCTTTTACCATGTTTGAGTTTGAAGTTGTGAATAGTATTTGAGAAAAAACAAATTTTGTCCAAATATTGCTATTTTGATATATTCCCTAACCCCTGTGACCCTGACCTTCGAGAGAGGTCAATGAAATTGGTATGCTTAAAACGATCTTGCCACAAAGTATCTTTGGGCCAAGTTTGAAGATTGTGGCTCAAATAGCTTCTGAGAAAATGCCAACATTAAAGTTTACGACGAAGGATGCCACGCGGTTGCTTCAACGCAAACCAAAAACGAGAGAGAGAAAGAAAGAGAGAGAAAGAGAGAGTTGAAACTTTTACATGTTGTCCAGTTAACTTTTTTAATGTATGCATACAAACAGTTAATAACTTGAAAGAATAGTTTACAATAGTTATTACTGAATTTTGATGGTAGAAATACATTTTGAGAAATAGTTTATTTGTGAATATGAGGTTCCAATTTAAACAGGTCATCTACTAGTTACGAAACCCAATAGTCAATATTAAAAAACATGTTCGCTGTGGAAAAGTTTGAGTCAGAGTTGTGTTTCTGACACGTAGTTAACAGCAAACATTTAATTTTAAAAGGACTGATTAGCATTAATTTTTCTTATACACCAAAGCCATGGAATTTCATCAATGCTTTGTTGCAGTAGACTATTAACCATTGATTCATTTACTTTACTTTGTAGTGTTGAGAGAGAGGGAGAGACAGAGAGTAGTGTGTGTGTGCGATGAAGCTCTATGCCCACGCATAAAGTTCACACAGGGTTTCTGCAATGTGCTGTTGTGTCAGCGATTTTTCTGGCGATAAATATTCCGTGTATTCACGAGTTTCATGCTTAGCAATCTGCACAGAGTTTTAATGGCGCGGCTCAGCCTAACAAAGCTCAAGAGTAGTTAGTACGTGCTATTCTGTCATAGAGGACGGACGTATGTTGGATACACTAGCCGTATTCCAAGACTCTGAAACAGAGATTTCAGGTACGTGTTTTATATGTATTGACAGCTATTGAGTTAAAAGTAGTATGCATTAGTAAGACTTAGTTCGGTTGTGTAACATTGATTTGGTTCAGTTATGTCGGTTTAGAACTGGTTGAGATAACCGGAGATTTTTCTATATAGTTATTTACCGGGATGGATAACTAAGAAATGTGATGTGTGTATGCCTAGGTGGTCTTCAAAGGTAGTACGTGGGTGTGTTAAGTATAATTTTTTTCTATGTATGAACCAGCGTATTGCGCATGTGTCATGTTATAGTCTTTATCAGTGTAGTGACTGAGTTATGGTGTGTTGCAAATCTATTCTGTTTTATGAAGCACGAGTGTGTGAATGAACGTGCAGATTTATTTGTGTCAGCCAGGTTACGTTATGTACCTCTTATCACCCAACGAGTTAAGCAAGTGTTATGACATTAGAACTTTATTATACAGAATTCTTGTGAGGAGTGAGGGATTTGACGCCGAGACGTCAAAGTCAACAGAGGCTGCCATTGGAGGAACGTGTCGAGAGGACATCCACAGCTGGGGGAGTGAGAGACTTGGTGCCGAGCCATTAAAGTCAACAGAGGCTGCGCTAGAGGAGCGTGTCGAGAGGACATCCACAGCTCGGGGAGCGAGAGACTTTGTGCCGAGCCATTAAAGTCAACAGAGGCTGTGCTAGAGGAGCGTGTCGAGAGGACATCCACAGCTCAGGGAACGTAGGACAGCTTCAGGAGCGCAAAAAAATACACGCCTAGACGTGGAGGAACGTGCGAACTATACATAACAATAACACCAGTCGAACAGGTTGGATAGTGAGGACAGCTTACCTAGCCTGGCTTTTATTATATTGTGTGTGGAAGTGAGGGTGATGTGCTAGTGCTGAGAGTTGTGTATTTTTGTGAAGAGTTTTTGAAACCGTGTTCTATCGTTAGTATTCTATGTTGGGCCACAGAAACCATGTTCTTAGTTTATGCTGCACAAATGCATCCGACTGAGAGTCAGTGTTGTTTGTGTGTGTGCCCGTTGCGCTTGTAAGTTTGTGCGTGTGATCTGCGTGCATTACAGTGTGACTGTGTAAGCGCTCATGTGTGTGGCTAAATGGGCGTGAAACAGTGATATTTGCAGTTGACATTATACTGAAAGAAAATACCGGTATGAACAAAAAATACTGATAAAATATTGATACTGGTTTTCATACCAGTATACAAATACGAATACCTTTATTGTCCCAAGATGGGAAATTTGTTTGCAGTAAAAAATTTTATAAAACAACAAATGTGAACATAAATCAAATAAATACATTTGACTGACTAGAACACACCGACCGATTACAGTATGTGCACGTATATAACATCATACCATCTGTAATGTTAATATGCACCTAGAAAGGAAACGTTTCGTTTTAAAAACTGAGACGACACTTCCTTATACCGTGCACAACACACACGCATGCACACATGCAAACAACCCACACACTTGCGTATCACATGACATTGCAAATTCATAGACCTGAGGATGACATCTCCACCGTCCTTCAAATGAAGCCATGACTATAGGTCTATGCCATGGCATCATTTATGAGATGGATAGATGATGACATGAAAGAAAGACGTCTGCGATTTGTTTTGCACATCACAGTTCTGTATCTCCTGCAGTAAGGCAACAAGGCATATTCTTCGGAACAAGGCATATTCTTCAGTATGCAACTCTATCTACTCACAAACCAGATAAGTGAGGCTAGCGCTCGTAGAACAGTACACATACCAAGGGGAATTACTCAGTGCTGGACATACAAACAGTTAGATCCCCTGCCCCCGCCAATCATGCACCCAATCGCCAGCCCACAGAAAAATATGCAGGCAAAGAACAAGATAATCATAATGATATACATCCCTTAACCTTTTGCCACCGTAGTCTGCCAGCTAGTTTTTTCCCCCTGAGCGTATGCCTTACTTTGGCTCACTTCCCTGCTACCGTAGTAATTTTGACACATTTCATTGGCCTTGTCTGTTGTAAAAATCTTATCATACCCCAACATATTTTGTATCAGTGGAAAAAGCAATTCAAGGTGAACTCGTAGACACTATGCTGAAGAAAATATTTTGTAATGTTAAGATTTTACAGGTGTGTAAAGAAGATGGGGTAAGAAGCCAAAAATAAAAAACAGTTTCACACTGGGTTCTGAAAACATGCTGTTAGTGTATTAGTTAGCCAGAGTGTGAAAATTACAACTCACCTAGCATTCCAGAGACATATTCTAATGTGTCACCAGTAAATAATCCAGAAAGAAAGGCACAAAAGAAAAGTTTCTTCACACATAAAAGTTTTTACACCAAAATCCGCCATTTTTTTCGCACATGAGGACGTTTTGTATTAGAGCTTCTGATTCGTTGGTTTCAGCCCATACAAACAAGAAAAGTCACTCTACAAGTAAAGAAATGAGTGCTTGACATATTATAGTAGGTTGCTTCCCTTAGACCATACTGCCGGTATTGCCTGTTATACTGGTATCCAGCACACAGATGTGTGCGCCTCGTCGGCAATGGGAAACAAGGCCAGCGCACATATGTTTGCGTCCCGTCGGCAAAGGAGCTTTGCTTGGGGCACACATATGTGTGTTCCGTCGTCAAAAGGTTAAAGGATGCATCAGGTCAATTCTTTAACACGTCTTTTTCTGGAACTTAGGAAGTAGGCAGGAGAAACACACATACACACACAAGAAAGTGCACTACTAAATGTTCTATCCTTTAACCCTTTTGCCGCCACAGGTGCTAACATGTTGCATTTCCCAGTGCTGCAGCTGTTTTGCCAGACCGCTGTGGTGCAACACCTCTTATCTTTAAAAGGCTATAACTCTTGAACAACTGAACCGAATTACTTCACTTTTTTAAAATGGAGATGAGAAAACACATTTGTACACTGGCACCTTTTTTTATTTCATGTGACTGACTGAAAGTTTTATATCTAGCCTGATGCAAGAAGAATAAACAAAATCTGTGTTCTCAACACACACAACAGACAGTTTACACACATGGCAGTCACCAACACAGTAACAAACACATGATAACATGTCAAGAAATATATTGAGAAAATGGTAACTCACAAGTGAAGCATAGTTGGTTGTTCAGAACTCTACAGATAATCCATAACACACCAAGTGACAAGCATAGTCCATGAAGAAAACACCAACACTCTTCTGCACTAAATCTGCTCGAGAGAATGCTTGTACTTGGTTCTGGCTCATAGGTCGGTTCGTTATCAGAGCTTTCTTGCAAACTTCCAAAAAGCTCTTTGTCAACTTCGTTGCCACATGGATGCTCCTCATCAAAATCAACATCAGTTTGTGATGGTAGGAGTTCAAACGACACAAAACTTCCTCCGTTGATAGTCTCTTGTGCCGCTCACTTCGCGCTTTCGAATTTTCAGTCATCACGAAAAAGCACCATCCCCAAACAGTCAGAAAAACTCGCAATTTCTTCGCTCCAAACTCTCAAAAGTACTCAAAGTTGGCCCTCGAATGAAAGAGGGGATTCCCCTGTCCCATGATGCACTATTATTGACCAAAACTACCTCATACAATAGAGTCACGATCAAGTGCAATGAACTCAACTGTGTTACTCGCCAAAAGGTGAGATCGGCTGAGATCACTCCCCTGCTCAAACTCCTTCACTGGCTCCCCATCCCCCAACGCATCCAATACAAGGTTCTGTCACTCTGCTACAAATCCCTGAACTCTTACGCTCCTACCTATCTCTCCAACTTACTTCACCCCTACACTCCTTCCCGCTCCCTCCGCTCCACCTCCAACCCTCTCCGCCTCCACATCCCCCGCACCAAACTCAGCACTTTCAGCCCCTGCTCCTTCTCCGTCTACGGTCCATCCACCTGGAACACTCTCCCACTCTCTCTCCTCCTTCCAGTCCGCACTCAAAACTCACCTCTTTCAACAGTTCTAGCACTATATCACCACACTCTCCACCCCAAGCTGACTATCGTAATGCATTTCTGGTACGCGAGTCATTATCTAAAGCGTGCGCATGCGTGCGTGAGTTGTGAGTGCGCGCTTAGAGTTATAATTATTATAAGATAAGCACTTTATAAATACTGTAATTATTATTTATTATTATCGGTGGCGAGCCACGTACTGGCCAAGTGACAAGATCGGCGGCAAAAGGTTTAAGGGATGTATATGATCGTCTTGTTCTTTATCTGCTTATTTTTCTCCTTGGCATGTTAATGGGATTCTCTCGTGTCTAAATGAACCATAGAGCAGTATTAGCATTTTGTAAACATTTGTAGAACAAGTGTTTCCATTAACAGTTATGGGGGTTTAGGACTTTTAACCAATATGTATTAGTTGCAGGAGCTTGATCGATCATGATAATTCAAGGGTGGCACCAAGCTAATCAGGCACTACCATTGAAGAATGATGGTTGATCCATCTCCTGCTGTAGTGCATGGGGGCTAAATGGGCTGAGGAGATCTAAATGTGAGACTGTGAATATGGCCCACCTTTCTGGAAGTACTCTTGGTTCTGCTCATAAGTCTGGATGATGGTCATCATGCGACTGCGGTCATAGAATGGAAACAAAATCTCGTTCAGGCGGGGATCTCTTTGTCTCTGAAACATCCATATAGCATAGCATGGCCCTTTCTGCACAATAGGAAACATATAAAGCAAGATTGTCTCACACCTTTATCAAATTATCTTGAACAAAAACAGTATGAATATATATGCCCTAAAACTTCCAATTTTTCAGGATTTCCCCCCCCCCCCCCCCCCCCCCCCCCCCCCCCCCGATGAAATTTCCGATTTTCCCCAAATGCCCCAAAATTGGGACAAAACAAAATATTGAACGTAAATATTAATTGAGCCAAAATATTAAAGGAAAGACTGCTCATGCCAAAAATTAGAGGAAAGACTTCATGTGCTGAAAATAAGAGGAAAAGTAACCGCTAAATTTAATCGAAGATTGTAACATACTGATACCACCCTGCACTCCGTAAAACAGTATGGCCATCAGCCGTTATCTCAGTGACCAACACCAAAAAATGATATTGGGAGCCGAGAACTGCCAACCACAATTAGGGCTCAAGTGCAGCCGAAGAACTTTGGAGCAAGCACTCAAAAAGTCACTGTGATGAAGCTCTATGCTTGTGCATAGTGCTCGCACAATAGGATTAGTACGGTACGGTTTTTGTTAACGGTTTGTTTGTGCCGAAAGTCCGTGGGGCCTGCTGCCCATGTGGAATCTGTAAGACATGGTTAACACGGGATTTTTTAGTGAGTTCTGTTTAGTGAGTTCTAGGCGGAAGCTGTGACTGTCAGAGGTCTAGATCGGGAGTGCGGGCTGTTTTGTCGTATGGAACGGTTGTGTTCGAGTTACCTAGCCCGCATTCCAAGACTCTGAAGCCTAGATTTCAGGTATGTTTCTATAAACGTAGTATTGATAGTTGTTTAGTTAAAGACAGTATGCGTGGTAAGATTAATGTGGTTGTATAGCGGTGTTCCGGTTTGGTTTAGTTATAGTATGTTTAGAATTCGGTGAAGTAACCGGTGTTTCTGTATACAGTTGTTTACCGAGTTAGATGACTAAAGGAATATGAAGTGTGTATGTCTAAGCCGCTAGGAAGATAGTACGTGGTTGGTTAAACATAGTCTTTTCCAGGGTATAGAGTAAGGTATAGCAAGAGTGTCAGTTAGGCTATAGTCTGTTTCAAGATAGTGACAGAGATGGGGTGATACGAAAATAGTTTATGAAGCACGTGTGTGTGTGTGTGTGAATGAACGTGTGGGTTATTTGTATCAGCCAGGTTACGTGACGTTTCTCATTGATCCAATATGTTGTGTGTTTAGCAAGTGTTACGTTGGGACTTTTGTCTATTCAGAGTTCTTGTAAAAGAGTGGAAAGACGGACGCCGAGACGTCGAGTCGCAGGTGGGACCTACGTGAGGTCATCCCTCCAGCTCTTCTGAGAGTGAGTCTGACTGGGAACCAAGACACCCAAGTCCAAGTGAGAACTGAGTACCGTACGAGAACAAGGTCGTCCGTGCCCAGAGAGACAGGACGGCAATAAGCGTACAACGAAGGACTTTCACACCTAGACGTGAGAAGGACCAACGTAACCAGGCAACAACATCAAACAGGTTGGAGGCAATGTGAGACTAAGACCTAACCTGGCAAAGATATTGTGATACGTGTGTGGTGTGATAATAGAACAGTGTATATAGTTGATAATCATTTAAGTCGTTCTTTTCATTTATAGTGTATAAAAGTTACTTTAGAAAGGGAGCCCGTGTGTTGTGTTTTACCGCATGAATGCGCCCGTCTGAGTCAGTGGCGGTGTATGCGTCTGTTGCGTGAGAGTCTGTGCGTACGACTGTGGGCAAGTCTGCGTGCGTTACAGTCACACAGTGAAAATACGGCGGCCTACAGGATCAGAGAAAAATCAATACTGATCTATTTCCTTTTATCAGGACTACCAAAAAGAATCTGATTGGCTGATTCTTGCAGCACTTCGTACACTAAATCTCACTGACTAAGCTATAATGAACACATAAAGTGCACACCTGTGAAAGCCCATGCTTCAATAGAAACACTGAATCGGTGTACCTCACGTATTAACACATTAGATCGCAGTGTTCTTTCAAAGGCCAGGGGTCTCAACCTCATCATTGCATTTTCAAGCTTCCCTAAAAGCGGTACCCAGTGGCCCACACCATATAAGCTTGGCCTGACAGTGACAAGATTTCCCGTCACAGTAGATCAAAGATCCCGTGTAAGCCGCTTAGCGATTAAATTTATCAGCAAAAAGCATCTCTGACACTGAAATTAGTACCAATACCTTCCTATGCCATAAGTGGGCCACCATAAATACGTAAGTACCAGATCTGTGTGGATACTTGACACGTAAACAGGCCATCAACTTGGACAGTAGCCCATCAATGCAATCCAGTTTCTCATCTAACTGCCTGGCACGAACTCTGCACAAAAGACAGTTTCACTCCACCCCTAGAAGCGGCAGGGGCTCATGAGAACTTGGCTGAATGTGCTGCGTGTCGATGTAGCCATACCGTCCTATCAAGCCCAACCAACTCGGCACACAGCAAGTGAATAGTGAATGACCCTCCATCCTCTCCCCCATTCAGGTTAACTGAATTGTCTATAAGAGTGGATGGGGCCACAAAGCATGCCTGTGTGTTAATGCAATGTACAACGGAACATGAGGATCTATGCTTTGCGGCTGGTATCTGGTAGGTTTACCTAAGGCGTTGTATCAATCAAGAATCGCGTAGTGATTTAGACCAGTTATATCCTTAGTATTGTAAAGCCGTGAAAAGTATGTAGTCATGACAGCCGTCGCTTTGTCTTCACTGTCAGCTGTAATGGAAATTTTCATCTTCCTATTGCCGAAAATTTCCTCTACTTGCTGAAAATAGATTTCAACCAAATTGCTGAAAATTTAGAGCAATGCTGAAAATCAACTTAAATTTTTTGGGACAAATGCCGAATATTTGGAGCCCCAAAAATTGCCAAACTTTAGAAGTTTTACAGGTAATCAAATAAAAATTGTCCAAAACTGCTGGCACTACATGTTCTCCAAGGTATCAAGAATTGAAAAATAGATGTAAATAACAGGAATCCTTACACCATCAAAACTGTTAAAAGCTTACGAGGTTTACATCCAATTGCCCTCTCCGCGAGGGCTTTGTCAAGGGAGGTGGCCTGATAAAAGCTGAAACGCAAATCGATTTAGGTCTACGGCTGATGTCTGATTGCTTGTATACCGCATTAAGTCAATGCAAGAATTCAAGGATGGGCTTATAATATAGTAATCATTCTGAAACTGATTCATGTGTAATGCTTTTTTAAGCCTTTTTTTATTTTTTTTATTTATTTTTTTTTTTTTTTTTGGGGGGGGGGGGGGGGGGGGGGGGGCTTGGAGAAATACTTTCAGGTGCAAATGTGGGTGCTGGGTCAAATCTGTTACAACAAGACATTTGAGTGCTGGTCGAATATGTACATTTGTTTAACTTTAAATTCCTTTTAAAAAAATGGGCTCTGGTCAAATATTTGGAGCAGTCAAAAATGTAAGGTAATTACAGTAGTGGTTACACACAAATCTTACCTCATTGAAAAAGTCTATCAGTTTTGGCACGCTTATGTATGGTTTGTCTCCAGCCCTGGAAAGCAACAGAAATATTTTACAACAAGAAAGGCAAAGCCCTTATGGCTCACGTATATGACCGATCCACACATGTCTGACAATAAGTAAGGGGATGGCTTCTGCACTAACAAAATCCAAGTTTTCTCAAAATTTAATCAGTTTTCACACATCTGTAAAAAAAACAACTGACCCTTGACCTTTGCGATGAGTCGACTAATTTAGGATATATAGGAAGGTCTTATCATCAGCCAAATTTGATTGAAAAGTTTGCAGAAATGTTGATAAGAACTACAATTATTGGCATTTTATACACATTTGTCGACCTCTTGTGACCCCTGACCTTTTCCAAGGGGTCATCCAAATTAGTATGCATAGATAGGTCTTACCGTCGGCTATCTCTGTAGCAAGTTTGTTTCTGAAGTTGTGAATAGTAATTCAGAAAAAAAAATCTTGTCAAAATATGGCTATTTTTTACCTATTTCCTGAGCTCTTGCGACTCTTGACCTTTCCGAGGGTCGTCCAAATTAGTATGCATAGATAGGTCTTACCATTAGGTATCTCTGTAGCAAGTTTGGGTTTGAAGTTGCGAATAGTAATTGAGAAAAAGCAACTTTTGTCAAAATATGGTGATTTTTCACCTATTTCTTGAGCTCGTGACCCTTGACCTTTCTGAGGGATCAACCAAATTAGTATGCATAGAAAGGTCTTAATATGTCCAAAAACAGCTATTTTTGATATATTTCCTGATCCTGTGAACTCGACCTTTGTGAGAGGTCACTGAAATTGGTATGTTTAGAAAGGTCTTGCCACAAAGTATCCTTGGGTCACGTTTGAAGACTGTAGTTTGAATAGTCCCCGAGAAAATACCAACGTTCAAGTTTACCACGGACGATGGCGGACAGACGACGGACGACAGACGGACGACCACTGGCCCAAAACATAGATTCACTTTTGCTTTGCACATGAGCCAATAAAAATGTTCCCCACTGCCTTTTCCTCTTACTTTCAGAAGTAATTGGCAGTTTCATTAGATTCCAATCTAAACCTTTGACAAATGCAGACAAAAAGGATGTGCTTGAAGTGTGTTTATTTCTCTTTTGGCTTGGTGTTTTCTTTGGAAATATAAGGCAGGTAAATGTACAACAGCAATTAAAGACTTTATACACTTTATACAGAGACATTGTGGCCAGACTACATATAATAGAAAGTCAACTTACAGTTCTTTGAAGAGCTCCTCTATGTCAGAACGTGGACAGATCTTGTGATACAACTCATAAAACTTGTCAAATGTAAATGCACTAGGTTCAATTTCATCAAACTGAAAAAAGAGAGAGACAAGAAGTCATTGCTATACAACATAACACACCCACAGCACATCTACACAGATTTACAAGAACAACAAAAACCATCTCGCTCACATGCACAATAGTTTGCAGTCTTCACAAGAGCTTTATTATTGATCTTGACTTTCAGGGTGGCACTAAAAGGAACAAGAAAGGCAAAGCCCTTAGCATTCATGTGCATGAATGATCCACATAATTAATCTGATCTATATGACCTTGACCTTTCTGATAGCAGTAAAATGAAAAGTGTTAAGTATCCTAACATGAGCAAAGGGCTGGCTTTTGTACCTGAGAAACATGGATTAATGCATTTTTCACTTCTGTCAACCTCGTGACCACTGACCTTTCTGATGGATCACACAAATTATTACCTGCAGGTCATATCATCAGCTACCTTTGTGCCAAATTTAATTGAAAGTGTGCAACAATGCTGATAAAAATTAAAATTCTGCAAAAAAAAATATCTATTTTTCACACATTTGCTGATCTCTTGAGACCCTTGACCTTTCATCCAAATTAGTTTGCTTCAGGTATCTCAGTACCAAGTTTTTACCAAATTAAGAGTAGGTAGTATTAAAGAAAAAATATTTTTGTCAAAATATGTCTGTTTTATACTCCCCCCCCCCCCCCCTGCCCCCCCCCCCCCCCCCATGACCTTTCCGACGGGTCATCCAAATGACATGTAGTATGCATAGGAGTGTCCTACCATCATGTATCTTTGTACGATTGTACAAAGTTTGGGTTTTAAATTGTGAAAAGTATCTGAAGGAAGAAATTTGGTCAAAACAAGGCTACTTTTTAAGCCCCTTCTATTTATAGAAGGGACTTTTTTGGACAGGTCGCGGTGGGGAGAGTTTAATAGCATGTCCATGATGTCAAAGGAAGGCAGGCCTAAACCTCTCACAATTGAAGTAACAAGATAAAAATTACATCATGTCTAGTTACGCTAGCCTCGCTGCTGAACGTACATTTGGCGCGAAGTGCCATATGTGCGTATGTATGTAAACAAGAGAATCTCTGATATTTCTGTACACACAAGCTTGAAACTTGGCAAAATGCTTTCTTAAATGGGTGGCTAAGAGAGCCTCCGAGCATATTGTAATTGAATGTCTCACTGAAGACATAAACAACCGTTTATAGGAAGTTGGTTGACCCAGATTAGAGTCCGTAATTTTTGTCATATTTACTTGAACTTTTGGATATAGCTAGTGTGGAGAAGCGATGAGTTCATTAGCCAGCTTTGTATCCTTTCAACTTCTTTAGTAAAAATTAATTATTTTCAGAAAAGAATTAAAACACTCAAAAACCTTTACTTCTAGAGAAAGTCAGACAGTGGCGGTGACGTAAAAAAGACAACTCCGTCACCACGCAGACATTGATATAATACTCTAAATGACATAATTCTCTCTCTCTCTCTCGCATGCGCTCTCTCTCTCTCTCTCACAAAAATGTGCGCATCTTCAGGAGGAATAGATCCTCATGCGCCCTCTGGGCGCGCCCCCTGGGCGCGGCCTCTGGGCGCAATAGGATCTTTGCCTCTTGGAGATGTTTGGAGCGTGCGCGCACGCACACACTAACACGCATACACACATCGACGCGATTTCAGAAGAGCATGTAAGTGACCCGTGTATTTAGTATATCATGTAGCTGGGTAAAGTCAACCTGCTTTCACACAAATTATAGCAAGACTGAAATTGTAGTGTGAAGTTCTAGTTTTGTCACCATTTTCTCAAGTCTGTGAAGCGAAAGTGCCCCCCTGGTTCTGTATGTAGGCCACCACTGTCGAGTTGTCCGAAAGTACGAGGACCTCCTGGTTGGACAGTGTCTCTTGCCAGATGGTGAGGCCCAACCACACTGCCTTCAACTCCAGCCAGTTGATGTGTTTGTCCGTGCAGGCCCGAGGCCAAAGGCCCAAGGCCGAGACAAAGTCCGGTAACAGGTGCGCGCCCCAGCCTGACAGGCTCGCGTTGGTGCAGAGGGACCAGTGGGGCGGAGGGGAGTGCAGGGGCACGCCCGTCGAGAGCCAAGCTAGGTCCGCCCACCTTTGGAGGTGGGGGCGGGTCAGCAGAGTAACCGGAACCGGATCCGTCAGGACGCCAGTGGAGGGGCGCCAATGTAGAAGGTGGAGCTGAAGCGGGCGAGAGTAGAGCCTGCCTAAGGGTAACAAGTCCGTCGCCACGCTGAGCAGTCCCAGGAGCTGAAGCCAGACCCTGGCTGTGAAGGAGGATCCTAACTCCATTTGACAAGTTCAGCGATCTTCTGCCGCCGAGCCAACGGCAGACGGACCAGGTTGAGGTCGGTCAGGAATTCCATTCCTAAGTGCAAGAAGCGGCGCGAAGGGGTGAGATCCGACTTGCTCTGATTGACTAAGAACCCAAGGCGGCGCAAGAGAGTGAGTAGGGCGTATCTGTCTTCTTCGAGAGCCATGGCGATCAGGTTGCGCAGTAGCAAGATGTCCAGGTAGTTGGAGGACGGACTCAGGGATCGCTGATGGAAGCTGGCCATTACCGCGTCGAGGAACCTCGTGAAAACCCAAGGACTGATGTTGAGGCCGAAGGGGAGGGCTCGGAATTGGTAGACAATCCCGCCAAAGGCGAAACGTAGATACCGGCGAGAAGACGGATGAATCGGTACATGTAGATAAGCGTCTGACAGATCAAGGCTGATAGTGAAGTCCATTGGCTGGACGGCTGCGCGGAGAATCCTGGCTGTCTCCATCTGAAAGTGAGGCGCCGAAATGAACTTGTTTAGCACCGACAGGTCGATGACCGGTCGCCACTTGCCGCCTGGCTTGGGGACGACGAAGAGTCGGCTGTAGAATGCCAGCGAGTCATGTTGGGAGACTATTTCTGCCGCAGCCTTGCTGAGCAAGGCCATCACTTCTCCATTCAGAGCTTCTGCCTTGAGTCAGTCTTCTGGAGCCCGAGTGCGAAGTCCAAAGGGGGGACCTGCATAACAGCGGAGGGGACTTGAACGACAGCTGCAGGCCTGTGGAAACAGTTGAGATGATCCAAGGGTCGTCTGGGAACAGCGAACTCCAGTGGTCGCTGAAGAGGGCCAGCTGCCCGCCGACTGGAGACCTGAAAACTGTCGGCGGGGGCAGAGGGGAGGGTAAGTCAGCGGGACCTACCACGCCCCGATTTGCGGGCGCTGCGGGACCAGGAGGGGCGGGAGGCGGGGACGGACTGCTGTGGGGCTTGAAGGGGGCGGGCTCTACCGCAGAAGCCCCCAGGACGAGCAAAGGGTCTAGCCGACCGCAGGGTGTGATCCACGGCCGTTGCGGGAAGCGTGAAAGCGAAACGAAGATGTGCCGAAGGCAGGCCGGGGCCACAAATCCTTAGAAGCTTCCTTCACTGTCTGCCAAGTGTCCCCGAACAGCTTTGAACCTCCAAGAGGGGCCTGGCGGAGCTGAGTCTTCACAATCTTGGGGAGATCCGAGCAGAGTCGCAGGAGTGTGTCCCGACGCCAGAGGTCACAATTGGCGGCCACCGCCATGGCGTTAGTAGAAGAGTGGTAGGCAGCCCGGTTAGCAGCCACAAGGATGGATCGGACGTTGTGGAGCGGGGACGCGGACTCCAGGTCCCAAGTGTCCTCCAAACAGCGCAGCACAGCTTGTGTAACCAACTCCAAGAAGCCGAAACAAGCTAGCGAATTCCGCACTAGAGACGCGATCCTGTCTAGTGGGCGAGGCCAAGCATTCTGGACCACCCTGCAACCGCCCGCCTGGTCACTGGCTGCCGAGTCCACCGAGGGAAGAGGGACGGCGAAGGCCTGGGAGTGTCCCGCATACCAGTCCTGGCGGAAGCTCATATTGACACCCGCTGGCCACCACGAATCGGTGAAAAACCCGTTGTCGCCAAAGCTGTCCTGATGGAGCTGCATCGAGAAGGTATCCGCGAGGTCCCGGAATCCGGTCGGTTGCAGGAGCGACTTTGCGATGCTTAGTAGGCCTCATGGCATCAACCATGGCGGATGCTTGCCTCTTCACTGGGGGCGACAGCAGGCAGAATTCTGGCGGGAGTTAGGAAGAGATAAGACGGGAGGCCTCTACAAGAGCACTGAAGGTCTAAGAGCCGAGCGAAGGGCCATCATCTCTGGAAGCGGCGGAAAGCGACGAAACAGCTGAGCAAGGGGTGGGGGGAGCCGGCGGGAGAGTCCCGAAGGAAGATCTCCGAAGCGGAATCCCCAGGGTGTAAGCAGAGAATGTCCTGATCCAAGTCCAAAGATCGTCTGTCGCGCGGAGTCACAAGGAGGGGCGACCGGCTACAAGAGCGCTGGTCCACTGAAGGTGACGGGCCGCGGCGCGAACGCAGAACATGCAGAGCCGCCCACGAAGCCTGTCCAGAAGGGCGTCGCGGGGAGCGAGGGACCGCAGTCAAGCGACGGCCGGAGGCAAAGCCTGGCTCTAGACGCCCCCCCACTCACCGCAAGGCGGAGGGAAGGGGGGCTGCCCGTGTCGACTACGACGCGAGGTCGGGAAGGGGAATGCGGGTACCATGAAGCGCGCTCCGTACGAACGAAGGGAGATGGAAGGGGAACCCTGGCTCCCTGAGCCCACGAGCGGGGAGGGGGGGGGGGGGAGCTTAACATCAAAATGGCGGAATTGGTCCTGAGAGTTCGAATCTAAGTCACTCTGGGCCCGCCTGGAAAAATCGGGGCGGGGGGACATTAACGTGGCTCGCCAAGCCTGCTCAGAAACATCAAAGCGGGGAGGGAGCAAAACATGGGCTCGCTGGCCCGTCTCAGAACTCTCAGATCGAGGAGAGAGCGTACTTAAGTCTCGTCGGGCCCGCCTGGAAAATACGGGGCAGGGGGGGGGGGAGGGGGGAGGGGGGAGGGGGAGGGGAGGCGGGGGGGGGGGGGGGACGTACGTGCGTGCGGCTCGCCGGGCCCGCTCGGACGATTCGGAGCGGGGGGGGGGGGCGGCCCAAATAATGGTCTCGGGTCACACTCAGTCGAAACGGAGCATGAGGGAGAGCCTCTACTTTTACTACCTTTCTTACTAAGCTTCTCTCTCTTCTTGTGGGCAAGGTGGGGACACAAAATTTCTGGCGTCCAGAAATTGCGATATTTTTTGCTGTCAAACTACGTCAACATGCCCGTCACCGGACTCCCGTCAGCTGCAGAAGCTGTCCTGCAGTCTGTACTGTCCAGCCATCACACCACGTCATGGAAACTGACCGGGGAAGGGACTAACCTAGTGTTTGTACTACGGCTGTGTTCAGCGGACAGGGACGAACAACACACCGACATTGCACCGACCGGCTACTGGCGACGAAAACCACCGTCACAAGTGCGTAGAGACTTACGGAGGGCACAGGCCAGAAACAAGGTAGGCAGTTTGCATAGCTGCAACGGTTTATTAGACAACACGAACGTGAAAGAAATTGAGGTTCACACGTACAATGACAATTACAATCAAGAATGTGGAAATGACAGTACACTACAGTACACGAGAACCATCACCCAGCCAGACAACACACCGTGTAGTGACCATGCAGCACGTGCAACAACACCGCCGTTAGCTGAGACGCACGAGATCACAGTACACATGGAAACTGAAACACCAACAGAGACAGTGCACGCATGCACCGCTGATGTTGACAATATTAACTGTGCTAGACCTGTAACGGGTGTGTGTGACACAGAAATCAGAGATGCAGAATCACGTGGCTTTGACCCCAAACAAGTGTACACGTTTGTCACCTCTCAGACCGAGTCAACAAAAAAGAAACTACTGGACACATCGAGGAACCAAGGACTAAAGAAGGTAGTCTCCCACTCAAAGAATGGAAAGAACTATTTAGTGGCCGAGAGTGACGATTTTGTACTTATGTACGACATTCGTATCCCAGGGACTGTGTGTTATGACGTCAAGTGTGACCCAGTGACCGGCAGAGTTTTGGAGATGGTGTTTGCTCTTGGTCTTCTGCCAGCTGTAAGTGACAACGAGTATAAACAGGACATTGAACGTATCCAGCAAGACTTGCTTGCCTTGGCCAGGATTACACAGTGCTACCTGGCTAAGGCAAGCAAGTCTTGCTGAACATTAGCATGAACAGGAAATTTTTTTGTTCATATTAATTATCTGTCATTTTATTCTCCCGGACAAGTGACATGACACTTAGGCGATTCAAGGACGCTGTATTCACAGGACCCATCATGTCACGTATTCATGAACCCAACGAACTGAACTTTAATGACATGGATTCCATGTCATTGCAAACCCCCACCCCTTCCCTAACCCCACCCCAAATCCCCTTTATACCCCCAACCCCTCCCCTGTCATTTTTCTGTTGTTATTGTGATTCTCATCGCTGTATTTTGCTGATGGGCTGATGCCTGAAGCAATAAACCAGTTCGAGTTCGAGTTCTCTCTTCTTGTGTTTGCACTCATCGCGCCGTGACCGCTCAGAAGAAACAGAGCAGGAGGGTGTGGACATATACGCTCTGCTCGCCTGGCCCGCTCAGGCAAATCAGAGCGGGGGGGGGGGGGGGGGGGGGGGGGGGGGGGGGGGGAGCAAAATCCTATAGCTCAGGCCACGCTCGGCAGAAACGGAGCATGGGGAGCGTGACTCCAACATTCGCCTGTCCCACTCGGAAGCCTCGGAGCAGGGGAGTTCTAGCATGGTTACTGTACAAGAAGGAGACTTACCTGCGGGTCGGATGGCCCGGACGACGGAGCGAAGAGGGGTCCGCCGAGCCGACGCCATCCTGCGCGAAAGTTTGGGGAGCCTGCTGGGGCCGGGAAGGACGGTCGCGCCTGTAGAAGTCCCACAGCTGGGACCACCAGTCCTCTCTCCAATCGGCGCACACATTACAGGTCCTGTCGGAAAAGCAGCCCAAACATGGAAGGCAGGAGACGTGAGGGTCCGAAGGCCACTGGAAATCCCCACAACGAAGGCACGTTCTCATAAGTGAAGCTGCCATAATGTCCGCTGCACACAGTCTGCCGGGAAGAGCTCACCGAATACTCTCTCCACAAGGTCACACAGTCACGAAGGAGAGCACAAGTCACAAGCCGAGCCATGAGGCCGCCGCCAACATAAGGGTACACAGAAAGTCAAGCACCGGGCAGAAGAGCCGGAACGTGCCAAGTCCAACAAGCAGGAGTCCGCTGAAGGTGCAGAACCACACCAACGAAGCACTGTCAGCGCTAAACAGTAGAATACCCGAGGCAAAGCCAAGGAAAGTTCGTAGAAAATCCAAGAACAAGTATGAAGAAACCGGTCGTAACACGGAGCAAGGCTAACACCCGACCGTCCACGGTCGAGCTAAGAGTGAAACTGGCGGGCTTTTGCCCTACACGTGACCGGATAGGGTGGTAAGGGGAGGCCACCCGGGGCTCCTAGGCATGGATCCCCGGTGTCTCCTCCCCAGTTGTGTAGCGGACACAACTTTGGGCTGAAATCGTTAGGCTATAGAGTGTATTCCATCCATATAGTAATGCCATCGGTAATGTATTTTGAAAAAACAAATGGCTATTTTTTACCTATTTCCTGATCCCCTGTGACCTTGACCTTTGTAAGAGGTCACTCGAATTGGGATGTTTAGAAAGGTCGTGCCACAAAGTATCCTTGGGCCAAGTTTGCAGACTGTGGCTTGAATAGTCTCTGAGAAAATGCCGACGTTAATGTTTACCATGGACCACAGACGAACGGACCACTGGCCCAGAACATGACTCACTTTTGCTTCACACGCGAGCCAAAAAGCCCAGACCTTGTGTCACTGCACAATGACGGATGTGCCACTGGCTCACCAGCTGTGTGCATGGTTCATAACAAAAGTCGCGCCATCTATCTGACCGTGTCCATCTCTCTTTTTCAAGTCAGTTTACTTTACGATCACATAATCTTCGGAAGTGACCCAAAAATTGACTGCTCTTTTTGCCCCGATTGTTGACTTGGCAAAAACTCACATGTGAAGGGGCTTATGAGAATTGAGTACATATGTGCACAAACAGTTATCTGTACACAGGCCTACAAATCCATCTCAGGACACTTACCCTATACAGTGTGTATTGTATAACATTGCTGAGATTGACTTGTGGATTGACATTCCGACTATACGCCACTGCACTGCAGGGGCTCAGGAGGATCTAGTGCCTGCATGTGATCTAGTGCGTACATGTGATCTGTGAGTGCATACATGTGATCTCATGCATACATGTGATCTCGTGCATAGATGTGATCTAGTGCGTACATGCGCCAATGTCTTTGTATTAGTAAATTTAGGAGACTGACGCGTGTCAGGACATCCATAAATTCCATGCCTCGTAATGCCTCGTAAGTCAAGAAATCACGGCATCAAAATCAGTCAGTGGCCGTCAGTTAGTGCTGAAATGAATGGTTGGCCAGTTTCTATGTGCCTGCCACAAACCGTGAAACAGCCAGTTCTAACAATTTCATGCTATACATGCCGGTGCTTAGCAAAGTAAAACAATGGTCATGGCGAGAGAAAAAAAAGTTCGAAAAGAAGTGCAACACATTTTGCCTCCAGTATATCAGGACAATAAGATGACCGGACACTGACCCCAGCTCGTGTCAGTGTCATGCACTCCTTAAAAGGACTCTGTCACCTCCTTTTCTATTTATTTAAGACACAAACATGGCAGCAACGCACACCGACACATCGCTCTTTTTCCCTCCCTTACTAGTACACACAAACAAAAAGTCGGTTACTTTCTTTCATCACTGAAGATAACGAAATGTCGGAGTAACTAGTGCATGTACCACACTTTACAGGAGAATTAAGAGGTCGACGCTGGTCCTGTTTTGGTGTAAACATTGATGGCACATCCATATGCTCCTATCCGAGTGTCACAAGCATACCTAGGTCCCTTTCCATCAAACTTGTCATGAGCGGTCACCTGCTATTTATGGTGACTTATTTTAGGCAACAAGGGTGAACATTTCTTGGAGGATCTGCTGCACAAGCAAAACGCACGTCTGCAAGAGGCACAGACTTTCATGAGTGGCTGCAGGGTGCAGTCAGACTTTCATGAGTGGCTGCAGGGTGCAGTCAGACTTTCATGAGTGGCTGCAGGGTGCAGTCAGACTTTCATGAGTGGCTGCAGGGTGCGGTCAGACTTTCATGAGTGGCTGCAGGGTGCGGTCAGACTTTCATGAGTGGCTGCAGGGTGCAGTCAGACTTTCATGAGTGGCTGCAGGGTGCAGTCAGACTTTCATGAGTGGCTGCAGGGTGCAGTCAGACTTTCATGAGTGGCTGCAGGGTGCAGTCAGACTTTCATGAGTGGCTGCAGGGTGCAGTCAGACTTTCATGAGTGGCTGCAGGGTGCAGTCAGACTTTCATGAGTGGCTGCAGGGTGCAGTCCTCGTCTCCTGCCGACTTCAGTTACTTCTGTTGTTTGTATGCTAATGTAGAACGCACCCTACTGCTAAGCTCTGTATATCACTGTGATTATTGACTTCTGATTTAGCAGCAAAAACTCTAGTTCTAAGTCAGTGGCCTCTAATGTTCGAGGTCTGCGAGTGTGTTTATCGAAGTGATGTTTCTGCAGTTGCACAAATGACTGACACAAATTTTGGAAGACTGACGAAGATTTGTGTCCATAAACAACAGACTGTTATGTCACAATTAAAGATATCATAAACTTGCCAATTACAAGTCAGCATCATGGAGACTTAATGTAAAGCTTGAAACTAGAAGTGCAGTTACAAGATCAACATGGTTTTGTTTTAATCTGGAGTCATATGGTGACAAAAGCAAGCCATACTGATTCCGAAGTGCAAATCTTTACAAGTTCAACGTTTTACAATGCAAATATATGTGTGCATTATTCTTTCCACATTCCTTGTCATAACTGTGATGATTTTTACACACACAAGAGTCATATACTTGCAAAGTAGGGGAGATAAACACACGCAATCAGCACACACTACGCAAGTAGCAGGTACATCAGCATTTATATATATATCCCTAGTAGCATGAAGCGGAAATGTTACATCACATTTCGGACTCACTTTGGGGTCGCAAATTTGCTTCTTTGCACCCACACAGGACGGTCCAGCGACTATGATTTTTTTGGTCACAGGAGCCCTTCCGGCAACCAAAATGAATGCGGAGATGCGACGGTCGCATCATGGTCACATTTAGGTTTCATTTACGACAGTCGCAGTATGGTCACATTTAGGGCTTATTGTGATGATCACCAGAGAGTACCAGTTAGGAACCATCGCAGGATGGTCGCATATGGGCTTCATTGTGACCCTACCCTTTTCCCACCCTTCTTTGTTCCTCAAACAATATTTGCATGCATAATAATTACATGAGTCAAGCCTGAGATAAACATTAGGCATTCTTCTACAAAGAGGCACACTGTAAAATGCATTACAAATGACTCCTTGGACAAAATGTCTACTTAGTCTGTCCAAAGCTTGACTGAAACTGTCATGAAAAGAACAATCTGAAGAAAAATGTAACAACTGCAATCAAACCAAACAAAACTGTAAATATGACCAATTGTGTTTAATTATTCTTGATCATTTATAACAGTAAATATATATTTTCATTTTTTTCTTCATGTCTTTCACACTCACCGAGTTATCATAACTCTAAAAATAAAATAATAAATAAATAAATAAATAAGACAAGAAAGACAAAGCCCTTATGGCTCACGTGTATGACCGATCCGCATGTCTGACAATAAGTAAAGAGATGGCTTCTGTACTAACACAATCCATGTTTTCTCAAAATTTGATCAGTTTTCACACATCTGTGAGCCCCCATGACCCTTGACCTTTGCAATGAGTCGACGAAATTATGATACATGGGAAGGTCTTATTATCAGCTACCTTTGTGCCAAATTTGATTGAAAAGTTTGCAAAAATGTTGGTAATAACTACAATTATTGGCATTTTATACACATTTGTTGACCCATGACCTTTTCCAAGGGGTCATCCAAATTAGAATGCATAGATAGGTCTTACCATCAGATATCTCTGTAGCAAGTTTGGGTTTGGAGTTGTGAATAGTATTTGCAAAAAAACACATTTCCAAAATATGGCTTTTTCTTTTTACCTATTTCCTGAGCTCTTGTGACCCTTAACCTTTCTGAGGGTTCATCCAAATTAGTGTACATAGATAGGTCTTACCATCAGATACCTATATAGCAAGTTTGGGTTTGGAGTTGTGAATAGTATTTGCGAAAAAAAACATTTCCTGTCAAAATATGGCTATTTTTTTTAACCTATTCCTGAGCTCGTATGACCCTTGACCTTTCCAAGGGGTCATCCAAATTAGTATGCACAGATAGGTCTTACCATCAGGTATCTCTGTAGCACATTTGGGTTTGAAGTTGTGAAAAATATTTGAGAAAAAAACTTCTTTTGGCAAAATATGGCAATTTTGGACGCATTTCTTGAGCTCTTGACCTTTCCGAGGGATCAACCAAATTAGTATGATTAGAAAGGTCTTACCATCAGGTATCTTTGTACCAAGTTTGGGTTTGAAGTTGTGAATAGTATTTGAGAAAAAAATATCTTTTGTAAAAATGTCACTATATTGGACCTATTTCCTGAGCTCATGTGACCCTTGACCTTTCCGAGGGATCAACCAAATTAGTGTGCGTATAAAGGTCTTGCCATCAAGTATCTTTGTACCAAATTTGGGTTTGAAGTTGTGAATAGTATTTGAGACAAAATAAATTATGTCCAAAAATAGTTATTTTGATATATTTCCTGATCCCATGACATTGGTGAGAGGTCACTGAAATTGGTATGTTTAGAAAGGTCTTGCCACAAAGTATCCTTGGGCCAAGTTTATAGACTGTAGCTTGAAATGCCACTGAGAAAATGCCAATGTTAAAGTTTACTACCGACAACGGCGGACGACCACTGGCCCAGAACATAGACTCACATTTGCTTAGCACGTGAGTCAATAAAAAAAGAAGTTTAGATCCGTATACCTTTGGCTCTGACCTCCTCAGTTTTAGTCAGTAGTTCAGTAAAATGTACTGGCGTAAATTGTTTGGAACTTGCTGCTTTAATGTTCCTGCACCATAAGATTAACTTTAGAAAAAGTGCATGAATGCAACAAGACAGCTACAGTTCACAGTTTCAACCATTATGATGAAGAAATCAAAATTCTGTAAGGTATTTTAGCTAACTTCTTAAAGCTAATGCATTTGGGGATCTTGTGGTGTAGGAACAGTAAAGCAGTACATTAAAATTGGGGGGGGGGGGGGGGGGGGCCGAGCCACAGACAGGTGTTTTGTTGTTTGTTGTTGCTGCAGAGTCATTTTATAGGATCTGTCTTCATAAAATGCCATCTTTGAACAGAAGACCTCGCGCTGGGACCATATGGCGTGGAGGCGCGTCCCCTGGGTAGTGGATAGGGGGTCCCTCGTGAGAGGGGTGCACAGAATGAAATAAGGTGCCGTGAACCAACATGGTCTAAGGGAAGGTGACCCCGACAGAAAACCCCTGGTCCTCCTAGTAAGGGGGTTGGGCGTGGGGGTAGCTTCCCCACCCTGCAAAAAAGGAAATAGCTACAAAAACGCCGACGAAAAGACTAACAGTAATTCCTTTCCTGGAGGAGGAAGGTTCTTCTACCAGAAGACTTATGACGTCCTGTGGTGAAAGCCGGAAGTCTTCGGAAGCCACAGGACCGAGCCGCCTCTCTCTATCCAGGGATACAACCATGGGCACATGGAACATCAAGACCATGTACCAGAGCGGCAAGGCCGCCCAGATAGCAGCGGAAATGCAAAAGTACAACCTTTCCCTGCTAGGTATCAGTGAAACCAGATGGACGCAGTCTGGCCAGAAAAGGCTGTTAAGTGGGGAGATGATTCTGTATTCAGGTCATGAAGAGGAGAATGCCCCCCATACAGAAGGTGTAGCATTCATGCTGTCACCAGTGGCACAGAGAGCGCTGATGGGCTGGGAACCTCTTGGGCCAAGAATTATCACAGCAGCCTTTAGAACCAAGAAAAAGCTCAAGCTGAACGTCATCCAGTGTTATGCGCCCACTAATGACAGTGACGAGGAAGAGAAACAAGAGTTCTACGACCGACTCCAGAGTGCCTTGGACAAATGTGCGGAGCGAGACATCACCATCGTCATGGGTCATTTTAATGCCAAAATAGGGGAGGACAACACCGGATACGAAGAGGTGATGGGGAGACAGGGACTAGGCTCGGAGATGAGTGAGAACGGGGAGAGGTGTGTGGACTTTTGTGCTCTAAACCGACTTGTCATTGGAGGCAGCATCTTCCCACACAGAAGAATACACAAAGCAACTTGGGTCTCACCTGACCATACAACAGAGAACCAAATAGACCAAATCTGCATTAGCAAGAAATTTAGAAGATCCCTTCAAGATGTTCGAGTGAGGAGGGAAGCAGATGTCGCCTCAGACCACCATCTGCTTACCTTAAGAATGACGCTCAAGCTAAAGAAAAGCCGCACAGAGACAACAAGAATACAGCGCTATAATGTAGGCCTCCTGAGAGAAACTGGAGTTGGAGAAGAGTTCAAACTGATGCTGTCCAACCGGTTTCCAGCGCTACAGGAGCTAGTAAATGAAGAGGAGGCGGTCACCACAGAGCAGCAGTGGACGGCAGTTAGAGAGGCGCTGAACTCAACCTGCAAAGACACTGTAGGGTTCAGGAAACACCATCACAAGGACTGGCTGTCGGCACAGACCTTGAAGAAGATAGAAGTGAGGAAGCAGAAGAAGGCAGTTGTCAACAACAGTCGCACGAGAGCAACCAAAGGGCACAGGGGGAATACTCGGAAGCCAACCGCGAGGTGAAGAGGAGTATCAGGGCAGACAAGAGGGCCTACATAGACAGCCTGGCAGCAGAGGCAGAAAAGGCAGCAGGCAGCGGCAACATGAAACAGCTCTACGACATTACCAGAAGATTGTCAGGCAAGTATGGCCATTCAGAAAGACCAGTAAAAGACAAAGAAGGCAAGCCAATTGCAGACAGAGCAGACCAACTCGACAGATGGGCCGAGTATTTTGAAGAGTTACTGAACAGACCTAGCCCACCCGACCCCCCCCAGACATCCAGCCGGCAGAGACCGACCTACCCATCAGCTGTGACAGACCCAGCCGGGAAGAGATCAGAAGAGCAGTGGCATTTTTGAAGAACGGCAAAGCAGCAGGCCCAGATGGCATCCCAGCGGAGTCTCTGAAAGCAGACCTAGAGACAACAGTGGAGATGCTGTACCCACTGTTTGGAAAGATCTGGGAAGAGGAGGTGATGCCGGCTGACTGGAAGGAGGGGTACCTAATCAAGCTTCCCAAGAAAGGCGACCTCAGCAAGTGTTCCAACTACAGAGGAATCACCTTGCTGTCAGTACCAGGAGAGAATGAAGAGCTCCGTTGACCCCCAGCTGAGAGACCAACAAGCAGGATTCAGGAAGAACCAATCATGTACAGACCAGATCGCCACTCTCCGCATCATCGTGGAACAGTCTCTGGAGTGGAGCTCCCCGCTGTACGTCAACTTTGTGGATTATGAGAAAGCATTTGACAGTGTGGACTGAGAGACTCTGTGGAAACTCCTACGACACTATGGTGTACCCACAAGGCTCGTCCGCCTGATCAAGAGCAGCTACGATGGCATGACATGTCGCGTGATCCACGAAGGGCAGTTCACCAGGGAGCTCCAGGTCAGAACTGGTGTCAGGCAGGGGTGTCTGCTGTCTCCGTTCCTCTTCCTACTGGCCATAGACTGGGTCATGAAGATGACCACAGAGCACAGACGAAGTGGAATACAGTGGACACTGTGGACACAGCTTGACGACCTCGATTTTACAGACGACTTGGCATTACTGTCCCACACTCATCAACAAATGCAGGACAAGACCATGAGGCTTGCTGACATCTCGTCCCAAGTGGGCCTCACCATTCACAAACAGAAAACAAAGACAATGAGGCTGAACGCAACCAGGGAAGAACCAGTCTTGCTTGCTGGCACCCCGTTGGAGGAGGTGGAGTCCTTCACCTATCTCGGGAGCATCATAGACAAAAAAGGCGGCACTGATGCAGATGTCAGAGCACGAATCGGTAGAAAATCCACTGGCCAGAGAAGATCAGCAACGTCAGACTCTGGGAGAGAACAGAGCAGATAAGAGCAGAGAATGAAATTGGGCGAAGAAGATGGGGATGGATCGGTCACAGTCTGAGAAAGCCAGCTTCCAGTATCACTAGGCAGGCATTGTCATGGAACCCCCAGGGAAAGAGGAAAAGAGGTAGGCCGAGAAACTCCTGGCGTCGAGACCTCCAAGCAGACATCAAGAGACTGGGAACAACCTGGAGTAGAATCGAAGGAGAAGAACAGGACAGGAGTTGCTGGAGGTCTCTCGTCGACGGCCTATACCCGGGTAGGGGTGACAGGCGTAAGTAAGTAAGTTTGAACAGAAGAAGAGCCATTCAGATGTCCTTGGTGTGGCACAGTTTCATTTCCCCTCGTGAGGGGTTCACCAAATAGAAAAACAACAATCAGGAATGGGTTGCACTGTATCAGTTAGTACAAATGTAAACACTGAAACTGGATAAAGCACATGGTGAAGTAGCCATAGACGTCATGTTGTAGGCAGAACTGGTACAGTTGGATGTTATGACATGCAGTGTCTTGTAGTCACTTGCCATCAGTAGTGAAAGCATTAGTACCTGAAAAAATACAATACCATCTGTACAGCAACTTTGCGTATAACATGGTCAGGCTGAACAAAAGTCAGATGTAATGACACTTATTGGAGGTCCCGACTACACTATTTCACTGACAAAAGCGTTAGACATAACAATAAGAAAATGTTTGTTCTTTGTATTTTTACAACCGAAGCTACCTTTGACAAATATTTCAAAATTTGTTTTACTTCATCAACTGGTGGAAACATAATCATGCTCTGAGATGAAGAGGAAGTTAAATTCCACACATATGCACCTGAATAAAACAAGGTATGAAAATCTGTACAAAAGATCATTTGCAATAAGTCTGTTTCTCAATATGACAGAAGAAGGGGGGGGGGGGTAGAGAGAGAGAGAGAGGTGGGGGGGGGGGGAGAGGTTCACACATTTCTGTTGTAATGCTGGAGCATCTTTCCATTCAGAGTGTGAACATTATAAACGTTTCAACACACAACTATGCCAGTCTTTACAGAAACAAGCCTAGTCCCCACTCACCTGTGTAATCGTGGACTGCATGAAATGTAGCCATCATAGACTGCACTTTCCCACAAGTGACGCCTGTCACAAACAAGAGAAACGACTTTAAAAGCACATATGTATTAGACACCAGGTTTAACGTGAAAACGCAATTTCATATTTTTAGCTTTTTGATCCCATTGATCATTGATGCTTACTTTTCTTTTATTGTCAAATAGTCTGCCTGTCAGTCTGTCTGTCTCTGTCTCTCTCGCTTTCCCTTTTTCGGCCATTTTCCTCCTCAGCCATGTTTAACTGTGTGACAAAATCAAGTAGAACTATCCTGAATGACAAATCACATTGCAAATTAATCATAGAATCACCGAAGTGTTGCAACAAACGACAACCCATACATGAGGCCACAGATGTGTAGGACTACCAATATCTACATGCAAATATTTCACCACTGTTCTTTGCACTGCACTTCTTTGTTGCCTTGAAACTACCTTACTGCCATTTGGCAGCTGTTTGTTTTTTAGTTTGATGCTTCGACCCTATGTTTACCATCACTACACCAACAGTAGGCACACTATATAGTATATACCACGGAAAACAACAGTAAAAGGAAGCGTCCAAATTCACCTTCAGACAGAGTCAACGACAACGAAAAAAAGAAGAATTTACAAAGTTCATTGCACCCAGGTATCAACTAAAAGTAACAAATCATAAACGATGCCAACTTACCCACTCTTGACGTTCTGCGTGAAACTTGGGGCTTTGCGTGAAAGAAACTTTTCTGACGAAAATAGAGATAATATAATCAGCAACACTTGATCCCTCTCTGGAAGCCATAACATTAGCAGAGTTCTGAACTTGATGTTGCCTTATTTACGACATCATCTGACAAATGACGTAAGAAATAGTTCTTTCCTATGTCAGGGCCATGTGTATGTGTACATGCGTGCGTGCGTTGCATGCATGTGATGATGTGTGTCAGTGAAGTTCAGGAACAGAGAGAGAGAGAGAGAGAGAGCGAATCAATAAATCTTTATTTTACAATGGTAAAGATATTAACAATGCCAGAAGCAATGCCATTTTTTCAAATCTGCCATTGCTACATCTACACACAAACACAACAATTACATTACATTAATACATGTATATGTCGCCTCAAGCACCAGACGGCGCAGAGAGGACTGAACTGAATACATGTATATAACCAACGCCTACGGGTGTGTTGGGGGAGGGGGAGCAATGGTAAGGAAAAAAAAAAAAAACACACACACACACAGTAGCACTATACATACACAGCAGTAGAATGGGTACATACTAACAATGAATTTTACGTACAGAAAGCAAAGCTTGCGGATAGTTATGGCTGCGAAGATAAATGTTTAAAAAGACTTTTCTTAAAGCATGATACTGTTGGAGTGGTCTTCATGTGGGATGGAAGCGAATTCCACAAGTCACCCCTGAGAATGCCAGACTGGTCTTAAATGTCTATTCTGGTTTTGGGTACTACATACAGGCTTTTTGTATCGCCATAGCGGGACTGAGACCAGACTAGCAGCTGGGTTAGATATTCTGGAGTGTTGTCATTCCGAATCTTGAACAGGAGAACACCTTTGTTGAATGCAAACTGATTCTTGAGAGAAAGAAGTCCTGCTTTGTGAATCTTATCATCCGTTAACAATGTAGGATCGGGTAAAATTAATTTTGCTGCTCATCTGTGTAAGGAGTTCAGTCTTTTTAAATGTACATCTCTGCAGCCATCCCACACCGTTGAAGCATAATTAATGTGGGACTGAATATGTGCATGATAAAATAATTTCCTGGTTTCAAAGTCAGTGAAGTGCTTCAGTTTGGACAGCATGAAAATATTTCTCTTAAAACAGTTTTACACACTTTCTTGAAACAGTTTTACACACTTTATGTGTGTGTGCCTGCCACTTGAGCTGATCATCTATGATAATTCCAAGGATGTTCAGATAGAATTGCCTTTGAATGACAAATCAAGTGAAAGGGGGGCTTATTTGGTGTTTTTGGCATGTCGCAACTACCATTGACTTAGTTTTTGCTGCATGGATACTCATGGAGTTGCTTTCTCCCCTTTAGGTATGAACTAAAGAAGGAAACTGCTGAGGCGTTTTTTAAATAATGACTAAGTTTGCTTATCAGTGTCGTGGTTAACCAGATCAAACAAACGCCTTCTTAAAGTCAGCGCACAAACTAAGTCACGCGTTGCGCTTTTCAACAATTAAGTCACAATCATGTTAGTCCACAAGCTATAAGATGTGTGGCTTTATCATATGGTTAGTGCAGTGTTGTTGCCTTGTACACCAAAACCTGTAGACAATGTCACTAGCAACACAGCCTGCAACAGTCACCACTGGCCAACATTCTAATCTTGTCAAGAGACATGATCGTGCACACACGCTAACGACATAAAAAGGCAAAATGAAATGTTCCGATAGGAAAAGTCTGATGATAGTCACAAACTATAATCAAGTGTCAAGTTGTAATCCGAGATAAAGGCACCGTTCAAACTTCCATATGTAACGCGGTTAACATCTCTTCGTGTGCACACAACTAACATTACATGATTATCGGATAGTCATAAGGAACGTGCATGTGCGCCGCGTATGAGTAACCAATAACTACTATTTCAGTTTTTTATCAAGATAAATGAGGGGTATGGATAATGAATTATTACCAGATAGTCACGTGCAGCGCTCATGCGCGCTGCAAAGGAGTAACCAATAATTAGTATTTCCAATTATCAAGATAAGATAGTGTATTGGATACTCACAAGCAACGATCATGTGCATTATGAGTGAGTAACCCACAATTAGTACTTCAGTAGGAAAGGCAGCAGTAGTTGGGCGATGATCTGCATGGCCTGAGCTGAATCGTGGCTTGGGTTGCTCGTTAATCCTGATTGTTCCCACCCTCAGGGGCCTTTGATCATGGTTGTGGCGGGCGCAGCAAACGGGTGACCGACCCACTGGCCTGCGGCATGCTGGGGAAGTTCACTTGTCACGCAATGTGCAGCCTGGCGTGTCCTTGGTCAGCGTACTGTGGAGGGGCGTGGCCAGATGAGTGGTATGATTGCGCTGAGGCCGGGCTGTGGTGTGACGTCATGAAGGGCCTGCCGTGACCCTGCTCAGGTCCGTGGAGAAAACTGGGGCCGGTGTGGGGGGTGTATCGGTTTCGGCATGCCAGTTCCTGATATTTGGCAAACTGACCGGCGCCCCGGGGAGAAGCGCCATGATGACTGTCCTGGTGAGGATGGCTTCAGGCTGCTTACTGCCACTGACTTGTCGGTTTTCACCTGCCTCAGGTGTGTTGTGGGGTGGCATGGAGCACCCGCGAAGCGGATGTTCATGGCGAGTTTCATGGCACCAACAGGACTGGGGTGAATGCCATCCTGGTACGGCTTCTTCCTTGGGGCTGTTCGCTGTGAAGAAAGTGAGGGTGTTGACGATGAACAGAATTTTCATCTGATCACAGGCATCTAAGGGCATCATTAGATTCGGAGGTGGGGGTGTATTTGACCTCTCGGTGGCATGATGGAAGAGGCCTGAATGCGGGAATTGGGGAAGATGGAGGAATGGAGGCGGATGAGGTGCATCCACGCCGGCTTGGTGACGGGGCCCTGCTGTCTGCAACTGTTGATGCCAACATGGAATGTCACCAGGCGAATGTGTGGCATCATTGGCTGTTCACGGAGCCACTCAGCGAGCTCACTGACACTCAGCCCCGACACAGACAGATTCCGTACCTTGACTCTGTCAACAGACATCCTCTGCACGTCAACCCTTTTCAGAACCGAGTCGCCGATAAGTAATGATCGGCATCAGTCCTCACAGTCTGGGCTCGCAGGTTGTCCAGCAGGGTGCTCGAAGAAGAATTTGAGCAGCTGTGGCTGACTTCATGGGAGTCCTTGCCGGCGTTAGCTGTGGTGGCAGCACCGGCATAGACACCATCACCAGAGTTGTGCTGCTTCTTGCCAGCATGACACCGGCACCAGAGTCCTGCTGGTTCTCACCGCCTTCAAAAAGGACAGTGAATATATTCTTCACTGTGATGTCAGGGTGTGGTGTGAGCTGAACATTACAGCTAGGAGACAGGGAATGGACGGATGGTGATGATTCGGCGCGCAGTATGAGCAGTGGGAGTAGCGGCAGGAGCCGGGTTGGCATGTAGTTCTGCTGCTGGGGTTAGTGCCTTCAGCTGCCGTTCGATCTCGTGGAGCTTACTAGCATGGCTGTCTCTGGAGGAGGTCAGCTGGTTCACGTGATCAGCAAGCCCTTGCTGCTTCTTCGTCACAGGATCTAGTGACAAGTTGATGGCCTCTATGACGAATTTGTCGGTGGCTCTGGAGCAGTTTTTTTATTTTCACGTCATTGTCTCGGGCGTGGGTGTCAAGCTGTGCCTGTATGTCGTATATAGCGGCACAGCGAGATTTCAGCTCTGACAGCTCCCTGCATGTTTCCTCTAATGCGGACGTCAGAGTGCGGATGGTGGCCGAGTTAATCTCCAGCTGTTTCTGCATCTGGAGCACACACTCTAGATTGGTGCAATCAGGGCGCTTCGTGACCTGATCAGGCGTGTTGACAGTCGGGCCACCGGAGGGAGGGGTCAGGGTGGACGGAGTTATGAGAGTGAGGTCACTAATACAAATAGTTGAGTCCCGCGCCGCAAGTGAAAAGTTGCTCACGGGTGGCTGCGCGTGTTCATCTCGTGTGGCGACGAGTTCCTCAGGGTTTACTGCGTCCATCGATTCGTCCTGGGGGCACTCAGCCATAACAGGATTAGCAAGGGAGGGTGAAGGGTCAACTGGAGGGGGCTGGGAGAGCAGACTGCATCTTGGTAACACTGTCCCTCAGGGCTTCAAACTCCTCGTCAACCCAAGTTTGGCAGCAGTTACCTTGGGCTAGACCGGTCAGTTTGGTGTCACGTAATACAGTGTTATTATGATCAGTTTCCGGTCCCCATTTAACAGCTGGATAATTGTTCCATACAGTTCTTGGGGATAGGACGAATCGGCCGCAGCACTGACTGTCAGGTTCTCATGGTGTTGATTTCTGTCTCTCCATAGGAGGGTCACACCAGGGGGCAGAGGTACATCCACGTAGAAAGAATGTAGAGCTTTTCTCCACAGGGGTAATTTCCAGCCCTCAGTCTCAAATGCCCCTTGGATCGGGTCATTTGTTCTAATTATTCTTTCTAGTGAAAGTCTAGAGTTGGCCGCTGTGAAGCGCGTTATCAGGCGCATAGTGGAAGGATGGTGGTGGTGCCATAATCAGCTTACGCTTGGGGTGTTGACATGTTTCTCACAGCTTTTTGGCCAGCGCTAGCACTGCACACTTAGTTTGTTCCAGGTGAGCAGAGAAACTGGGTCACAGCTGGTGCTCGCGCGCTGAGGCAGTGAGACTCACAGCTGCCACGCTGGCTTACAAGCTGGCCTCCCGAAGAGCGCAGTGCAGCAACTTGACTGAACTTCGGAAAATGAGTGCGCAATATGAAGTTCCCAGGCCTGCAACTACACCATAGCGGAGAATTCACTAAGCACAAACACTCTGCCAGGAATCATAATTGCAGAGTAAACTTTGCCAGCACAGTATCCAATTGAATGCAGAGAAACTTACACGCGATGCGCACATAAGCAAGATGGCGCCATGTTTTGAGGTGTGATACTAATGTCTGACGAAGACACAGACACCGCTCTGGCGCTGAAACATGGGGCGACAGAGACAGAGAGAGAGAGATGACTGAGACAGAGAGAGAAAGTGAGAGAGAGAGAGAGAGAGAGAGAGAGAGAGAGAGAGAGAGAGAGAGAGAGAGAGAGAGAGAGAGAGAGAGAGAGAGAGAGAGAAACTGACAGACAGAGACAGAAAGAGAGAGAAAGAGACAGAGATAGAGACAGAGACATAGAGAGAGAGAGAGAGAGACGACAGACACAGATGATGATGATGAAACGTTTTATTTACAGGATAAAGTTTAAGGTGAAACGCCTCTCTTACAAACTGTCCTGTTAGAAAAGAAACAGTAACAGCAAAGAATAAAAAGACAGAGAGAGAGAGACAGAGAGAGAGAGAGAGAGAGTGAAAATGGATGGATAGATGGATGACATTCTCTGGCAAGGGCAATTAACATCTACAGATCATAGCAGATGATACGTACATGCGGCCATTTTATGTCCGCTCATTCATGATAGTCCCATTTTGGTCTCGGGACTGTCTCATCGGTCTTTTCAGGATGACCTTTGCTTTGTGACGGTCACATTTTGGGCTCATTCACAGGTCGCATAGGCGTCGCAGTACCACTTCAGATGTCTTCGGAGACAAGCTCACGTGAGCTATTTATGGGCGCTCACCGCGACGTCATGTTGAGCCTGAAATGCGACGAAGTGGGATCGTCCGTCGCAGTTACGTAACTTTAACTCCTCAAAAAGCCTGTGACCATAGCGCAACGCTGTTTCCAAAATGAGTTGGTAAACGTGACCATCGAATGCTACTAGGGATATATATATATATATATATATATATATATATATATATATATATATATATATATATATATATATATATATATATATATATATATATATATTATATATACACACACACACACATATACAGGTCTGGGTGCTTTAGGGTCCATTTCTATGAAACCTCTCGTGAAAGGTCACCTGCTGTTTACAGCCATGTTTTGGTTTGTTTTTGTTTTTCTTACAGGGGTGACCGCACATTGGAGGTTCTACTGTATTTCCTAATCCTCTGTGACCTAAACTTTATGCCACAAAACTATCCTTAGACCAAGTTTGAAGACTGCGGCTAGAATAGTCTCAGAGGAAATTCCATCGTTAAAGTGTACCATGGCAGACACGAGACCACAGGCGGACAGACGAGCAATGGCACATTACATGGACTCACTTTCATGTGATCTAAAAAGCATGAAAATATCTCCATATAAACTACAAGTCTGAACACACACAGCATACAAGAAGACCTAACAATATCTCCAATATCATATGTTTCAAGCAAATATTAGCTTCTTTTTTTAAAACACATTTCTTGAACACCCCTCATACCTGAACTTTGTTTGAGACAGGTCAACAAAGTCAGCATACATTACAAGAATTTATCATCAACTGTGTTAAGAGGTTTGTCTGAACAGTTCCGTCAGCAAACTTTCACAAACAAGGTGTGCACCTACCTAGAACCCCCCTCCACCCTCTAAACAATACTCATCCACTCGAGAATGTTGTGAACAATACTTACTTTTCCACTGGGAAGCCCTAAATCTTTTAAACATGTCATAATCATCTTCTCCGTCTTCCCAGATGCAAAGGTCCGAGTAATGCTGTCAAGAGAAAAAGTAAACCTCAGTGAAACACAGACACATAATGACATTGTGCTTGCTGACTCCCGCTAAAACTTGTTAAGAAGCATTTATATCTGTCAACTTTATAATGTGTGTAGACTACCATGTCACGGCATAACATTTCAGTAAATGGACACACAAAAAAACTATGGTCCTCAGAAAAAAAGTAAAGACATGGTTGGGCCCAAACCTGTTTTCTGTTTTTCCAAGTCACATCACAACTCTGTTAACAATTCTCCTGTAAAATAGTTTTTGTTTGTACGTAATTGCAAACAGTATATTTCAGTACTGATACCTTCTCACTGGGATCTTTCCACTTGGGTTGACCATGAAGCAAAGTTTCATCCAACTGAAATTAAAATGAATAATACTGAGACTGTAATGTACAGCCGCAAACAGAATGAGAGTCAAGTTTTTCAATGGTGGCAGAGTAGCAGCACCTACACCCACTTTTGGTTTTGAACTGCAGCCAAAGTGTGTTTTTAGTAAAGTGACATTAGCCCAAGGAAAAAAATATATTATAAAGAATTGAAATCAAAGAGAAATCAGAGTTCTGTCATATCTGTGGGCATGATGAAACACTCGGATGCATCAACAGTGGGTCTAAAAAACATCATGTTATCTGTGATTGAGATTTGCCATCATATGAGAGAAATAGCACAAGTACTGAAGAGAAGTCAAATTATTATTTTCAGGTTTATCTGGGGCAGATAGAGAGGGTGTCTGGATGGGGGGGCACAATCGCCCCCCCCCCCCCTTTCCCAAACAAATCCAGACTGGTAGATAATATAATTTATTTATTGCCATATGTTTCCATGTAAAAAAAAAACAATAAAAACATTGGAATTTGTTTTGATGCCAGTTACTAAGACTGAAATAACACACACACACACACACACACACACACACACACACACACACACACACACACACACACACACACACACACACACAGAGATTAAACTCTAAAATATGATTTTCATGCTAAATACTAAACAAATACTGACATTAAACACAGAGAACGGGAATGCTCCTCAATATCAGAGATTTGCTGAGTGAATGTGACTTGAGCGGAAATGCTCGTTTTAAGGATGTAAACTTTCATATGTCCAAATCCAGACTGGTAGGCGCATATAATGCAAAATAAATGCCAAGAGAGAAAAGATAAATGCTTAGAAAGAACAATTACAATTCAGTTGTGTTGAAATTGTCCCGTCTTGGTGAGATTTGTTATTTCTTTACACATGTATTATTGTGTTGTACTGTTCTTTATAAGCACATTTCTTTTTATTTGGGGTTTTCTAAGACATACTTATAGTTTTTTAAGACATACTTATAGTTTTTAGGATGTAAGATTTTTATTTTATTTGTTGAAACTTTCCTTTTATCTCCAGAGGGATTTTAGGACTTATTTTTACTGAGGGGCTGACCATACCCACACGCATTTGTCCTCCTTCCTGCCTCCACACCACTTCCCTAACAAAACAAGATTAAACGGACAATTTAATTTTGGATTTGGAGTGTCACAACTCTTGACGGTAAATCTGAGCCAGGGCCATATATAAATAAGAAGATGAACCTTCTCGCTTTTTGTTAACAACAAAATGGTCAGCCAGGGTATTTTTACTTTGAGTGGAGATTTTTGCACCTTTTAAGTACCACTGGGTTAATTTTGTATTTCAGTGAGATTCGTAAGTACTGCTGTCCACAGGCAAGTTACAGTTTCCTAGTTCAAAATACTTGCAATTTCAAAACATCACTGCACATCATTTACAAAATTTATTAAACACATTCAAGATGGCACTAAGCGTCAGATACACCAAAATGTTGCACAAAAATGTACACTACATTACAAAGATCACTTCTGAAACAGTAATACCAGTAATACTCATACCCAAAGCATGCAACCATGAACTGACAATTACTCTTACTCTGGTGCTTATATGTACTTACTGCTTTTTGAGCTGTGTCATTGGACACACGTTGTTGGCTTTTGTGTTGAGAGTAATTTTGCGCAACCCCTCAAACCATGTCTGCAACAGATATAAAATATCACATGAAACAGCAAAAGATAATGGTCCAAGAGCCCAATGAACCTACCCTGCACCCCTCAGTACTCAATTAGACTGCCTCCAAAAAAAGCAATATATGTTCAGCAATATTTTAGCCATGTTCCCGTAAGATCCATAGGAACACCCCCAAGATTAACTGTTTTTAATCTATTCAACAATATCTGTGCACAGGAACTGTAGAAAACAGGCCACAATGGACATGGCAGAATTCATCATGAATGGTGACTGTCAACTGTACAGGTGCGTGTGTGTGAGAGAGAGAACAATGCACTTTATATATAACAAGAAAGGCAAAGCCTGTATGGCTCACGTGTATGACCGATCCACACGTCTGACAATAAGTAAAGGGATGGCTTCTGCACTAACAAAATCTAGGTTTTCTCAAAATTTAATCAGTTTTCACACATCTGTGAAACGCACATGACCCTTGACCTTTGCGATGAGTCGACTAAATTAGGATGCATAAGTGTTGATAATAAAAATATTGATAAGAACTACAATTATTGGCATTTTCAGGGGTGGGATTCCAGTAACAAGGAAAACGAGGAAAATCGCTAATTCTAGCGACCCGAAAATCAAACGACGGGGGGAGGGGTGGGGGGGTGCGCGCGTGTCCACCGTTTGCCGAAGTATTAAACAACCGACAGGGGGAGCGAGGCCCAACACCCCCAAAAAGGGACCTTGTTATGGCACCCCTGATCCGCCCTGTAAAAATAGAATGTGCTTACCAGATCACGGTCAGATGCACACTAATTTACAGCACTCTGTCTTGAACATTATCCTTTCTCACCGCCATTTTCCACTGCGACCTAAAGCTACCGGAAGTATCGGGCGATAGTGAACCAAACTACATACAAATCCAACCCATTTGAGAATTTTTTGCCATTTAAGAAAAAATTATTTTTTTCGTCTAGACGCGGAAAATAAATATGCTTCAGCGGAATTGTGAAAGAGTTTCCGCGGAAATCCGCGAAAACGTGAAAAAATCCCACCCCTGCATTTTATATACATTTGTCGACCTCTTGTGACCTTGACCTTTTCTGAAGGTCATTCAAATTAGTATGCATAGATAGGTCTTACCATCAGTTATCTCTGTAGCAAGTTCGAGTTTGAAGTTGTGAACAGTAATTGAGGAAAAAAATTCTTGTCAAAATATGGCTATTTTTTTACCTTTTTCCTGAGCTCTTGTGACCCTTGACCTTTCCGAGTGGTCATCCAAATTAGTATGCATAGACAGGGCTTACTATCAAATATCTCTGTAGCAAGTTTGGGTTTGCAGTTGTGAATAGTATTTGAGAAAAAAAACATTTCTTGTCAAAATATGGCTATTGTTTTACCTATTTCCTGTGCTCTTGTGACCCTTGACCTTTCTGAGGGGTCATCCAAATTAGTATGCATAGATAGTTCTTACCATCAGGTATCTCTTTAGCAAGTTTGGCTTTCAATCTGTGAATAGTATTTGAGAAAAAACATCTTTTTTGTCATCATATGGCAATTTTGGAGCTATTTCTTCAGACCCTTGATCTTTCCGAGCGATCAACTAAATTAGTATACATAGAAAGGTCTTACCATCAGGTATCTTTGAACCAAGTTTGGGTTTGAAGTTGTAAATAGTATTTGAGAAAAAATAAATTATGTCCAAAAATAGCTATTTTTGATATATTTCCTGATATCCTGTGACCTTGACCTTTGTGAGAGGTCACTGAAATTGGTATGTTTAGAAAGGTCATTAACACACTCTATAATAAAATCAAGACTGTTTACCAACAGAGTGCAGAGGAGTGCCTAGGCTATAGAGAGAAGAAATGAGCAAAGGAATGGATCAAGAAAGTTTAGAAGAAAGATGTAAGTTGAAGAGACAGATGATCAGTACTCGATCAGAAAGACTGCAAGAAAGTTACAAGCAGCAATACAGTGAGGTCAACAAACAAGTGAAGAGGATGGTGCGCTGACCGTCGTGCTTTTGCCGAAGAAATAGCAAGGCGGAGAGTGCTGCAGCCTGAGGAGAACAGAATCAGCTATACAGAATCACCAAACAGATCTGCGGTAAATACCACTCTACAGTCAGCCCACCCATCAAAGACAAGGAAGGAAAACTTCTCACAACTCAAGCAGAACAAGACACACGCTGGGTTGAAATTTGAAAGAAGTACTGAAAAGAGAAACACCAGAAGAAAACGCTGATATTCCGGAAAAAGAGATAGATTTTGACATCAGCGTTGAACCCCCTACTAAAGAAGAAATCATAGCGGCCATCAGGAAACTGAAGAACAACAAAGCCCCAGGACAAGACAACCTGAATGCAGAATTATTCAAGATAGATCCAGAGATGGCAGCTGGAATACTAGAACCACTTTTCAGAACAATTTGGACAGAAGCTTGTGTACCCGAGGATTGGACCAGGGGGTGATCATCAAGATTCCAAAGAAGGGCACCCGCAACGACTGCAACAACTGGCGCGGTATCACCCTTCTGTCAATCCCCAGCAAGATCCTCGCCAATGTGATTATAAGCAGATTATGGCAGTTGATACAACATTGAGAAAAGAACAGGCAGGTTTCAGAAAAGGCAGGAGTTGTATAGAACAGATTTTTGCTCTGCGAAACATCATAGAACAGAGTGCAGAATGGCAAAGACAACTCTACGTGAATTTCATAGACTTTGAGAAAGCCTTTGATAGTGTACACAGAGACAGTTTGTGGCGCATCTTGAGGGCTTACGGAAAGCCAAACCACATGGTGGAGCTCATCAAGAGTTCTACAACAATTACAGCTGCTGTGTGGGAGGAAGCGACATCTGGTTTGAAGTGACGACCGGTGTCCGGCAAGGCTGTGTGATGTCTGCATTACTCTTCAATCTCGTCATTGACTGGGTGATGCAACGCACGACAGAGACAAGACATACCCGCGTCAGATGGACGCTCTTCTCCACATTTGAAGATTTGGACTTTGCCGATGACTTGGCACTAATGTCTCACACCCATAAACATATGCAGGATAAGACGGACAGATTGAACCAGTACAGTTCCCAAGTTAGCCTCAAGATCAGCCAGAAGAAATCAGAAGTGATGACCATGAACACAGCTACACAAGCTCCCATTAAAGTCAACAACAACAACTTACCCTTTACTGAAAGCTTTGTGTACCTGGGCATCATCATCACACCAGACGGCAGAAGCAAGAAAGACATTCAGAACAGACTGAATAAAGCAAGGAATACCTTCATCAGCATGAACATCTGGAAGTCCTCACAATACAGTGTGGGCACCAAACTAAAACTCTACAACAGCTGTGTTGTACCAGTACTCCTCTACGGAGCAGAATGCTGGAGAATGACGCAACATGACCTCACCAAGCTGTCCACATTCCATTCCAAGAACCTCAGAAGAATACTCAAGATATTTTGGCCAAACAAAATCTCCAACAAAGACCTACTGTCCCGCTGCAAACAAGAAGATATAGCCACAACAATCATGAAAAGACGTTGGCGATGGATTGGACATGTGCTGCGGAGAGAAGACGGCCCCATCATTAAACAGCCCTACACTGGACACCAGATGGTATGAGGAAGAGAGGACGGCCAAAGATCACCTGGTGACGAACGGTGGAACAAGACCTGAAAAATCACCACCACACCTGGGTGAACGATAGACACACTGGCCCGTGACCGAGTGAAGTGGAGAGATTTCTTTTCTGCCCTATGCGCCTTCAGTGTTACGGGCAGTAAGTAAGTAAGTAAGTAAGAAAGGTCCTGCCACAAAGTATGCTTGGGCCAAGTTTGACGATTGTAGCTTGAATAGTCCCCGAGAAAATGCCAACGTTAAAGTTTACCATGGCCAACGGATAACAGACAGATGACCACTGGCCCAGAACATAGACACACTTATGCTTCGCACGTGAGCCAAAAATGGATGATGTAACTGGCATTCCTGCCACTTTTCATACTTGACGTTTCTTAAACTAATTAAATGCGCTACACTGTGTCCCATCTCAATAGTTTTTTTAACAAATAAATATAAAATTGACCGTATCCCCCATTGGCTAGAACAGCAAAGCCCTCATACCTTGACCAAAGTTCAATGAAATGAGTGTCAGAGTATCATGATAAATTACAGAGGCTGGTCATAGTAATTTAAAAGTCCTATGTTATGTCAACATGTAAATTTCACACATTTACGAGTAGTCAACCAGATTTAGTACGTACTAAAAGATCCCATCATCAACTACAGTGGAGTCCAGTTAACACGAACATGCTTTACACAAATTTCTGGTTAACACGAAACGTTTTTGAATTCCCCGCTGAGAGCCATCTTGTTCTCATGGTTAATACGAAATGCTTAACACAAAATTCCTGCTTAACACGAAGATGATTTTGTTTCCCCCAACAGAACATTTTATAGTATTTTCACCTGTTTAACACGAACAACCATCCCAAGGACTGAAACGATGCTGTCCTCCATGTAACACTGCAAGCAGAAGCTTTGTTTACAGAAGTACCAGTGAACTCCGTTACGCAATAGCTAATACGCCTGAATGAATAGCTTTCGTACCTCGGTCCAATCTGCATCGCCGATGGCCGAGGTGGCTATCCACTGTTTTCAACCGCTAGTGCTCAACACACGCGCACACGGGTATCGGTGATGGACACATGTCCGCCGCTGGTTCCGTACACACACTGCCTAGCATGAGGGTGGGGGGTAGTAGTGGTGGGAGAGAGGATGGTTGGCTGTACATTGCTTAACGTCCCGACAGCAACAAGACTTTCTCAGGACGTGCCTGCACTGCTTGGGAAAAAAAAACCCACTAAACAGAATATTGAATGTATGTTGCCAGCCGGTCTAATACGCTAAATAAACTTAAGACCATTTATCAAATATCAAGAGCTACAGGCAGCACAGACAGTAGGGAGAGTTTAGAAAAGGAAAATACAGGTGAATGGACCAAGGATAGACAGAAACACATGCCCCAGAATAGAGGGGAAAACCCACCCTGTGGGGCTGACCAGGGTGACCCTGGGAACTAAAAAGTAGTTAATCCCACCCAAGTCCCCCAGGGCAGACCTAGGTGGGGGGGGGGTGGGAGAGAGGAGGAATGGGAGGTCTGCACGTTTTTTTATATAGAGCCCTGTTTCTGAAAATAATCGGTCAGTGGTAAGCATTGCGAGTTAGTCTCAATGAGATTCTTCCTTTCCCATTCTTTAGTCAACCAAAAACAAAGAGTGACCATGTGCGGCAGGAGTGAGCGAGACGGGGGAACTGCCATCTCAACTGATAGTGTTACTGTATTCTGCCGATTTTGTACGTGTATTCATTCATTCGCAGTCAGTTATTTATAGCGCTTGATTTTTCATTCCTCAATACAAGCATGATAAAATACGTACAGATCTGATTTATAAGCAATAGATGCAAAGTGCTACAGAGGGTGAAAACAGCAGTTCAAAGGATCGTGACACTGATCAACACAAAACATTCATAGTACTGCCCATACACATTGGTACATGGCTAAAAAATAGCACACTAGCTCCTACACTGCACATAGTTACAGAACCGTTTTATCAGATGTAATGTTGTTTTCCTGGAGGATTCTACATTAAATTCGTCAGCTGTACGCATTTGGTCTATTGTTGTCCTATTGAGATTAGAGTAAGCAGGTAGAGTATGGTACTGTGCACGTTTAACCTCCAGGGCAGGGCACACTCTGATGCACATCAGTCTCCCACACACTCTTGTGTTTCAGACTATGAACAAGTTTTCGTCTAAATCGGTTAACACAAAATATGTTTTACAAGAACTAAGTTTCCCTGTCCCCAGAAATTCGTGTTAAGCGGACTTCACTGTACCTTTGTGACAAGTTTTGTTGGAACAGTTGCAAAAATGACCAAACAAATTACATTCTATCAAAAAATGGGCATTTTACCCACATTTGCTTGACCTTTCAGAGGCTGCCCAAATTAGTACGCAGAAGAATTTTTGACCTTGAAGTTGAAAATAAATGGATGACAGTCTAAAAACTTCAAAAAGATGAAAGTTGGCCAGGGTCCAGCAGCCATCCAGGCCCTGATTAGCTGTAAGGGCAAGGTTCTGAAGGGAGGCAAGTCACTCTGCCAAAAGTGATTTTTAGCAATTTGGCATCTGAAGACTAAACAAATACAAAAATTCATTTTTCTCTAAAAGGTATTTTTTCGAAAAATACTTACCGATGACATGACTTTGTTGAAGTGTCTACTACTTACTCAATTTTAGCCTAAGAACCCGTTGTGTTACCACACAACCCGGGAGGCACTCGAGGAACCCCAAGAGGGGCCGAGAGTTGTCTCCTGTTTCTACCCATCCGGTTCCGAGTCACGTGGTGACCAACCAGTCACTATACTTAGCTCACCAGCGGCAAGCGGGGCAAGTGGGAGGGTCCTCCGAGTCATGTCATCGGTAAGTATTTTTTGAAAAAATACCTTTTAGAGAAAAATGAATTTATTGCTTCAAAAACATTACCGATGACATGACTTTGTGGAAGAATTGCGATAAGGAGGAGGGTGTCGCACCCAAACACCCCTGTGAGGGCCAACCAGAGCCCTGGCGCAAAACTCCCAACAATTTTAGCTAATTTTACCTATGGCACCTGTGGCGCCGGGAGGGAGTGTTGTGCCGCAGTGATATCCCCCACCAGTGCGAGGTTGTCTCGCTGGCCTGCCAGATCCCGGAGGTAGAAGTGGGCGAAGGATGATTCTGCCCGCCAGCCCACGGCTGCCACGATGTCTTTGACGGAGCAGTTCCGGTCAAACGTGACGCTCGTGGCCATGGGGCATACCTCGTATGCACGTATCTTTAGCCTCTTCGCTCCCTGTGGGGAGAGGTCCTCGTAGGCAGACCGTATGACCCAGCATAGCCAGGAAGATATCGTCTGGGCTGTTATGTCAGTTCTGCTGGGCTTTAAAGGTAAAAAGAGGCATGAGCGTCCTCTCCGGACGGCTTTGGTACGGCATAGGTACACGCGTAGGGCTCGCACAGGATCTTGTTGCCTGGTCTCCTGGAGGAAGTTCGTCCCTCTCGTAAGGTCTCAGCGGCTGTGGCATGGTCAAAGGAGACCTGGTCTTGGCAATGAAGGCAGGGTCCGTAAGCAACTGAACGGAACCATCCGCTCGAAACTGCAGGCAGGCAGGGCGCGCTGACAGCGCGTGTAGCTCGCTAACTCGGGCCGCTGTGGCAAGGGCCAACAGGAAGTATGTCTTACGAGTCACATCCGCGAAGCGGGCCAAAGGCAGCGGTTCGAATCTGGCAGAGTTCAGCCAAGTCAGTACCCAGGGTAGGTCCCAGCGAGGAATGAGCGAGCGGGGCACCGGACGCTGCAGGCCGAAGTGAGTCAAAAGGTCGGCGATGTCCTTACAGGCGCCGGGGTCCGTGCGGCCGAGATGCCGGTAGGTGTCGGCTATCATGGACAAGTACCCCCTGATGGTGATAGGGGCCAACCCTAGGTCTCCGAAGAGCCGGAGGAAGAAGTCTGCGAGCTGGGGATTGGTTAGGTCGGTGGGGGCGAGGCGCTGGTCGTCGCACCAGGAGCACAGTACTCGCCATTTTCTCTCGTAGACGCATTGTGTCGCGGGTCTGCGGGCTGTAGCGATAGCTTCCACTGCTGCACTCGAGAAGCCTCTATCGGCAAGGGCTTGCTGCACAAACGCCAAGCGTGAAGGAGTAGGCGCTCCGGTTTGGAACAGCTGTTGTCGGGGCTGCTTGAGCATCGGGCTGGGCGTGGGCAGCAGCAGTGGGGGGTCCGAGGCGAGGCTGAGGAGGTCGGTGGTCCAGGACCGGTTCCATGCGAACGGGGCGACCAGTAAAATAACCACATTGCATCCTCGAAGCTTGAGGAGTACTTTGGGGACGAGGACTGTCGGGGGGTACGCATACGCGATGAGACCGTCCCACGGGATGGAAAGCGTGTCGACTGCCCAGGCCAGGTGGTCTGGGATCGGGGAGACGAATAGGGGAAGCTGGTGATTCCACCTCGTGGCGAACAGGTCGATCATTGGCGTCTCCCAGTGCGCGCAGATCATCTGAAAGATGTCCCGGCATAGGGTCCACTCTGTGTGTAGCAACTGGCCACGCTGGGAGAGAGAGTCGGCCAACACATTCAAGTGACCGGGGATGTGTCGAGCACGGAGGAAAATGTCGCGGTCCTCGCACCAGTGCATCAGACGGTAGAGGAGCATGCACAGGTCGGGTGAGCGCATCCCGCCCTGCTTCTGGATGTAAGCAACCACTGTCGCGTTGTCGGAGAGGACGAGCAGTTCCTGGTTACGGAGTTGTTCCTCCCACGCTATGAGGGCTTGCCAGACTGCTTGCAGCTCCAACCAGTTGATGTGCTTGTCCGCAAACTCTGGAGGCCAGGGACCGGACGTCGTGAGGAACCGCGGTAGCAGGTGGGCTCCCCAACCAGCAAGACTTGCGTCGACACACAGGGAGAGTTGAGGAGGCGAAGCGGTCAGGGGAACCCCCAAAGCGAACCACGACGTGTCCGTCCAACGTAGCAGATGGGGGCGAAGCAATGGAGTCACGGGTACCATGGCGGCCAAATCGCCGGAGGAGAGATGCCAGTGAAGCAGGAGGTGCAGCTGTAGCGGCCAGGCGTAAAGACGACCGAGGGGGAGTAGATCCGCTGCCGCATTCATCAAGCCAAGGAGCTGCAGCCAGGCTCTGGCGGGGGATGCGTCCTGCTGGGCTACCTGGCCTGCTAGAGCGACTAACTTCAGGATCCGCGGCTCCGGCAAACGCACCCTGTTGAGGTCGGTGGCGAATTCCATGCCGAGGTGGACGAAGCAATGCGAGGGGGTGAGGTCCGACTTGCCCGCGTTGACTAGGACCCCCAACCGCAACAAGAGCCACATCAGTGCATCCCTGTTCGATGTCAGGTCGGCCGGGCCTCCGATTGGTTGCGTAGGAGGTCATTGAGGTAGTTCGACGTTGGGCTGGAAGACGACTGTCGCGCCTTGGCCAGCACTGCGTCCATGATGCGGGTGAAAACCCAGGGGCTGAGGTTGAGACCGAACGGCAGTGCCTGAAACTGGTAAATGACTCTGTCGCAGGCGAAGCGGAAATACCTCCTGGACACCGGAGGTCGCAGCTGGAGGCGGCAGTCATGGCGTTGACTGATGAGTGATACGCCGCCCGGTTGGCCACTTCCGCGAGAGCGAGTAGGTCTCCTAGGAGGGGCGTCAAGGAGGGGTGCAAGGCGACCTCGATGCGGCGCACGAAGGCTTGGGTCAGCAGCTCCAGGAATCCCGCGCAGGCCAAGGTGTTATGGACGAGCGAGACAGTCTTGTCCAGTCCGCGGGGCAGGGCGCGCTCCAGCCTGAACCAAGGCCGGCAGATCCACAGCAGGAAGAGGGCAGGTGAACGCCTGGGAGTGTCCCGAGTACCAGTCCTGACGAAAGGCAATGTCGAGGCCGGCTGGCCACTTACGGTCCGAGAAGAAATCGGAGTCCCGGGAACCCGACATGAGGTGAGCGGAGAAGGCATCGCGCAGGTCACGAAAGCCAGGAGGCTGCTGCAGAGACTTGAATCTCTTCACCTTCAACAAACACGGAGATCTTCCTCTTGAGCGGGGGCGACAGAGGACAGTCATCCACGGGAAGCTTGGCAGCGATGAGACGAGCAGCTTCATCCAGGGAAAGCACGGTGTCCGTACGCGATGAAGAGGCCAGCTTGGGGGAACCGAGGAGTCGGAAGAAGGCCAGCGAGGCGAAGGAAAGCGGCAAAGTCCACTGAGAAGAGCGGAGACGGAGTCCTCGGCCAGCAGGCTCAGGGTCTCATCCTCCTCCGGGCGAGGGGAGGAGGTCTGGCGATGTAGACGGGGGCTAAGGGTGACGACAACGAAGCGCTGGCGGCCAGAGGAGGAGGAGGGGAAGCGACCCGATTCGAGAGGGGGCTGTCAACGATGACGGGACGGCGTGCGAGGCGCGGCGCGGCATGACGAGGCGAAGACATGTTGCCGCGGGCAGGGCATCCGGAGCGCGGCGGGCGACTGCGACTACGCGAACGTTGCCGACGAAACCGAGGGTGGGTGGGGCTCCTACTAGGGCGCCGTCGAGGAGGGGACAAAGGGTGGCGGGCTGGGCGCGTAGGGGAGGGACGAGACGAGCGGGCGACCGGTTGAGGGAAGGACATCGTCAAGCGCGACGAAGCCGAAGAAAGGTGGGGGCTAGGGTCCCTGGAGCGGTGCGAAGCGTGGTCCTTCCTGCACTCACCAACAGGGGAGCGTGAGCATCTGGTAGAGCTGGAGTAGTGTAAGGCTCTGAACTGCCCGAAGTCCTCGGACGCGCGGGTAAAGGTCTCTCCGAGCTGGGCTCAGTGAGGCGGGCTCTCTGCCGGCGAAGCGACTCCCCATAAGAGTCAGCGGGCTTTCTTGGAGACGAGCGAGGACTGACAGCGGACATGGGACGGCGCGTGGCTCGTCTCTCCGAGCCGGGCTCAGTGAGGCTGGCTCTCTGCCTGCAAGTAGGCTCCCCGTAAGAACCAGCGGGCTTTGTCCGGGTGGGCTCACTCCTGGAAGCGATCGCGTTGATAGCAGTCCTGCTCGGAGCGCTGGGCTCCAGCGTCCGGTGTGGCATCCTTTCCACAAGGTTGTTGCGGTCTCGTGCGGTCACTGCTCCGGGCATGGGGGATGGCGCCTCGACTGGAGTCAGATCACACATTGGTGCCGGTCGCTCACGTCTGTAAAAACTCCATAACTGCGACCAGCGCAGCTCAGGCCAGGTGGAGCAGGTGTCGCAAGCGTGGTCGGAGGAGCATCCGGCGCAGAGGAGACAGACCTTGTGGTTATCCGATGGCCATTGAAACCCTCCGCATTGCGTGCAGGTCAGCACTTGGCAACTCTCCGCCGGAGCGAGAACGGGGGGAAGGAACCTCCATAACACCCACAGCGCGCGAACGCGCGTGACGTCCCAGCAAACCGCACCGAACCGCCCAAGCAACCCAAGGCGCAGGAGAGGGCAGCAGCCAACGAGCAGGGGACAAGCAGACCCACACAGGGCACAGGCAGGGCCGGCGAAGCAGAAGTTCAACAAGAAGTCAAGGCGTCCGGAAGACCGGCGAAGCAACCGGTCGAACAAGGCAAAGTCCGTAGGCTAAGGCAAACATGTCAGAATGGCGTGAGCTAAGTAGCATGACTGGTTGGTCACCACGTGACTCGGAACCGGATGGGCAGGAACAGGAGACAACTCTCAGCCCCTCTGGGGGTTCCCTGAGTACCTCCCGGGTTGTGTGGTAACACAACGGGTTCTTAGGCTAAAATTTAGTAAGTAGTAGACACTTCCACAAAGTCATGTCATCGGTAATGTTTTTGAAGAAATAACTTAGGGTGTATTTAAGGTGTGTTTACTTTTAAACAAGAAACCGTTATGGCTCACGGGTATGACCGATTCACATGTGTGAACTTCGTGACAATAAGTAAAAGGCTGGCTCGTGCACCAGTAAAATCCATGTCTTCTCACAATTTAAGCATTTCTTTCACATCTGTCATCTCCCGTGACCCTTGACCTTTGCAATGAGTTGAATAAATTAGTATGCATAGAAAAGTCTTATTATTTGTGCCAAATTTGATTGAAAAGTTTGCAAAAATATTGATAATAACTACAATTCTTTCAAAAATTATCATTTTACACACATTTGCCAACTTTTTTTTACCCTTGACCTTTCCGAGGGGTCATCCAAATTAGTATGCGTCGATAGGTCCTACCATCAGGTATCTGTACCAAGTTTGTGTTTGAATATGTAGACAGTATTGCTAAAAAAACATCTTTGGTCAAAATATTGCGATTTTGGAGTTATTTCCTGAGCTCTTGTGACATCTGACCTTTCCAAGGGGTCAACCAAATTAGTATGCATAGAAAGGTATTACCATCAGGTATATCTGTATGAGTTTAGGTTTGAAGGTGTGAATAGTATTTGAGAAAAAATACATTCTGTCAAAATATAGCTATTTTTTTTAAACCAATTTCCTGATTCCCTGTGACCTTGATCTTTGTGAGAGGTCACTCAAATAGTCTCTGATAAAATACCAGCATTAAAATTTACCAGTGTCACAAAGGCATGCGTCTTTGTGTTTGGACATGATTGCGGTTTTTCTGGGACTGTAAAGAACACTGTGCTTACTGAAAGCGGTTAGCCACAGTGTGACTGAAAATAGATGCCGTACAGCAAATTCTGCACGTGAAATTACTGCAGAGTTCACTCACTGCAGGACAGATGAACAATTCTGAACTGTTTTTCATCAGTTTGACTCCAGAGCCCATACTGTAAGGAACAGTTGTCTGCTACTGCTCTGTCGAGTCTGCTCTGTCCTCCTTGCTCGCTGTTCTTTTGACCGAGGATGTTTTTGCCCAGTTCCGTTTGACTGGGGTAAGTTACATTATTATATATTTCTAACGGGTATGGTGTTTTGGCTGCAGCAGGTATTATTCCTGGTTCGTGCATGTGTCGCCATTATCAGGGCTCCCACTGAGAAAAGCAAAAATCCCTGTAATTCTTGGGGAGGCGGGGGCAGGGGGGGGGGGGGACCCACTGGACTACAAAAAATCAAATGACTGGGGGGGGGGGGGGGGGGGGTTGGGCATTCACTTTGAAGTGACGAAGGGAACAGTAAGCTTTCCCTGCTTCCTCCAGCTTGCAAAACCAAGTACCTGTATTGTCCACTTCCCGGTCCAACCGCAACCAAGACCACTTGTACGTACAACTTTTGTCGATCTGTTTCACTTTTGCAGTGTCTTGCCGACGCACGATGTCAGAGCATGGCATTTTCCCTCCCTCTCGGGTAGACAAAATGACAACTTCCCACTCTCACGAAGGAGAGTTTACACAAGATCTCCTGACCCAATGTCATCTGCTAGCTTCCGAAAAACGCAACAACCACTCCGTGGATTCCACTGCCGCTTTTATTCACCCATGATTTTTTTTTTCACAGAAATATTTTTGTGTGTGCAAATTCTCATTTTTACATTTTGCGTGTGGAAATTCGCGAATTTGTGGAAAAGTGGGAGCCCTGCATTATGAATAGGCTATTGTTTTGCCATGTGTAGGGTACTAGTATTGTTGAATGCTTGCAAATATGCCGTGTGTTTTAATATGAACTTGCCAAGTCAAATGATGGTTGTAATATAACAGCTATGAATTGTTACAAATGACTGTAGTAATGATATTATGATTTGTTATGCATTTTGAGTGCGGAACTCTTGTAATTCTGTTAAATTTTGTTATGAGTGTGAAGTCATTCATTCACGAGTCTAAATATTGTTGTGTTTGAAGAAGCGCTGTGTGTTAGTTTAGATATAGAAATAGTGGCTTATAGAGCTTTCTATTGTATGCAGTTTTTGTGCCGGAGGTGCGCTAGAGGTGACCAGTGGGTGTCTGCAGGCGCCAAGACAGGGTCTCAGCGTACTGATGTCGATTGCGGCGACTGGGCCTCCATGTTCCAACAGTCATCATCAGGCATGGGAATTGCCCAAGCAAAAATCATCTGAAACGGGACCTTCAACCTGATACAAAACAGGGCCGGATCACTTGGCTCCAGAGGGGGGGGGGGGGGCGGGGGGGGTCCAACTATTCTTTGGGACCCTGAACATGATACAAAAGGCCTCCACCGCGCTAGATCTTGTTTCCGCAAGGGCCGAAAAATCAAACAGTGGAGGGGGCGGCGGGGTAGGCGACGGACCTTGCTTGCTTCTGGGCGCCGGAAAATCAAACAGTGGGGTGGGGGGGGGGGGGAGGTAGGCGGCCTTGCTTGCTTCTGGGTGCCGGAAAATCAAAGGGGGTGGGGGGGAGGGGGGGGGGTAGGCGACGGGCCTTCCTTGCTTGCTTCTCGGCGCCGACTAATCAAACAATTGAACAGTGGGGTGGGGGGGGGGGGTGCCCGCCTAAGTTCTGAGTTTACTGCGCAGCGCACTCAGGTGGGCCACAGACACAGCCTGCCGCGTCATATTCTGCCGCAGAGTAAAACTGGTGCTTTGCTCGTTTTGCTACCCACAATCGTTTTTCGCGGACGCGCCTTTTTAATTTCGTGGACGATTCTTTTTTCCCGCGGTTTTCGCGGACAATTCCCATGCCTGATCATACGACAGTAGAGTTTATTGTTTACGGCCGTGTGGCGGGCCAGTGTGCCCTATGTTAAAAGTGTTTAAGATCATCATGAGCGTGAGCAGGCTGGTATAGTCTTGTTATTGGTGTAGTGGTTGTGGCAGACTTACCTTGCCAACACTGACGTCAGTCTTCAGTTTGTGGAGGTTACAGATGTAACCTTAGTTTAAATTCAAGCGACTGTGCAGGTGGGTGGTGAGAGGGCGTGAGTGAGAGAGAGGGGGTGGGGGAGGGATAGGTGGGTGCACGTGCCAGTATAGGTGTGGTAATAAAAGTGGAAAAATGCGGTCAGCCGGACATGCATGCTGGTATGCGTTGGTGTGAATGAGGAGGAATGCGTGGGAATGGTAGGCAGAGGGTCAGTGCCAGAACTGTGCCATTGCATCGCTAGCAGCAGCATCGTTATTCCCACTCCTCAAATAAAAGCCCACCCCCATCCCCTTGCACCAACCTTCATTTTCTTGATTTACACTAGGTTTTAATTGCTGGGTTTATTTTCTCTCTTTTTCTTCCTTGAGTTTTTTGTTGTTGCCGGCTTCAATGTTGATCTTGTTTTTTAATTAACTATAATGTAATATTATGTGAATTAATGTGCTTTAAAGGCACACCCAGAACAGGCGTGTCCATTTGGTTTTTCTGTCAGGGAGTCATGTTTAGATTTGTTTTGTTTTTTTTTAATTTAAATTTTAGTATTATTGTTCTGTTGTTTTTTTCTTAGAATGTATTGTAACGATGTTTTGGGAGGGATATAAGTCAATATATATATATATGTCAACAGGTACATGTTTGCTGTTGATGTTTCTGGTAGAAATAAATGGTCGACTCCTTGGTTTCTGACGCCCAATCCGAGTGTAGAATGTTATTTTCTGGTCAGTGTGTGGGTCAGTGTGTGTGTGTGCGTGTGCGTGTGTGTGTGTGTGTGTGTGTGAGCGCGCGTGCAAGTGCGTGTGTGTGTGCTTGCGGGCATGCGTGTGTTATTGGGAATGCAGAGTTTAATGTTGCTGTTGTGTTTCTTTTATTTATAATGAAACTTTAATTTGCTTAAATAATTTCTTAAGCTCTTTTTGTGTGTTTATGCCTTTACTTTTTAGTGTGCAAGAACGAATGTGTGTCCGCATGTAAGAACAGGCAATCTAGAGTTGCATGTTCTTACATGAGGAATGTGTGCGTGCAAACATATATACAACCCGGGATGTGAAAACCATGGACAACGGCACATGGATGACTGCTGGCCCAGAACATACTCGTGAGCCAAAAATGCATTCAGTGCACCTACCAGTCGAATTGTTTAATTTTCAGTGAATGATACTCTGACATCACACTCAGCTACCTGAGAAAGCTAAAGCCGCAATATAGTGGGGAACTATGCGGACATGTCCACATTGCTCCTCGACCATAATCCAAGTGAGGAGGTGGACACTGAGTGTACTGGTGGTGGGGAGATCAGGTAAAACAAAAAGATTTTGACTTTAATAGGTGGGAGACTGCCTTTCTGAAATACGTCCAGAAGCACCCCCCCCCCCCCCCCCCAGGAGATTTACCCTTCCTCACTTACCTAGAATTAGAATTACCTTGGCTAGAATTATAGGTTACAACCAAGCGTACAGGAAGCAGGCTTTCTACCTTTATGACATAAACTTTCAGCATCATAAACAGTTTCACCTATTACCCATCACCCAAACAATGTGCACTTTTTTCCGCCAACAATACCACAATTGCATGCCCCAAGGCAACAGGTTTGTTACCATTCAACTGGCAGGTTGTAGGCTGCATGTGCATGAGCTGTCAACAGGCTGGTTGTGAGTTCTCAAGCAGCGCAAAAATGCTCGCTAGATAATACGACTTTGAGCCGAGACAAGTCTTGGCTAGCCATGAAATGTGGGCGACTTGGCTGGCTGTTACGATTAGCCAATACTGTTTTGCCGTGAATCACATACAACATGCGGAAAATTTAAGCTTGGATTGGCAAAGAACAGTTGAGGATTGCCTCCTGATCATACAGTTGTTCCAATACAACCTTTTTTTAATTATTTTTGCAGAAATAATACTGTGGAAAACGATCTGAGAACATTCATGAAAAATTCATTTTTCTCTAAAAGGTATTTTTTCGAAAAATACTTACCGATGACATGACTAATAGGAAGTGTCTACTTACTCACACAATTTTAGCCTAAGAACCCGTTGTGCCCCTGCACTCGGGGAACCCCCAGAGGGGCGGAGAGTTGTCTCCCGTGCCTGCCCATCCGGTTCCGAGTCATACGATAATTCCTCAGTCAGGATACTTAGCTCACCAGCGGCAAGAGGGGCAGGTGGGAGGGTCCTCCGAGTCACGTCATCGGTAAGTATTTTTTTAAAAAATACCTTTTAGAGAAAAATGAATTTATTTCCTCAAAAACATTACCGATGACATGACTAATAGGAAGAATAGCGAGGAGGAGGGTGCCGCTACCCCAACCACCCCCATGGGGCCAATGCAGAGCCATCCTCCCTGTCGCACACTCCCAACAATTTTAACTAAGTGCATACCTATGACACATGAGGCGCCGGGAGGGAGTGTTGCGCGGCAGTGATGTCTCCCGCCAGAGCGAGGTTGTCTTGCTGGCCTGCCGGATCCCGGAGGTAGAAGCAAGCGAAGGTTGATTCAGCTCGCCAGCCCACGGCGGCCACGATGTCCTTGACAGCGCAGTTCCGGTCGAATGCGAGACTCGTGGCCATGGCTCGTACCTCGTGTGCACGTATCTTGAGCCTCTTTGCTCCCTGTGGGGAGAGGTCCTGGTAGGCGGACCTAATGACCCAGGGTAGCCAGGAAGATATCGTCTGGGCTGTAATGTCAGTTCTGCCGGGTTTTAGAGGCAGGAAGAGGCGTGAGCATCCTCTACGGACTGCTTTGGTTCGGCGTAGGTAAACGCGTAGGGTGCGCACGGGATCTTGTTGCCTGGTCTCCCAGGGAAAGTTTATCCCATGCAGCGGCCGTAGGGTGATCACCTGTGGCACGGTCAATGGAGACCTGGTCTTGGCAAGGAAAGCGGGGTCCGTGAGAAGCTGCACGGAGCCATCCGCACGAAACTGTAGGCAGGCAGGGCACGCCGAAAGCGCATGTAGCTCGCTGACTCGGGCCGCAGTGGCAAGGGCCAACAGGAAGCATGTCTTACGCGTCAAATCCGCGAAGTGGGCCAAAGGCAGCGGTTCAAATCTGGCAGAGTTCAGCCCTGTCAGCACCCAGGGGAGGTCCCAGTGAGGAACGAGTGAGCGGGGCACTGGACGCTGCAGGCCGAAGTGAGTCATGAGATTGGCGAAGTCTTTACAGGCGCCGGGGTCCGGGAGGCCGAGGTGCCGGTAGGTGTCAGCAATCATGGACAGGTAACCCCTGATGGTGATAGGGGTTAAGCCCTGGTATCTGAAGAGCCAGAGGAAGAAGTCTGCGAGCTGGGGATTCGTCAGTTTGGTGGGGGAGAGGTGTTGGTCCTCGCACCAGGAGCACAGCACTCGCCATTTTCCCTCGTAGACGCGCCGTCCAGAGGGTCTGCGGGCTGAAGCGATCGCTTCCACTGCTGCACTTGAGAAGCCTCAAGCGGTGAGGGCATGCCGCACAATCTCCAGGCATGAAGGAGGACTCAGCGGGCTTTCTTGGAGACGAGCGAGGACTGACAGCGGACATGGGACGGCGCGTGGCTCGTCTCTCCGTGTGGAGCAGTTGGCCGCGACGAGAGAGAGAGTCGGCCAAGACGTTCAGGTGACCAGGAATGTGTTGCGCCCGGAGGGAAATGCCACGGTCCTGGCACGAGACGGTAGAGGAGCATGCACAGGTCGGGGGAGCTAGTACCACCTTGCTTCTGGATGTATGCCACCACTGTCGCGTTGTCGGAGAGAACCAGAAGTTCCTGGTGACCGAGCCTTGCCTTCCAAGCGATGAGGGCTTGCCAAACCGCTTGCAGCTCCAACCGGTTGATATGACTGAGGGCCAGCTCTGGAGGCCAGGAACCAGACGTCGTGCTGAAGTCCGGTAGCCACGCAGGATTCATCCAACACTGCAGGTGGGGGTGAAGCATCGGAGTTACCGGTACCAGGGCTGTCAAGTCGAAGGAGGACGGGCGCCAGTGAAGCCGGAGATGCAGCTGTATCGGCCTGGAGTAGAGACGACCGAGTGGGAGGAGATCCGCGGCCACATTCATCACGCCGAGGAGCTGAAGCCAGACTCTGGCAGGGGCTGCGTCTTGTTGGTCTAACTCACAGGCCAAGGCAGCTAACCGCTAAATCCGCTGCTCCGACAAACGTACTCTGTTGAGGTCAGTGGCGAACTCCAAGACAGATGAAGATAGGAGATTACAAGCCCACCCATTTAAGAATCAATTGATTTATTTGATCCTTTCCGTAAATAAACAAATGCACTTGACCAAATACCTTCAACAGCTTTATCTGCCCAGTCAGGCCACCCGGCCCCTTGGAAACAATGGCTAGTTAAAATATCAATGCTGTCACTGTTGGCGTTCCTGAAAAAATAGCGACTACATCCTGTACACGCCACCCACCCCTCTACCCCCACACCCCACCCCCCACCAACCTCGCACACACACACATACCCACCCCCCTACCCCCACACCCCACCAACCACCAGTCAGGCCACCCGGCCCCTTGGAAACAAAGGCTAGTTAAAATATCAATGCTGTCACTGTTGGCGTTCCTGAGAAATAGCGACTACATCCTGTACACGCCACCCACCCCCCTACCCCCACACCCCACCCCCCACCAACCTCGCACACACACACATACCCACCCCCCTACCCCCACACCCCACCCCTACACCAACCACCAGTCAGGCCACCTGGCCCCTTGGAAACAAAGGCTAGTTAAAATATCAATGCTGTCACTGTTGGCGTTCCTGAGAAATAGCGACTACATCCTGTACACGCCACCCACCCACCCCTACCCCCACCCCCCACCAACCTCGCACACACACACACATACCCACCACCCTACAAAGCCCCTCACACCACCCAGGCACCCACCCCACCCCCCACCAACCTCGCACACACACACACAAGCACACACAAACATATTAGGTCAAATTATTCCGTTCTGTGTCAACGCTTCAAATTTATGTCACTAAGCCACTAGGTCAGATTTTTAATGTGGTACAAACCTTAAAAATAGGTTTTTTTTCCAAATATGGAGCACCAAGTCGTTCCTAAATAAAATAAAACTCCCCAAGTGAGGAGTTGTGTGGAGGAAAAAGAATTTTGTTTCAACATCTGTGTGAAGAAAAAGTTTTCACTTCACTCATCAGCACATCGTGACTGCTGCGAGCATTAAAAATAAAAGACAAAACCCATAACTCTACTCCCAGTGAG
>BTPG01000004.1:103524803-103557347 GCA_036245525.1 Semisulcospira habei
CAAAGACATGACCATCCCACGACCAAAACTTAGCGACTATTACCAACCAATGGGGATGGATCGGTCACAGTCTGAGAAAGCCAGCTTCCAGTATCACTAGGCAGGCATTGTTATGGAACCTCCAGGGAAAGAGGAAAAGAGGTAGGCCGAGAAACTCCTGGCGTCTAGACCTCCAAGCAGACATCAAGAGACTGGGAACCACCTGGAGTAGAATCGAAGGAGAAGCACAGGACAAAAGTTGCTGGAGGTCTCTCGTCGACGGCCTATACCCGGGTAGGGGTGACGGGCATAAGTAAGTAAGTAAGTATTACCAACCAAGCCCAGAACAAAAAATTAGAGAAATAATATTTGTTGTAGTAGGAATGACATTAGTATATTTTACAGGAGTTTTTATTGCTAGAAGAAATGACAGACGTTGGAGCTAAACTAGCAAAAATATATTACTCTCCTGTTGGTTACTGGAAAGGAAAAACAGCAATAGAAAAATTACATGCTGCTGTGGGTGGGGATGTCAAACTCGAACAAATAAAACAGTGGCTACAAAAACAAGCAATTTGGCAAATATATCTTCCTGCCCCAAGAAAAATAACAAGTTAGTTAGTTAGTTAGTTATTTGGGTTTAACGCCGAGCAGGCGACTAAGGCCATCTCACGGCGGGATGGGTAAAAATCTGGTCAGCCAGACTAAAAGCAAGGTCTTAAGACAAGATGTAAATATAGATTAAAAATCTCAGGCTAAAATGTCGCACGTCTTTAAAAGAAATGTCTACAGACTCTCAAAAAGGGCAAATAAAAAAGATTCACATAGTCTATGAATGCTCAAATCTTGTTAAAAATATTGCATGCTCGCAAGAAATTGAAGATTTTGTCCGGGGGAACATCCCGGAACAAAACCTTCAAGGAGTCTGCTGTAAAGTGTTTATATCTGGTGTCAATTAGGTCAGCACAATACAGCAAAAAGTGTCGAACAGAAAACTGCTCATCACAGGCAAAACACCATGGACGCTCATCCTGTTTAAGTAAGTAAGAGTGCGTAACATGTGTGCCCGATGTGGAGCCGAGCAAGGACAGTCTCCTCACAGCGGCTGCCGCAGCGGAAAGGTAGACTGTCAGACAACTTAGGAAGAGCTTCATGAAGCTTGTTCCCTTCCTCTTTGTCCCACTCGGACTGCCACTCGCGGGCTATGTACGCACTAATAACAGGTTTAAAATCACTATAGACAGTCTGTGTGTCAGGGACAGGGTCACTGCGGGCACTGTTGGCAGCAGAATCTGCGATTCTGTTGCCTTCGATGCCCACATGGCCTGGGACCCAAATAAAAATGATGTCATAATATTCCTTCATCAAGTCTGCGTAAAGCTCTCTAATCTGCACCACAGTGGATGGTCTGTTCCCGCGCCCTGAAGGGCCTGCAGGGCAGAAAGAGAGTCAGACAGAATCAGGAAGTTCCTTTCCCGAGACTGATAGGCATGCTTGAGTGCCAGCAGAATTGCCTGCAGTTCTGCACTAAATACAGAGGAATGGTCAGGGAGACGGAGCTTAAATGGGCGTTTAGGATGGCGAGAGGACACTGCAGCCGCAGCCACCCTCCCATCCTCAGACTTGGACCCATCCATATAAAGACGACAATAGCCAGGAAAAATTGAAAGGAGTTCATTGAGGCTCTGTTGGTATATGGCTGGTGGAGTACAATCCTTCTTGTGGGCGGTCAAGTCCAGCAAGATGTCAGGAACTGGTAGTAGCCAGGGTGGAGTGACGTGTTGCAGAGATTCCGAAACTTTGTCCAGGTCCACTCCGGCCGCCTGCAGATGAGGTCGGACATGGAAGGAAAGTGGACGGACAGCTCCCGGATGGGCATCGTAAATCTCTGCAAATGACGGGTTAAAAACACAATCATAGGCAGGATTGTCTGGATGGGCCTTCAGCTTCAGAACGTAGCTGAGCATGAGGCGGATGCGGCGGAGCCCGAGAGAAGGCTCCCCTGCCTCGGCATACAGACTAGGAACTGGAGATGTCCTGAAGGCTCCCAGACATATGCGCAGACCTTGATGGTGAATTGTGTTCAGACGCTGTAGAACAGACTTTGAAGCCGAGCCATATACCACAGAGCCGTAATCCAGTTTGGACTGAACAAAGGCCCGGTACAGTCGAAGTAAGACAATGCGGTCTGCACCTCAGTCAGTACGACCAACGACACGAAGAATGTCGAGGGCCTTCTGACAAGAGGTTCTAAGGTAGGTAACATGGTTGCAGAAGGTCAATCTTTTGTCAAAGATGACCCCCAGAACTTTGCCTCTTCGGCCACCTGAATTGGCACTCCAGCAATGCTCAGGGTAGGTTTTGGAAAAAAATTCGTCTGGTTAGTAAAATGCACACAGACTGTCTTGGAGGGCGAGAACCTGAATCCGTTGAGAGACACCCACCCCTGGATGCGATCAACGCACAGCTACAAGCGCCTCTCAAGGGACGCAAGTCCTCGACCTCGTGCACACAAAGCAAAGTCGTCCACAAACAAAGAGCATTCAGAATCATCCTTGACGGCCTTTACAATGTTATTTATTTTAATGCTAAATAAAACAGGAGATAGAATGCTGCCCTGCGGGACACCCATCTCCTGTTCTATAACAATAAACATATAAAAATAACAAGACCTCATTTTGTAAACACTATTCCTAATGACACCCATCAAATGGATCTCCTGTTCCTACCACACGATACAATAAGAAAGAAACGATACAAGTATGCATTAACTGCTGTCGACATAGCTTCACCAACTACAGAGGAATCACCTTGCTGTCAGTACCAGTACCAGGAAAGGTCTTCAACAGGATCATCCTAGAGAGAATGAAGAGCTCCGTTGACCCCCAGCTGAGAGACCAGCAAGCAGGATTCAGGAACAACCGATCATGTACAGACCAGATCGCCACTCTCCGCATCATCGTGGAACAGTCTCTGGAGTGGAGCGCCCCGCTGTACGTCAACTTTGTGGATTATGAGAAAGCATTTGACAGCGTGGACCGAGAGACTCTGTGGAAACTCCTACGACACTACGGTGTACCCACAAAACTCGTCCGCCTGATCAAGAGCAGCTACGATGGCATGACATGTCGCGTGATCCACGAAGGGCAGTTCACCAGGGAACTCCAGGTCAGAACTGATGTCAGGCAGGGGTGTCTGCTGTCTCCGTTTCTCTTCCTACTGGCCATAGACTGGGTCATGAAGATGACCACAGAGCACAGACGAAGTGGAATACAGTGGACACTGTGGACACAGCTTGACAACCTCGATTTTGCAGACGACTTGGCATTACTGTCCCACACTCATCAACAAATGCAAGACAAGACCACGAGGCTTGCTGACATCTCGTCCCAAGTGGGCCTCACCATTCACAAACAGAAAACAAAGACAATGAGGCTGAACGCAACCAGGGAAGAACCAGTCTTGCTTGCTGGCACCCCGTTGGAGGAGGTGGAGTCTTTCACCTATCTCGGGAGCATCATAGACAAAAAAGGTGGCACTGATGCAGATGTCAGAGCACGAATCGGTAAAGCCAGAGCAGCCTTTCTCCAGTTGAAAAAAAGTGTGGAGTTCCAGAGAGCTGTCACAACACACCAAAGTCCGGATTTTCAACTCCAATGTAAAAGCAGTTCTCCTATATGGAGCAGAGACTTGGAGATTGACAAAAACCACAGTCAACAGAGTACAGACCTTTATGAACAGTTGCCTTAGAAGAATTTTGAAAATCCACTGGCCAGAGAAGATCAGCAACATCAGACTCTGGGAGAGAACAGAGCAGATAACAGCAGAGAATGAAATTGGGCGAAGAAGATGGGGATGGATCGGTCACAGTCTGAGAGAGCCAGCTTCCAGTATCACTAGGCAGGCATTGTCATGGAACCCCCAGGGAAAGAGGAAAAGAGGTAGGCCGAGAAACTCCTGGCGTCGAGACCTCCAAGCAGACATCAAGAGACTGGGAACCACCTGGAGTAGAATCGAAGGAGAAGCACAGGACAGGAGTTGCTGGAGGTCTCTCGTCGACGGCCTATACCCGGGTAGGGGTGACAGGCGTAAGTAAGTAAGACATAGCTTCAAGGTATAAGGATGCCGAACCCATAACTGATAAAAATGCTAGTACAGTGGCCACTGCGTTAACAAAAATATATAGTCGTGGTCTTTTAAAATTTCCTAGGCTTGTGCAGGTTGATGACGGATCTGAATTTAAAGGGGCTGTTAATCAGTTATTTGCAAAGCATGGCGTACTGGTTAGACGAGGCATACCAGGCGTGCACAGATCACAGGCAATTGTTGAAAACTTTAACAAGCAATTATCGGAGAGACTTTTCAGCTATCAGTATTCTAAGGAACTCATGCATGACTCACGTAACACTGAGTGGGTTAAGAGATTACCATCTGTGATAAAAGCAATGAATAATGAAGGTCACCCTAAACCTGTTGATGCTATAAATTGAAAACATTGCCATCAGGGTCAGAAATAAAAACAAAAGCGCCTGACACAAGCTTGTTTACAAAACAGGTAAGATATTTGTATCAACCTGGCGAGGCCGAGAATGACGTCAGACGTAGGAAAACTGATCCAATTTGGTCTACGTCTGTCCACAATATTAAAAAAAATAGTTCCTTCCGCTAATGCATCGATTTATTATCTGTATGAGCCTGCGCCTCAGAGGGCATTTGTTAGAGAAGAATTACAGATTATTCCCCCAGACACTGTTATGCATTTTTAACCATTTCATCAACTAATTCATCGATTAGTTCATTGGCTATTTCTTCAGATAACTTAAGTGCATAATGTCCAGGTGCATAAGCCTTTTCCTTAGTGTGAAACATGCGTTTTGTATCCCCTACTGCTAGAGACTTTTTATGTGTTTGGATCATTTCAATATTGTGTCTATATGATCTCAGTGTCTTGTTTGGATAATCAGGCATTAGTTCTCCATCTAATACTTGCTTATAATGTTCATGTGGAATGTCTTTATTTTTTAATCGCTGTTTTTTTTTATGCCTTTGGCTTTCGACTGACTGATTGATTGATTGATTGATTGTACATTGCTTAACGTCCCGACAGCAACAAGGCTTTCTCAGGACGTGCCTGCACTGCTTGTGAAAAAAAAACCAAAACAGAACATTGAATGTATGTCGCCAGCCGGTCAAATACGTTAAATAAACCTAACACATGGGGCCTAAATAAAGCTAAGACCATTTAGCAACACACATCCAATATCAAGAGCTACAGGCAGTGCAGACAGTAGGGAGAGTTTTAAAAAGGCAAATACAGGTGAATGGACAAAGGGTAGACAGAAACACATGCCCCAGAATAGAGAGAAAAACCCACCCTGTGGGGCTGACCAGGGTGCCCTTCTGGTGCAGTATAGAATACATTTTTGATCTCAGTCCAACGTACTCAACTATCGGCACACCATTTAGTTCATCTTTAAACTTACCAGGCACTTTCTTGTTTTGTGTGCTAAACAGCGGGTGATCCTTAGGGTAGTCAGACGTGTCATACATATGCAGTTCTGTTTTCATGTCTTCATAAAAGTCATCAGTATGCACATCAATGATCATAGAGTCAGTGTCAGTGTATAGCAGACGGCACTCAGGATACTTTGGTTTAAAGTAATCATAGTAAAATTCAAGCATCAGCAATTTTGATAACTCAAGTATTGCCATACCAATGAATACTGGCTTGTCCAGTTTGACAATCTTTTTTTTGAGTGACACTGCATACAATGATGAATGAAACTCTTTGTACCCTGTGTACTGTGGCTTGCCTGTAAGTTTAATTGCACCCGATTCAGTTGTGACCAGTCTCACATCTTTGCGGTGATGAGGATTTTCCATCGTCTTGCCAAAACAGGCATTGTTCATAAGCTTAAAGAAGTCTTTGTCAAATGCAGTGTTGCTGTCCCTCGCATGTAATGTTGTGTTCTTCATTATATAATCTTTCATGAAAGCACTCTGATCAAATTGAATACCTCTGTGAACTTTCTTTAGTACTAACCCATGTCTGATGTAAAACTGTAACAAGCGATAGTGGCAAACGTAATTGAATTTGTCATTCAAATTTGGCACAAGTTTGGTGTCTTCTTTTTTCCTCGTCATACTCATTTTCTCAACAGCCAACGGATAATCATTGTGGTAATCATGTAGGTGGTGTGGGTACTCCAGGTCTAGTTCAAAGATCCAACCCTTTGCATCATTCCGGTCATGAGTCATAATATAGTTTGTTAACTGTGTTATGTCATACTGTGACAAATCATACAGACAAAAGTTTTTCAAGGGCAATAACTCACACATTGCAAATCCATAAAGGTTATTAGCGTCCAAGTACGTAATGAATGACCTTGACCTTGAGGGGTCAAACCCCAGGCCGTCAATATATTTGTTGTTGGCTCCGGCGTAATTGTTTGCAGCAATACTAATGCCTCCCCTCAAACCACGTTCCACCATTTCACCCATCGTACGATCAGACAACAGGTCTATAAATATTTTACTAGATTTTAAAAATGCATCCCATGTCATGCCAGGACTAGTTATGTAGCATGCAGGGTCAAGTCTGTAGTGTAACAAACCCTTTTCACGATAACTTTCAAATACGTCTGCTAGCAAACAAACGTCAGCTTTTAAGTACTGGTCATGGTAATCACCAATCGTTTCACACCCTAGTTTACCCCATGCATCAAGTGCATGCTGGTAATCAGAGTCAGATCTCTTTTGGTGGCAGTCTCCTTTCTTCAAACACAACCCAGTGATCAATAATAATAATAATAATAATAATAATAATAATAATAATAATAATAATAAGCGCATTAAATAGGCGCTTTATCCCAATTGAAAATCGGCTCAAAGCGCCGCCGTGAACTGAACCCAACAAGCACGCTCACGTGAATCACGCGCATTCACTCACACACTGAACGTAAACACAGAACTTTCACGTGGTGCTAAGGGCAAGCTCAAGCGAGCTACTGTAGTTTTTGGAAATTCAAAATCGTTTGTATTTGAAATTTGATTAAGTGGACTGAAACTGATACCAAAGTGGAGGGGGAGGAAGAGCCGGAGTACCCGGAGAAAGAACCCCCGACGGTCCGTCCGAATTAACGGTGACACTTACTAGAGGAGAAAAATCCGACGCCGGAACTCGTAATCGAACCTCGCACCTTTAGCATTGGTGGCAGGCGCCTTAAACACTGCGCCACGGACCGCATTCATAGGGGTAGACTCCTTTCTTAATCAAGTCTGGCTCAAAATATTTACTTGTTATTGGAAACTCAGTCAGTCCTTCTGCGAGACTAGCAAGCCCTAAAGACAAATGTTGCATGGAGTCATAAAATGCTAATTTGTTGTCCAGCCTAAAAGTCAAGTATTTTTCAGTTGTCTGGGCAATACCACTAATTTTTTTGTAAGACTCATCCACAGCCTGCATGATAATATGTGAATCATACCCCTTGAGATTGTGGAAAAAGATAGGCAACTTATATGCCTTGGGATCTATTTTTAATTTCAAGTTACAATCACCATGGGCAACACCTCTGTAACGCCCAGTTATGTGGTCATGGTCACGAACTTTATCACCCTTCAGAAGTTGATCACAACCTCCTAAAGGCTGTTCACAAATCCAACAAATCTCCGCCGTATCAAAATTCTGTTTGTCTTCTTCTGTCATCACCAAAGGCATCTGACACTTTCCAAATAATGTACTACCTGACTATACAGTTGTCTCATTTCTGTTCAAAACTCAGCTGCTGCATTTTCACCTCTGTAGATAACAGGTTCTGTATGCTGGCCGTCGGACCTAACAAGAATATATCCGAAAGAACACACCACTTGATCACTCAATTTTACGGTCTTTGGTAATGATTCTGGAACAGGACCCTCATACGGTACAACTAGTGATTCAAAATCAGCATACACTACAAACGGCAGCTTTTGCTGATTAACATAGTTCTTGAAATATACCTTGCTACCAGGATCTGGATACCTAAGTATTGTTTGAATGTCATCAGCTGACCTACAGTGCAGGGTATGTTTATGTGCCACTTTTATAGAGGAGAACCTTTGTAAACATCTTTTACATACTTCCTGTTTGCCATTGTGTTTTGATACATGGTTGTGAATTAGTCGTGACATACTCCTAATAATTGTGTAGTGAAAGTTATCACCGGAGCTTATTAGTAACATGTCAACATGCTTATCTTCTGACTGACCGTAGGTTGGAGCAATTGGCGACACTCTAAATGGTTGTAACTTATTCTCAGACTCATTATCCCAAACATACACATTCACAGATATACCAGGATTTAGTTTTTCAAACAAATCTATATCCTCCACCTTAACAGGAAAATCTATGCCACTAAAGTTGAGTTCATTTACAAATTTGGTATAGTTAGATACACGTTCAGGTTTTGTTTTTACAAAATGCAGTTTGGCAAGCACACACCACATGAAACAGAAATTATCTTTGTTCTGAACATTGACGACAGCCTTTTTGTCTGCAACCTCAATTGGTAGTGGCAGCCATGATTTGCCTAATATAGGATGATATCTTGACTGCTTCAGTTGTAGTTCATGTACACGGCCTTCGTGCCAACCAGATCCCTGCATTTTTGCTCTGTCAATTGCTTCTAGAAAGTCAGGCAACAGTCTTTCTGTAAACACTTTTTCCAATTCCTCTTTTGAATTAACTGTGTGTTGTCTTGTCGAGATATATGAAACAATCACTTCACCATCTACCCTGGTAAATTCTATTTTCGCAACAATCTGAATCTTTACACTACCAGAAAGAAGGTTATCTTGTATGACCAAAAAAGACCTTTCTATTGATTCATAAACACTGTAAGTGTTGGATATAGGCAAGTCTGTTGTGTGAAACACGTTTCTTAAGCTTTGGGCATTGTCCGTCATTTTTATTTGACCGACAAAATAATAAATAGGAAAAATTATACCTGTGTAATACCACTTTATTGTCTGTAATCCCTATAATAATAAATATTTAGTTCATTCCCCAACAAATCAACCACTTCCCCGGTATGTGTCTTAAGGTCTTGTGCTCATGCTGCAGGTGTAATATCACTTTATTGACAGTAACAAATTCAATATAATCATGTTGTTTACTTAGATGGTAGAATATGTGTAAACACATACTCTCAAACCAGTCACAGTTAGCATCATAAACTATAAAATCTTGTGTCTTAAGATCAACAGTCTTGTAATTATAACGTGGTGAACTATTAGAATATCCAAAAGTTACATTAAATGCCATGTATATCTTCGTTGGTGTTGAGAGTTTTATCAAGGGCTCAAACGGGTGTTTAACTTGTGTTTTTAAGTCATAAAAATGCACAACACCTCTGAAGCTCTCTGTGATATCAAATGCTCGCCCGCTTTGTCTGTCCATCATTTTTTATGGACAAAACCAAAAGGTTAAATTAATTCACTAACCCATACCCTGTGGGCTGATCTGTCTTTAAGATAAGCTTTAGATGCTTAGTCAATTACAGTTTGTTTTTTTACATCATCTCGTTCATGTTTATTTGGGATGACATCGTTCTCTGAGACAGTCTTCAAAGCTGTCACGATCTTTACAGTAAAACAAACAGATAAACTTTAACTGCTCACGAAAATCTTTCAGTACAGCATTATATTTCTGAGTGAGAATCCATACACTGATGTTTGCATGTCTGCCACTGAAGGCCAGTTCTGCTAGTGTGTTTCTCTTAACAATATCCTTATCTGTGACCCTCTCTCACAAAATCAGTCTTAACTCGCATTTTGGATGTTTTGACATATATACATTTCTGAAAACTACAATGTTTGCTGATAACTGTGATATATGACTGTATGCTGTAGTGCAAATATTGTAGAAGTTGTTAGTGTTTAAAGTTGTTAAAGCCTCCGGTGGCCATTTTGAGAAAACAGCCTGGGAAGTTTCTGTGTGCAGCATAATTGGGGCCAAGGGCAGACTTTTAAAATCATTTTAAACCTATTTAGTGGCATTTTTCATGATAAAGATTTTAACCATACGATACTTTGGTGTATGTAGAATACATTTCTGCAAAAAAGTGAAAATGACCCAGATTGACCCCCACCACATATTATTGCGTGTATTGCTGATCGGCTCCCTGCGAGTTAAGACTGGTTTCGTGAGAGAGGGTCACATTTGCAGAGCAGTCATCGACTATGAACAGGGTTGGCTGTCCTTCAAATTGCTTGTAAAAATACTGCAGGTAGTCGTTCAGTTTCTTCTCAGGATCAACTAAGTAAATGTTGCTGTCATTCCAAATGAATGAACGGTTGTGATAAGCTTTGTTGTCTTTGACAGTAGGGCAGAATATCACAATGTTTTCAAAATGATGAATGTATCTTGTTTGTAATAGATTAAGTACAAATTCAGTTTCTCCACAGCCCGTGGCACCAACAAATAAGCCACAGTGTGGGTCGAGCGTCATTAAGTTCATTTTTAAAACACAATATATAAACTGTGTGTACAAAACACTATGCATGCCTTTCTGGTCATAAAAGGGGTGCATTCTAATAAACTCACTCACCCACACAGAGCATGTGTTATATAATGACTACGCAAAAGCTTGGGCATAAAAGGCCTATTGTACAGGGTCATCCCCACTGAGGCAATAATCGCACGCAACAGCGATGTCCGTGATCCGGTTTCAAACTAACCACTCACACCCAATTTTCTCCTCGCGTGAATTGGTGATCTAAAAACACTCGTAAAACAGGATGGGTGTATAGTGACTTTGAATCACTGAGGTCTCTCACTGGGAGTAGAGTTATGGGTTTTGTCTTTTATTTTTAATGCTCGCAGCAGTCATGATGTGCTGATGAGGGAAGTGAAAACTTTTTCTTCACACAGACGTTGAAACAAAATTCTTTTTCCTCCACACAACTTCTCACTTGGGGAGTTCTATTTTATTAGGAACGACATGGTGCTCCATATTTGGAAAAAAAACTATTTTTAAGGTTTGTACCACATTAAAAATCTGACCTAATGGCTTGGTGACATAAATTTGAAGCGTTGACACAGAAGGGAATAATTTGACCTAATATGTTTGTGTGTGCTTGTGTGTGTGTGTGCGAGGTTGGTGGGGGGTGGGGTGGGTGCCTGGGTGGTGTGAGGGGCTTTGTAGGGTGGTGGGTATGTGTGTGTGTGCGAGGTTGGTGGGGGGTGGGGTGTGGGGGTAGGGGGGGGGTGGGTGGCGTGTACAGGATGTAGTCGCTATTTCTCAGGAATGCCAACAGTGACAGCATTGATATTTTAACTAGCCTTTGTTTCCAAGGGGCCGGGTGGCCTGACTGGTGGTTGGTGGGGGGGTGGGGTGTGGGGGTAGGGTGGTGGGTATGTGTGTGTGTGTATGTGCGAGGTTGGTGGGGGGTGGGGTGTGGGGGTAGGGGGGGTGGGTGGCGTGTACAGGATGTAGTCGCTATTTCTCAGGAACGCCAACAGTGACAGCATTGATATTTTAACTAGCCATTGTTTCCAAGGGGCCGGGTGGCCTGACTGGGCAGATAAAGCTGTTGAAGGTATTTGGTCAAGTGCGTTTGTTTATTTACGGAAAGGATCAAATAAATCAATTGATTCTTAAATGGGTGGGCTTGTAATCTCCTATCTTCATCTCTCTACTCCATGCCGAGGTGGACGAACCGGCGAGAGGGCGTGAGGTCCGACTTGCCCGCGTTGATCAGAAACCCCAACTGAGCCAAAAGCCGCATCAGCGCATTCCTGTCCGCTGCTAGGACGGCCACTGACTGGTTGCGTAAGAGGAGGTAGTCGAAGTAGTTGGATGTCAGACTGGAAGACGACTGCCGAGCCTTGGCCACCACTGCGTCCATGAGGCGGGTAAAAACCCATGGGCTGAGGTTGAGACCGAACGGCAGGGCCCGGAACTGGTAGACTACCCCGTCGCAGGCGAAGCGGAGGTACCTCCTCGAAGCGGGGTGAATGGGGACGTGCAGGTACACGTCGGATAGATCCAGGCTCACCGCGAAGTCCAAAGGCTGGACGGAGGCTCTGAGGGCTCTGGCAGTCTCCATGCGGAAGGAAGGTGCCGTGATAAAGGAGTTCAGCGCCGAGAGGTCGATGACTGGGCGCCTCTTGCCGCCCGGTTTGGGCACCAGAAAGAGGCGGCTGCAGAAGGCTGGAGAGCTGTGGCGCACAACCACCTCTGCGGCGGCCTTCTGCAGGAGAGCAGTGACTTCCCTGCGTAGAGCGCTGGCCTTTAGCGTGTCGGAGGGCACGGAGGTCCACCCCGGGGAGCGACGAAGCGGAGGAGGAGAGCGGAAGGATATCCGAAGGCCATCGGAGACGGTAAATCCAGGAGTCGTCTGGGAACAGCGAGTGCCACACTTCGCTGAACTGGGCAAGCCACCTGCCGACTGGAGACCCCAGGACAGCCAGAGGGGGTGGAGAAGCGTAAGAGTCAGGTGGCCCGCCCGCGCCCTGGGTGACGGGCAGGATGGGCCGGTCGAAAGCGGGGCGGCGGCGGGGGACGCCCAGAGGTGCGGGGCCTGAGAACACAGGGGGTCTGGAGACCCGCAGGGCATGACCCGAAGCCTTGCGGGCCAGACGAAAGCGAGGGGGAGCAGTCTTGCCAGGCCACCGATCCGCATTCGCCATCTTCACCGAGCTCCAGGTGTCGCCGAAGAGGAGGGGTCCACCCAGGGGGGCATGGCGAAGCTGGTTACGCAGGTCCAGAGACATACCCCGACAGGCCAAAAGAATGGCATCCCGACGCCAGGAGTAGGAGGAACTCGATACGGCTCCAAAGGGTCCGAGGTCCTTGGGCACATAGCATTTCATCTCTGAAAGCTGGGCTCAGTGAGGCGGGCTCCCTGCTGGCATATGGATTCCCCGGAAGAGTCCGCGAGCGTGAGAGATGAGCAAGAACTGATAGCGGACAAGGGGCGGCGCGACGCGCGTCCCCGTAGGCCGGGCTCCGTGAGGCGGGCGCTGTGTGTCTACGCATTGACTTCAGTTCTCCGAGCAGTGCTGGGTGCACGCGTTCGGCGCGGCGTCCGTTCCACAGGGTCGGCATGGTCGCATTTGGTCACTGCTCCGGGCACAGTGGGGGGCGCCTGGACGGGAGGGTCACTCACAGGGACGGCCGGTCCCGCCTGTAGAAGCTCCATAACTGAGACCACCTCAGTTCAGGCCAGGCGGAGCAGATGTCACAGGTGCGATCCGAGGTGCAGCCAAAGCAGGGAAGGCAGACCTTGTGGTTGTCCGTTGGCCACTGGAAATCGCCGCACAGTGTCCAGGTCCGCACCTGGCAACTGCAACACATAATACACATGCAAGTGTACGAGCAAGAGCACGTGGCTCTGCCCAGCTAAGGCGAACATTCGAGGCCAAGGTTACAATAGCAAACTAACGTATATGGGGTTAGGCCCTACAACGGCCACCCTAACGTGCGAAGGCGCGGGAGCGAGGGGTCCCGCCAAGCTAAGTGTAGCCTACGACGCCAAAGAAACAAAGCACAACGCAGTAAGCGCCCAGCCACACTACACTCGAACCGCCAGCGAAGAGCATGGGCGCTGGCCCCAGGGGCCGCGCCAAGCTAAGACGAAGTTTAGCGCAAATGGTAGTCAGATATAACACATGAAGCCGAGGGCTCCAACGAACCGGCGTCCCGCCCGGAGGCCGGCCGAAGGCTAGAACCGCTACCTTACCTCTCCGCAGCAGCGGGAACGGGGGAAGGCACCTCTATACCACCATCAGCGCGGGAAGGCGGGAAGAAATGTCGAGAAGATACAGCCGGGCAGCAGAGCAACAGAAGCTCCCTTGGAAGCGAAGCACAAGGCAAGGAGGGCACCGCAGGGGAAGCAGGCCCAACAACAGTCCAGCACGGGTTCCAAACCGGTCACGTGAAGGCAAGTCCGGAGGCTAAGCAAACAAGTCTGAACGGTGCGAGCTAAGTAGACTGACTGGGGAATCATCGTATGACTCGGAACCGTATGGGCAGGCACGGGAGACAACTCTCGGCCCCTCTGGGGGTTCCCCGAGTGCCTCCCGGGTTGTGCAGGGGCACAACGGGTTCTTAGGCTAAAACTGTGTAAGTAGACACTTCCTATTAGTCATGTCATCGGTAATGTTTTTGAGGAAATAAATGCATGTGGCAATGAAGCCGGTCAAGGTGGCTTCGGAAAATGATCTGTAATGTCATTTCAATAGCTAGTATAATCATATAACTTTGTTTTACCAACAGTAGACACATTTTATTCAAGTAAAATCTGCTTATATAGGGCAATTTCACGGAAATAATTTGTTTGTGTAAAGTCTTCCTGCTTATATTGCCGATCATTCACAGTGACATATTAACTTGCCCACAGCCTACTGCGTTTTCTCACCTCTCACGCTAGAGAGTGGGCTAATTTGGGGGAACTTGCTCATTTCTGTTCATTCTCTCGTAAACCTTGCTCAACTTCAAAATGTTTTATGTGTCTTAATAAAGACATTAATAAATGTCAACCAATCCTCCGGCAAACACACCCCAAGCACAGCCTGTGAAAATATGATTATTTTTTACCTGTTTCTGGACCTCTTGTGACCCTTGACCTTTCTGATGGGTCATCGAAATTAGTATACATAGAAAGGTCTTACCGTCAGGTATATCTGTACCAAGTTTGGGTTTGAAGTTGAAAATAGTAATTGAGAGGGAAAAACATTGTGAAAATATGGCTGTCTTAACTAATTTCAGCTCCTCTATTAGATATTTTAATATGTTCGCCACTGAGCCTAATTTCAAAACATGAACCTAACTCATTCCGCCTCATTTATGACAGAACCTTTCAGTCAATGAAGGTATTCACTCAGATGATTGGGCAGTCACATATAACATAAACACAGTTATCTTCCTGGTGAAGAAGCTTGGCCGGGAATGCGTTGGGATGTGTGGCTTGTGTGGGGAGAAAGGTCTTTGTGCCTTGTGTCAAGTTTGGGGTCTATGGCTTGCATAGTCTCTGAAATATTGCTAACCTTAAAGTTTAGCACAGAACAATACATGGCAGATGGGAGATGACGGACGGCAGTCAGACAGATGGTGGATGTCCCATTACATTACATAGACTCACCTTGCTATTGCACGTGAGCCATAATGTTTTCTATATACACAGACCATATGCGTTGTCACACTGCCACTTCTCGTCTCTTAAAGTTCTCAGACGACATGGCCCTTGTACGCCTACTCCAAAAAGACAGTCTGGCCGAGTACTTTGCACAGATAGCAGTATTAGAGTCATGGTGCAAAGAGAGTTTTCTGGAAATGAATGTACAGAAAACCAAGGAACTCGTCATTGATGACAGGAAAGTTGATGATATTTTTGTACCTGTCTCAATTAATAATCAACCTGTAGAGGTGGTCACTGAATTTAAGTACCTTGGCACAGTTGTGGATAGTGGGCTGTCCTTCACTGGAAACACTGATCTGATTGTGAAAAAAGCAAACCAGCGTCTGTACCTTCTTAGGAAACTGAGAAGTTTTGATGTCAGTTCCAGGGTTTTAGAATCCGTTTATAGAAGCCTGATCGAAAGCATACTGACGTTTAACATCACTGCTTGGTATGGCAATCTCAGTATGAAAAACAGGGGCAGACTGTCACGTATCGTCAGAACAGCTGAGAAGATCATTGGCCTAGGACAGTACCCAGTAGATGATCTGTACCATAGAGCTGTCCGAAGGATAGCTGCTAGCATTGTCAATGATCCTAGTCACCCACTCTCTGATCAGTTTCAAATGCTACCATCAGGCAGACGTTTCAACATGCCACTTGCCAAAAGGAATGTTTTTAAGAAGTCTTTTATTCCAACTGCTGTCTCGATTTTGAACTCTCGTTTATAACGCCGCGATAAGTATGATCTACCATTACCTCCCATCTTGTGACAGATTGCTTGTGATAGATTGCTGCAATGATAATTTTTCATGATATGCTTTTGCAGCGTTTGTTAATGTCTTATATTGTTGTTTCATGAGCCGAAAGGCAAATTTCTGTCGTGCCTGGACTCGAACAGACAATAAAGTTGTATTGTATTGTATTGTATTGTATTGTATTGTATTGTATTGTATGTAAACTTGAGGTAACTAAGCCTAAGGAAATTAGGAGATGGTATAATGACCTTGGCTGTCTCAGCATCACGGCTGACCATTGGCGTGTAAGTGATGTTGACAAGGTCAAGGCCACTGCAGATGGTGACAGTGCGTGAATCCAGGCTCTGTTCACTCTTCTCCTGCAGTTCTGCCAACACTTTGGGGTCCTGTTAGCCAACCACATTCAATAATAATACAAGTGTATTCACCAATGATCTGTAAGTTCATATCTTGTAGTTGTAGTAGACAGACAAGAACTGAAAGAAATATGCGATAATAAAATCAATACTTTTCTTGCTAACAAATAACATTCATAATGTTCAGGATGTTTAAAGACAATTAGACATCAATGTATCTAAAATCTATGACATGACTGCATGGCACAGTCATAAACACACACAAGAGTCACAAACACACATGCTGAGACACTACCTGTAAACCACTCCAGGCATATATGAGGGTCTTTTCAGATATTTCAATACTAAGTAAGTTTTTGAAAGTATTCTCACCGCCAAGAGTTGTTCTAGTGAAGCTGTTCCAAGCACTCTCCCTCTACCACCACTCACTTGTTTAATCATTCTATTTACTGCAGAAATCATAATAATGTGTAATAATATAGCACTTATTCCAAATGGCTCTAAGCGCTTTACAATAGACCGGTTGCAAGTTCCCGAGCAGCACGAGAACACTCGCTAGGTTATACGACTTAGAGCCGAGATTAGACCTAGTGAGCCACGAAATGTGGGCAACTCAGCTAGCTGTTACGTTTAGCAGATACTGTTTTGTTATGAATCACACACAACATGCGTCAAATTGACAAAGAACTGTTGACAATTGCTTCCTGGTCAAACAGTTGTTACAATACAACCTCTTAAAATAAAATGTGTGGAAATAATACTGAGGAAAACCATCTCACAACATTCAATAAAACTGCATATGGTGATGAAGCCAGATGGAATGGCTTTGGAAAATGGTCTGCCATGTTATTTCAATAGCTATTATAATTATTCAGCTTAGTTATACCAACAGTAGGTATATAGTATTCATGTAAACTCTGCTAATATTGGGCAAGTTCACAAAAATAATTTGTTTCTGTAAAATTTTCCTGCTCGCACTGTCAATCGTCCATAGTTGCGTGGTGTCTTGCTCACAGCCCACTTTGCTTTCTTGCCTCTTGCGCTAAAGAGCGGGCTAGTTTGGAGGAACCTGCGGCCTCGGTATTTGAACATATACAGTACACATATATATACTGATCAACAAAAGAAACGCGAATTTTTCACCATAGCGCTTTTCTTCGTAAATATGCTTTAATCCGGGTTATTTTGACGTCATTTATTAGAAAATGTTATGAAGAGTGTGTTATGTCGTGTGCAAATAGAATGTTTAGTCTTTAAAATCGCACATCAATGACTTATGATGTCATCAGTGACACTACCATCAGAGGATATTGAAAGTGAAATACGGAGCATTTGCAGAGGACACATCTGAAAGCCAACCAATGTGCAGTGTCACTAGGGTCCGTGTATATGAAAATCCGGCCTGTTTAGTCTTGACCTACTTTTCATTTGTCAAAGGCACCTAAATAATCAACATGACCTACAAACATGAAAATAAAAAAGTTCTTTATTTTTAGGTTAGCGGCCATATTTACCTGACCAAATGGATATGGCTGTGTTCTTTATCTCTGTATCAGTCACTGGAGCATAACAAATAGTTCGAAAGTAATTCACATTAAATCAAATAAGATTTATTAAGAAAATGATGTGCACCGGAAGTTCTGGTTGTCTAATGAATTTTTCGAGTCAAATTTTGTTCCAGGCAGTTAATACATCATAAGCAATCCACACAACTTGTGTGTTAAAACATATCACAGGAAACTTGCTTCACAGAGTGTGTCTAGTTTTGCTTATTTATTTTCACCACTAATGAAACCATGTCCTCCAAGGTAGCCATGGGCGATAGATAACTCATCCAATTTGTATGTGAAGGTAGCTCAGACGGTAAGCTGAACATCTGAAGTAAGCAACAAATAAAATTTTCTTGTTTTGCTGTCAGGGTGGCTCTTTGTTTGCAGGTACACTTCCAGACACTTTTTGCGTTTTTAATGGAAGTCAGTATATATATAGATAAGGACAAAGTCCACAAATGAGCAAATACTTTTGCTCCTATGTAGTCTTTTGGGGGAGTAAGGTGACAGACTTTGGAAAATGGTGGTTCCAAGGGCTAAGTGAGTGTTCAAAAATGCTTGCAGCAGGCACTTGCTGAGGTGTGGGAACAAGAGGACAATCGCATGGAGCCAGATCATGTAAGCAGGTAGGTCATGGCATGGGAACGTTTGGACATTCTCGTGTTGAGGGTAGGTGCATTTTCATGTAAGATTTTCATTCTAAGCATCCCAGTGTTTGTTCCTGGCATTTTTGTAGAATCTGTTAACCTCAGTAAGTACAGATTGTGTGCAGTGCTTGACATTGATGGTGTCTCCCGTCTTGCACAGTACATATGCGTACAACTTCAGTGCTGAGAGTGATGCCTTCTTACACTTTCAGGAGAACACCTGTCTTTTGGCACTCTGGCTTTATTCTGGGCCTTTTACTCCCAGAAAGGCCCATTACACATGGCTAAACAAAGTCTTTAAAATACCTTTTGGGCAGATTTTATATGAACACACTGAGAATAAAAATGTAAATAATTTTAATACATAAAAGCACTATGAAACAAACATCTTGTGATCACCTACTTTCCTGCACATAGATCTGATTTCCCCACTGAAATGGTGTCATCCTTCTTTCGCAAACTTCTGTTTCTTCTTCAGCACACTGATGTAATTACTTTGAAGCTGCAAGTCTGCATGTGTATATCTTGGACAAGTTCTGGTTTGAGGGGACATTGAAAAGGACAAGGACATGGCAAGGCAGAGAAAGGCTGATGATTTCAAACGTTTCTTGCGTTGTTTTCAAAACTTTCTAAAGCACGTTCTCAGATGAGTGGCCAGTTATGGTGAGCTAGGACACTTTTTCACAATTCTTTTTGTTTGTGGACATATGCTTTATTATAGAATCAGTATTTGACACTCCTGAGCACTCGACAGGAAACAAATTTCAGCAAGAGTTGATGCTTTTGTACAGCCACATTTGGTCAAAATATCAACTGATACCATCATTGGGTATGTCAGAGCCAATTTTGAGTATCTTATTTTAATATTTGTTTTAAAGAAAAAATTATTTGTGTAGTGCGGTGCAAGATAGCAAGTTTGCAGCAGTTGTCTTGCCATGGTTGTTTCCTGTGCACTCAGTGCGCGAAGGTAAGAATGGTAGATGCTCAATTTCCAGCACATTTCTCTTCAGCAGCCTGTACACTTCACACTAAACACGTGGGTCATGTAAGGTGAACACGTGAACTGTTAAATTTTTCGGACTCTTTAGGATGCTTTTTGTAGTATTTGCGGACCTGTAAGACTGTTAATCCTTCACATTGTCAACACAGCGCGGAACGGTTATCCCTCTCTCCCTCTCTCGGCCTGAACCCTTACCTCTTCAAACCAGATTTTTCTGAATCAGTGTAGTATTCTACACAAGAATTTCTTTTATCGGATATGGTTGACCGATCAACACATATGTATGATTACAGAGAAAGCTTCTAGTCACAAAATTAACAAATATTAAAAAAATCTTTGTGGCACCACTCTTTTAACTTGATTTACATCTTAAGGCACGGTTGTCAGACCAGGGGGATCGGACACCAGTTTGCAGCCAGATGTGATTAGTGTTTACGGGAATAAAGTGACAGGTAGATGGTCAGTGGGCCTGGTGATAATCCCCGGCAGCATTGGCACGACACCTCCCCTCCCAAGCTTTTACTGGTGTGTGGGACAATCCGCTATTATGGGTCTTTTTATCATGTGCCGCATCAAGACTTTCTCACTGCGCAAAAGGACAGATCAATGTAAACGATTGTGCTATCTCAGCAGACGTTTACAGTGAGCTAGGACACTTCAGCAAAAGTTTCTTGTTTTTTTTTGTTTATGCACATAATTACACTTTATTGTATATCATTAGAATCAGTATTTGTCTTTCCTGAATGCTCCCACATGCTCATTTAGTCAGGTATGCTCACTGTTGCCAAGGCAACAAGCACTAAGTGACAGTTTTCATATAATGAAGCATGATGGTCTATGGGAAACAACTCCTGTATAGTGGTTTCTCTCCGGTGATTATTTTCCCTTGGGGACTGTACATGCTCTGTAAATAAAGGAGCGTGTTTGCCGCCAAGTTATGAAATGGCTTCCCTGTACTTTGTGAGTGCCTGTTTGGTTTTAATCCAAGTCCATCCAAGCACACATAGAAGTGGAAACACGACATGGTGTCAGAAGTTAATGTGCAGCAGCAGTGACTGTTCATTTGAAGTGTATATTTCTGGAAGAGGACAATGTTGAAGCCACCAAAGGAGTTTAACTTTCATGAGCCAACCGCATGGGCCGTTTGGAAAGAGTGTTTTTTATCTAGCAACAAAGCTGAACAGAGACAGTGGCGAGGTGCAGGTTAGTAGCCTTTTGTACGCCTTAGGGGCAGAGGCAGGCAAGATATTCACAATATTCAACCTGAATGATGAACAGAAGAAAGACTTTGACATTGTTGTGGGCAAGTTTGACGAATATTTCCTTCCCAAGAGGAATCTCATTCATGAGAGGGCTATGTTCGTGAAAAGAGACCAGCATCCTGGAGAGACAGTAGAGGAGTACATTAGAAATCTGCACGACCTTGCAACGAACTGTGAATTTCCGAATAAAGATGACTGCATTCGGGATAAACTTGTAATAGGCCTGCCAGACAAAGAACTTTCTGAGAAGCTTCAACTCACAGCAGACCTAACGCTGAAGTCAGCAACTACTATGGCTCGACAACAAAAGCAGGTTAAAAGAGAGTTACAGCTACAGGGAGCCACAGGGCACAACGTTGACAGAGTGAGCCATGGAGATAGATATCACAGAAAGAAAACCTTTCCTCAAAGGGGAGGCAAGCAGAATCAACAGAGTGGTAGCAAGACAGACCAGACTCCAACTTGTAGTAGGTGTGGACTGTCTCACATGAAGGAACACTGGGAAAGAAGTGCATGAAGTGTGGTAAAATGTCACATTTTGCTAGGGACTCTAAGAATCAACCTAGCAGCTGAGTTTTGAATTTTCTGGAGTTTGCCAATCAGACACTGGGAACAGCCAGCCAAAAGAGCATTGCAATAGACTAATTTAGACAAAACAAAAGCGCAGACAAGTACTTTAGTTGCTTCAGGTGTCAGATAGTGGCGAACTGAAGCAATACGTCGCAGTTCAGTATAGGCGGATCTGCAAACATTGTTCACATGAAGGCGCATGGACAGGCTACTATCAAGTGTGACACCCAGATTTTTTACATGGGGGGAGAAGGGGACAGTGGCACCACAGATCTGTAATGACTGGGCGAGTGTCAGCATCTTCGTCAACCTCAGGGAAGCAATGATCATGGCCTCAGTTTTTCTGTCATTCAACTGTAATTTGTTTGAAGTCATCCACATCTTAGTCTCCGATCTATTGTCATGACTGACCGAGTCATGTGAATCAGCATGCCAATTTAACCGCTTTCCTGTCACTGAACATACATTTTGTTTCTTCCTTTATTCAAGGTGTAAAAGCAACAGCCATCCAAAGAACATGGTTACAAAGTGGTCTCAGCAAGGGGCATAGATCATCATAAGTGCCCGCAATTGCTGGGGCTGAAGAGGATCTATACCTTTCCAAGTTGGTTGGTGTTCACTTTTTCTCGGCAGTGAACAGGTTAATGCTGGTTTCAAAGACAATAGGTACACGTAAATACTGATACTAACGATTTCACACCAATACACACCAAGTTTTCTTAGCTGCCAGTAGTCATTTGTCCTCATTTGATCATTTGATACAAAATAATGACCTGTCTCACCACTACAGAATGAAATCACGCCTTCGGACATTTGCATGCAGGGACAGCAGTTAAAGTTGTTGCTCGCATGTTCAACGTTGCCAGATCAACCATTTACATGCTGCTTCACAGATTTAATCAGACTGGTGGCGTCAAAGATGGAGGAAGAAGTGGACACCCTTGCATAACCACCAGGCGCCAAGACTGGTATATCATCAACACATCACTGTGCAACAGGTTCCTGGCAGCCCTGATAGACAGCCGCATTAGCTTCTTAGGAGTTAGTTCAACAACCATCCAGAGGCATCCGAGAGAAGGCAAAATGTTCTGGGAGTGACTAGCTAGAAGACCCCAATCAGTCTCAACATCATCGGGACCGGCTGCGGTGGGCAACAGTCCATGCCTGCTGGACTCGGGACTAGTGTTGACATGTCATCTATTCAGATAAATTGCGCTTTAAGCTGGAAAAGGTCAACAGTCATATACAGGATTATCGGTGACATGGGGAGCCCTATGTACAGTGCTGCGTCAATGAATTCTCCTAAGGTGGCGGAGGCAGCATTATGGTATGGGGGGCCATAACAACAGTTCTGCATACGCAGCTCATACCCCCTGCGCAGAAACTTCAGCAGACTGACAGAAACTTAAATGTGCAACGGTACATTGCAGACATAATTCAGCCTCACCTGTTGCCCTTCATGCAAAACAATGCATGTCCCTTTGAGTTTATGCATGACCTGCACACAGGGCATGGCAACGGCAGCTGCGCTTCAAGGGGTTAATGTAATGTTAATCCGCATTGAGTATGGACCTCAATCCCACTGAACGCCTCTGGGACATGCTGGATCAGAGCATCAGGCGCCTGCCAGTTCCGCCTGCGAATCTCCACCAGCTGGAGGCTGCCCTCATCAGAGAATAGAATGCCATTCCTCAACAGAGCATTGCACACCTGGTCCACTCTGAGAGGCGCCGGTGTTTGTCGGTGATAGCTCATGGAGGACACATACGCTACTAAGCAGGAATTCATTTTATTGACAGGTCTCTTTCAAGTGATTCTGTGTGTTTTGTTTGTTTGGATGATTTTGTCTTTGACATCAAGGCAGTGTATGAAATCTGTGTTCAAGCTATGATTCTGCAGCTGTTTTTTGTTGTTGCTGTTGTTAGTGAACATTGCTTACACTTAAAAGTTGTGCCTTTCGTTTATTTGACTTGATGGTAAGTATGGTCGAAAGTGACTAATACCGAAACAAACAAAACAAACAGGCCATTTTTGTTTACAAGAGCTAATCCTAACAAGAATGGCAAAGCCTTTAAGGCTCACATGCATGACCAATCAACATGCGTATGCTGGGTTTGAATGTAATAGTATCTGAGGAGAACGCTTTAACAATTTGTATCAAAATATGGCTATTTTTGACCCCTTTCTGTTCCCTTGCAACCTTGACCTTTGTGAGAAGTCACTGAAATTGGTATGTTCAGAAAAGTTTTTCCACAAAGTACCTTTGGGCCAAATTTAAAGTCTGGGGCTTAAACTGTCTCAGAAAAAATGCCAACGTTAAAGTTTACCACGGATGACAGACACCTGACGCTGAACAGACTACAGATGGCCCATTACATAGACTCATTTTGCTATCACAAGTAAGCCAAAAAGCACATCAAGCGAGAAATAAATTTTTTAATTTTTTTTCGTAGAAATCAAACCCCTGAAAGCCTTGTGCTAAGACTGGAGTCACAAATGTCACTGAGCAAAATGTCTTGTACAATCTTTCACAAGCTATTTTCAATATTACTGAAACTAATAGATTATACAAAAGTATGGGTATTTTTTTACAAGCTGAAAAAGAATTATTAATGCTTTTCACTTTAAAACATGTTTCTCCTTTCCAAACAAGTGTTACAATTCACGTGTAGTGATAAAGGAAGTGCTATATCTGCACTGCTGACCGTTTCATTTAAATGCCACATAATGATCAGTCACTGAGGCAGGGAAAGTAAGAGTGACCCAACCGCAACGTGCTAATTCGCAGAAAAAACAAGTCAATTCTGAGGTTACAACCCTTACAAAAAGTTGTATACCAACACTTCTCCAGTAAATGGAACTTTTGGGGGTTACCTGTCAATATTGATCAGTGTTCATTAAATAATGAACAGCTGCTGGCAAATGAAAAGTACATGTTAGAAAATTGCTGATTATCACTGACTGGATTAAACAATCATGTTTACGAGTTTTGGAGAAAAAATTATCTGAAAACAGTGTCCCAAATTGTGCCAAAAAAAAGGTGCACCACAACACTCAATATTGTTGCATGAACAGGATATATCTGTAAAGAGTTTTATCTTCTGATTAATATCAATGGCAGAAAAATGGACTAATTTTGTTTGTGTACAGTGAGCAGTGGGCAAGTCTTTCTTATTTCTGTATACACGAAGCTAAAATCGGCATAATGTGCAGTACACAAAGTGTCAGCTTTTTTATTTCAGTTTATCACCTTCACATATTTCTAGTCACATAACAAATACACCAGCGTATTGACAGTGATGATACAATGACAGAAATCCAACTAAAAAAATATAAACATAAAAAAAGAGTATCATGCTTTTATTTTGCGACGTCGCACTGAAGTGCATGTTACGGTGTAGTGCATGTTATATTTTGCATGAAATCCCTATGACTATGAGCCACAATTCTGACAAAACTAAACCAGGCAGTGATTTTTATTTTTACAGATTCAGATTGTTCTATTTCACATATTAACTAATAAGACCCATATTAAATTAATTACATTATATTGTAACCCAAATGCGCCCTAAAAGTTCTATTTACCACTCATACAGCTAATAGTCATACATAAATTAAATTATACCTGACCTCCCATTAGGCAAAAAAAATCATTTGTATAGAATGATTGTTAGACCTCACATTTCATCAGTCGAACTGAGCATTCTGAGCACAATTTAGTATTTATCTTTCCCACTGTCCACATGGTTCATTTAACCTTTACATAATATTTCTTTTGTGCATGGTAATCAACCGAGTACAATTTGTGGCAGCTGTGACCTCAAACGTTCTTTAATATAGTATTCCATGGCCACCTGCAATGTAGTTGTCACGACACGGGGGTTTTTTTTCGTCTATTTTTGTAGGGGAGTAAGTTTAGAGGGGTGACAGGGTTCAGTTAGTCACTGGGTAGCGATAGCATAGGTGTGTAGTATTTGGCCTGTACACGAGTATTTGCTGCCGTGCGACAGTTTGGATGTTGGCGTACCACACGTGATCGTTCAGTCTGAACGCGATCGGGTGGTTAGTGTTTCACGTGTTTTTACATCACATGACTTAGTGAGCGCTTTTGTCGCTAACCTAACGGTATCCAAATTGTAGAGGGTCGCATTTCCACCAGCGAACGAGGCAGTCGTCTTTTGCCAACAGTCTCCGAGGGTGGTTTTTCAGGCGTGGTTCGCCATTTGCTGGAGGCCACAAGCAGCTGTGTCGGTCGGTTGTATCGGCCCTGCAATACGGTTTTGGATCGTCCCCAGAGTCGGTGTCCGAGGAAGAAGAGAAGAGAGAGAAAGAGCTGCGACGACTTAATCCCTGGCTTGTCTTGTCCTTGTTTGTCTTCGTCCTAGCCGGGGCGTCTTCACGGATGACAGTGAGTACATGCAACAATTCGTTAGTGGCCATTTGCTCGGGGGGGTTGTTTGTGAAGTTGCGGGAAGGGTCGTGTGATTATCTTGTTTCTTTTATTAGTTATTTATATGTGTATTTTTGCGCCTGTGTTTTAGTGCATCCAAATTCTGGTTCCTAATCTAACCCAATGGTGGTACTGAGAGAAGGCTGACTGTATCACTCCGCCTTGTGGGGCTATGACGCCGAACCTGGCTGCTGTTATGAGTGTCACGGCACGCCGCGTGTTAGTCAGGTCGGGTCGTCCCACTTAATTATTTCTAAACTGTTTAAGGAAAGTTTTGTATGTTTATAATATTGTAAAAGACGTTAAGATTTATTTATTTATTTAAGATGATCTCCTCGAAGTGACTGTATTGTGAGAGGAGTTTTGTCACAGTGACATTTTGAGTTATTGTACTATTTAAAAGCAGCCTGTGTTACGGAAGACCTTATCGCGGAAGCAAGAGCGTCGAGCTGAGCTGCGCTTAACGGTTGTGCTTCCAGTGAGAAGGTCCCGTCATGTGAAATATATTGTTTATTCAACTTTCAGTTATATTAAGTTAAGGACATTTGCTCCATTTGCATATGTGATATTGTTTAGTCTCCATTTGCATATGTGATATTGTTTATTCTGAAACGTTGCTAGTTAAGGTGAAATAGTGCCCACCAAGAATGCCCTTCTTTGTTAGCAATCACAAATAAACATTTTGGTGTTTTTCATTTAGTTAGGTGTCTAAAAAGATGTTTAAGACACATTTTGAAAAATTTCATGCTGGTTGCCAAGGGCAACGGCGGCCATATTGAAAATAAACAACATATTTTTGTTCCTCCGTAAAATCCTTCAGAAGAGAGCTATTGACCCAGAACAAATTTTGTTGTGTTTTTGATGATAAGAACTACAACTTTTCAGAGGGATTTTTTCATATCTTTATTATTAAAAATGTTATAGGGCATCACAAACTGAACATTTGTCGTGAACGAAATTCCAAACATTTATGATATTCACATGGCACTAACTATTTTTCATTTGTAGATACCATAAAAAGCTTCTGTAAAGTTGTTATTAATGTTTTCAGCTACATGCATGCCAATTTCATGTGTTTATGACAATTATTAGAGAAGTTATGGATGCAGTAAACCGCACAATATGGAAAACTTAGAAAATCACGTTTGAAACTTTGGTTCCCTGCACTTAAAGTGATGAGAAGAAGAATCATCTGTGCACAGCTGCTGATTGAAAAACTTAGTTATTGATGTACCTCAGAATGCACCAGCAGCATAAACAGGACCACCCTCTTCTTCTATTATGCTTTTTTCTCTCCTGTTCCTTGGCCTGCCGAACCTTCTTTCTGCGATGCTGTTGCTTCAGTTCCAGTTTCCGCCTGCTGTTGAATTCCCTGACCCTGTCCTTCTGTTTGCCAAGCCTTTTGGTGTTTTCTCCAACATACAGACCTTGGGCAGTCATGAAATTCTGGCTAGCTGTGGAGCCCATGTTGAATTCTCCAACATACACCAGTGTGGCTGTCTCAACCTTGTCACAGGAGGCGAAGGTGTTTTTTTGACAGGGACTCCAGATGACTCCATGCAGGGACTCATTTGTATTCTGGGTCTTGCCCCTCAGCCATCTCCTCAGCAGAGCAGGGTCAGCAAGTTTCCTGTACACAGGAACAAGCTCTTTTGCCACCTGTCTGTCAATAGGTGTTGTAATATTTCCCTGGTGTCGTGGGGGAGGATTTTCACGAGCCTGAGCATGGTTGAAGAAACACCAGGAGTCTCGTCCCTTTGGGCAGCGAGCATGATGAGGATCAGTATCTGTAGAAGTACAGTGGAGAAATGAAGCCCACACTGCATCTGACATGGCCTCTACAGTAGTGCTGCTCTTGATAGCCTTGGTGTAATATGCCTAGAGTTTCTTCATTGTATTTTGAGTTAGCCTGCCCTCGCCCCTACCCCCAAGTGTGATGCCCCGTTTCTTCCTGTCTGCGACAAGATTTGTAAGTGTGGGCTAATACACACTTCCTTTGTAATCTCCACCTCATCTCCATAAGGCTTAATTTTCTAGTTCATTGAAAGTTTTACAGTCCCCGTCAGACAGCAGAATTGTGTAACGGAGCTTGTGTTTCTTCGCGGAACGCAGCCACTGCGTCTTGGCCCCCTCCACCTCCATCATGCCAGAAGAACCATTAAAATTCTTCTGGCAGTCTGGTCTGTGGCTCTCCATCCACACCTGGTAGGCATTCTCACCACACTGTCTCATTCTTTTGCCTATGGTCTCACATGCCTGACAGTATTTACTCATTACATAGTGTAGCTGATGTATAGCCAGCTGCAATAACAGCTTCACAGTTTGTGCACAACACTCGCAGGAATACTGCCATCCCCATCTTCTTCTCATCATTACATACAAGTTGCACGGATGGCGATCCACATTCAGGACAAGCACAAGCTGCAAATAAATTTGCAACTTGGTTCAGGTCGCAGATTGTTGTTGGAAGAGGTGTGGCACTGTCGGAGGCACATTACTTCTAATGTCACAGCTGTTGTTGTCTCCACCGTCACCATTCTCAGAAATCTTGCCATGAAACACCCTGAACTTCTTGGCACTAGAGCCTAAAAGGTCGGAGGACCATGGAGACCCCGGTTCTAAGTGGCTACATGAAGCAACACCCACGATATCAGGTGCTTTCGTTTTGTTTTCGGTCGTCTCCTGTCCGTCGCCGATCTTGCGTTTCCGCGTCTGCTTCGATAAACGGGCTTCAGTCAACTGTTTTGTTTTAGCCTTCGACTTATACCCCTTTTTTTTCGAGGCTGCTGGCCTTGGTTTCGTCATTTTACTTCTAAAAGAGAGAAAATTAGCTAAAAAACACGATCGAGCACGCGTTATAAACAAAGTCGAAGCATCACCGGAAGTAACAAAAGTTTGTAACTCAGCCAATCAGTATTCAGAATGGTGTGGTAATGTTACTATTTTTAGAAACCAATGACGTCGTTATCCTTATATGGTGATAATCGGCCTCTCGGTGGGTTCGGAAAATGCAAGAATGTGTTCCGATGATTCCCGAAGACCGCTGATCATATTATGGGATGGAAAGGGGAGAGAATGCTGATTCCAACCATACCAAACTTTCCAGCATTTAGCGAAGCGATCGGTCTGTATCAACGATCGAAAATGACGAATTTTCTAACAAACAAAATTTGTTACAGCCCAAAATAGACAGGGTAGGTGCAGAAAATGTGTTTTATTTCAATAAACATTACTTTTTGAGCGAAATGAAGCATGATAAGTGAAAGAAAATTGAATAAAAGTGATGAAAATGCCTCTACCTCAAAATCATGAATTTTTTTTTAAATTCGTAAATCGGAGCATTTTGCTGGGCAATACATCCCTTTAAAGGAGCCTTGTTTATTCTGAAACGTTGCTAGTTAAAGGAGCTTTGTTTATTCTGGAACGTTGCTAGTTAAAGGAGCTTTGTTTATTATGAAACGTTGCTAGTTAAAGGAGTATTGCTTATTCTGAAACGTTGCTAGTTAGAGGAGCCTTGTTTATTCTGAAACGTTGTTAGTTAAATAAAAGAGCCTTGTGCTGTGAATGTCTAGTTGCTAGAGCATTAGTTTAATTCGAACTTGTCGTTCGTGCTCCCGCTGAGGAGATGTAGTAGCTTTTGAACAATATTTATTTTTCTCGATCTTCATTTGTGTGGTAGTAAACATATTTGGTTGATCGTATATTTGATATTGTGCTATTTGCCATACTATATTACTTAAGGAGCCACGTGCTGTGAGGGACTCTTTGCGGAAGCAAAGGCGTTGGTCTACTGGCGTTAGCGCCCGACGCTTGTGCTTCTGTCGGGGTCCGGTGGCTTTTGGGTTTAAGCTTTTCAGTTTCGTTGTGTTAACGATAGTAGTTTTATTTATATATTGTTCATTTGTATTTTATTAGGGATATTTAGTTTATTATATATTTTGTTGCTATTTTGTATTGTGTATAGTGGTTAATTAGTTCAGGAGGTTGGACGTATGTGTGTGTGAATGTGATGTGTGAGCATGTAGTTAGGATTGAATGAGGGTTTAGTTGGTTATTGTTAGGGTTATATTTAATAAATGTCATCGTTATTGTTCCTCTGGTGTTTGTGTTAGGTTTGTGTTAGTGTGGGTTGGGTGTGTCTCGAGTGTTAGCGCTCATAGTTCGCACCCCGGAAGCGGGGTCGTGACAATAGTTCTGGGCATTTTACGACCCTATTTGTGTAGGTCCAATGAGAATGTTGTCCAGTGTCCAAAAGCGATTATTTCAAAAAATAAAATGTATGATATTTTGTCATCACTTATGTAATACTGATATGTTGCTCATAAAATAACACAACATATTTTCTTGTTCAATTTGATGGCAATAACAAATAAGACTAGGCCTCAAATTATCTGAAAAGCCCCTCAAATGTATGTGTGCACATGCACAAATGTTAAAACATGACAACTGCAGGCAGCATTGTAAACAGGTGTGGAATGTTGCAACTTACACTGATTTTGAGGACCGTCCCCAAGCGAATGTCGTTGACCTGAGAACACTCCAACACCTGACCCTCCTGCCACAAACACATATATAGCCATATAAACCACACACATGTACATGCTCTGCCTGCTCTCAGTGTCATAAGGAATCTTTAGACAATGTATCAGGTACATAATCATGAAGAACTGAGCTACATTGGGGTATCGAACAGGTGGGTCATAAGGGCAGATTTAAAGGCAGTGAATGAGGGAGAATGTCTAAAGTCTATGGGTAGAGAGTTCCAGACAACAGGTCCAACGTACACAAAACAACAGTCACCTCTGGTTTTGTATTTGTAGAGCGGGATTCTGAGAAGGTGCGTGTCACTACTTGAACTTGAATCTGGAAATTTTCGATCAAACTTTTGCACATGATTTCAGCCACAAATCAAACCTGTGACTGGGCTTGATACATGTTATAAAGGAGTGTTTTGTTTGCAATATTTCACGCTCTCAAGTTGTTTTTCTGTACTGCCTCTCTCGAGCTTGGTGATGAAATTGGTTAGGGTGCAGTTGTCCGTTTTCAGGACCCTGATTTCAGGGCTGAAATTGATTTGTCATTCAGTTAACTTTAGATTTGCTTCACAAGCCTGTCTGCACGGTCTCTTTGACTATGTTTTAGCACCCTCCAAACATAAAAACGCTACCACGTGTTTGCAACATATTTTATTTGGCAGTGAAATTACACAACTCTATCATGTGCCACAAGGACACAAACAATTCTCACTGTATCACTAGCATGAATCCACGTCCTTAATGTCTGCGACTGCGTGTGTGTGTGCGCACATGAGCACATGCATATACGTCTAAAATACACATACAATTGTCTAACATCAAGATCATCCAAATCCCATCGCTCCTATCAATGGTATGCTCAATAAGGTTTGCAAACCTCTGTCTTTGCATTGGCATTGCAAGGAAACGTATATAAGGACAATTTCTTTGATATTATAATATTGCTCATTTCAGAGCAATGCCAGCCCCTGATTGGTTAACAGCTGTACTCATGAAAGTGATGTTGGACTTGATCTGTAAGATAACTTGACAACAGAGTCTTGACCCCTTTATACAGCAAAAGCAGAATTTTTAAGAATGAAGGGATAAAAATAAAATAGTTTTCTTTCAAGTAAATTTATAAAATCAAACAGTTAACTATATATAATTATATACCACACTGAGAAAATAAAAGACAGCTGGAAAGCGTTTCTTCCTTCAAGATAGCACTGCCAGTGGGAGGTTAATATAACGAAACAGCCAAAACAAGCCCCACACAGGTTTTTAGGCCAATACATCGCATCTCTGGTATGTGCACACACAGGGTAGCACTCTTGAGGAAAAGAAGTTATAATTGTATTATATTGTCTATCAGACGTCATCTTAATGATGTTGACATTCAATGTCTTAAGAGTCTGCTCTAGATTTTACTAGCAGCCATTTGCTGTTTCTTCTCTGACTCTGGCATCACACTAAGTACAGCGGCGCCTCTGTCCTAGAGCCCAAAATATGAATGGGGTCTCATCCGGTCTTAGGTCCAACCCAGTCATCAAGGCTAGGTGTAGAAGTGAAACACAGAGCAGCACATTTGTTCTCAAGATGTTTTGTGTTTGACGCCGGGTCGATTTGTCAGCGACTGTTACAGCACGGGGAGGGGCTAAATGAATGCTGAGGTTTGGTAACTTGCTGAAACTTACTCATATATGGGTCATTCTCTGAAAAGGTGGTCAGAATGTGTGACATAAGAAGCCAAAATCCAACTTCCTGCAATTTGTCCAGTAATGTGGTATTATGTACTCCTACTATCCCTACAATGTATGAGGAACAAAAAAAGATAGTTCACACAGTGGTTTTTGTGTGAGCCACAAATAGTTAATGTGACTTGGCAACTTTAGTGTTGCTACACGGATACCAAACAGTGCCTTTAAACAAGCTTAATTAAATAATTTAAATTCCGATGCATGATAGGAGAGTTGAATCAAGCTTATTATAGTGTATTTAAACATTTTTGGGCTACAGATTTGAAAATAATAATAATATGCGCTTAACAAAAACTAATTGTACAAAAATAACTAATTACAAAAATGCAATTTACAAAAAGTACTAAAACAAAATACAACGCACTCTATAAACAAGCTATAAAGTCACCATTCAAAAATGCTACGCTTATGGACTCATACTCGCACTCACGCATGCATGCGCACACACACACACACACACACTACTTCTAATAGAGATAGAGATGACTTCAACATGGCAGGTCTGTGACAAAGTCATTCGTAGCAGACAGAAAAAAAAA
>BTPG01000004.1:103557557-103614239 GCA_036245525.1 Semisulcospira habei
GAATTGCAGCTGCACACAAAATGAATTCAAATATAAAGAATGCTCACAGGTGAAAAATAACACAAGAAAAGTCAAATTTACTGTTGTGTCTGTACTATATTGTAAAGAAACAAGCCATTATGCAGTCGGTACACGGAGTGTATTCATTCATGCGGTCGCTTCACGGACAAAAGATGCATTTACTAGTAGAGTGTGTTGTTGCGTCCATGCATCAACCAAACATCGTTTCTTCGAACTCGTACACCTTGAAGTGCATACAATCTTTGCACAGCATGTTCCAAATCAACCTTTGTGTCACAAAAGTACAATACCTATGAAGAATCCGGCAAACAATGACTAAAGTTTTGCATGATTCTTGCATTTTACTGTTTGGGGGACTGCATGCGCACCGTGGTCGATACGAGGTGTTCACGGACCTGACACTTTCAGTGAATGGCTTTGAGTAAACAAAGGCCCTTTCCCGCACTTTCATGCACTTTACGCTACTTCCGCCGGAACACGCCTATGAATACAGTAACACAATACTGCACCCCTTCTGTTATAGACGCAGGACTTATTGTTTTGTTCCAGCGGTTAATACTCAAAGATCTTGACCCAACACTCGGCTGCATTTTTTAAAGGTCATTCATTAGCATTATTTCCTTGAAGATTTAAGCAAACTCAGTGTGTACAGAAGCGTCCATGAACACGATTTTCGGTAGTATGTGTAAAAGTAGTTTGTGCTGTGTGTAAGCACTGATGAGTGAATGGGAGAAAAAATGTGATTGGTCAGAGTTGAAGCCGACTGAAACAACCGCCAGACAAAAAGTTTCATGCAATCAAACTACGTAAAATTGGCCACTAGGTATAAAATGTATGAATGGTATTGTGCAACAGTGTTAATATAACCAATCAAAACAGTTTGTTAAATTTAAAGCAGTGAATTTGTCTGATCAAACAAGTTCTTGTCACACACTATGAGCCATGTCACAAATCGGCCTTGTTCATTCTGAAGTTTTTAGGCATGAAAATGCATCAAACTAAAAATAAACAAAATACAAAGGTATGGTTTTATGCATGCTATCCCTTTACTATCAGGAGAACAAGTCTAGCAAATAAAATGGGTAAACATGTGAACACAAATATTGATTTTGACTGTTCAAACTGTTGCACCCTCAGCTAACCACCACCTTTTCAGAGAATGACCTAGATATATGGTATTGCTATTTAAGAGTCCAATGTCACAATTTTTTTTTAAAATGTCTCAATAGTTGATAACAGGCTCGACGCTTCACATCTCGGCTTTTATCCGGCCATATCAACATTTTTATAAATTGCGTTATTGGACTCTTAAATCTCAATACCATATAATGTCCACTCTCTAACTTGCAATAACACATAATTGCATGCACTGACAAGCAGAAAAAAGCTCTTACCCTTCCATCACTCTTCCAGTAGATAAAGAAGCCATACTCATCAACTTTGACAAGACAGTTGGGCTCAAATGCTCCACACTCCTGCAACAAACAATGATGTGCAAACAGGAGTGTTCAGTTAAACAATTTATAACAAGTGCTGCCATAACACACTACACATTTTTGTGTAGCCAATACATAAAAATCATAAATGATGCTGAAATCTTAACTCAGTGCATTAGACTGACAAAGGCGACTTTCTATTAAACATAATCCAGACCAAAAATGTGACTGCCAAGCGTGTAAAATGCAGAGAAGAACCCAACGGGGAAAGAATAAACATAAACATTAACCATGACCATTAAAAATTTGCTGAACAACTCCCAAAAATGTGTTGATACACTTGTGCATAATTATATATGCAGCCCCCATAATTGCGAACAGCAGCGGAGGCATCATGAACAAGGTGGTTGAATGACTTCAGTCCTGAATTTTTGTTACTGCGGATACCAAAAGATCTAGTGAAATACTGATATGCCTCTTCTGTGATTTTTAGGTCCACACTTGCTTTAGTTCATTGGAATGTAGTGGTTTGCACCAGTAATCAAGACATCTCTCACAATCCCCAGTTTGACTTTATAATCGTGTGGCAGAGTACTCATAGTTGGGTTATATGCTAATGTGTGTGTGTGCACATGAGGAAATAGTGCATTACAAGTGTGGTTTACACCACAGTACACACATCACCATATTTCCTGTGATTTACCTCACTGTAGTGTCTAATTTAGTAGACATGTTTAGACTGTGTGTATACTGTATGTGTTAGCTAGTACGACCATGAGACTGAGCTCAACTCACCTTGAGCAGTATTATTATCAGATATTAAAATCCAGTTTCAACACTGCAATTCCGTTTGCTTTGCTGGTTGCAACTACATCACATTTCTAAATGCAACTGCACGTTTGGTGAGTGTTTGTTTGTACATGTACAAAGCTGCAATTTGCTGTCACCTTTGTTAATTTATTTTACTACTATTTTGACAGATTAAAAAAAAAGAATATCATTTCTGTACTTTTTTTTTTCAGAGATGAAGTGTAAATATCTTTGGGAAATATTGCATGGAACATGAGAATGTATTTTATCCTGCGGTTTTTTTTTAATTCAGCGTCTCGGATGCAGGTGCACTGAATTGTAATGCATCTGCCTACCCCTTTGTTACATTTTCAGTATGTGATTTTGAGTTTCAGTGCGTAACAGATGCACAGACATGCTAAAACGGCAGCCCTGATTCCTTAATTGATGCAAAGCACCAGTATCTCAGTGTTATACATGAATTAATAATAATAATAATATGCATTTATATAGCGCTTAACCTCCAAATAAATGGTGCTCTAAGAGCTTTACAAGATCAAAAATCACAGAACAAAAAGTACAAGAAAGAAAACGCTACAATAAATGTTACAAAAACTAAAGTTACACATCAAAAGCTCACACTCACATACACACACGCCGTGACAAGAACAGTTACTGCCAAAGATTGCTCACTCACTGAAAATGCATCTAACTGTATGCATAAGAAAACAAATAGGTCTTGAGCAGTGATTTAAAAGCAGACAGAGTTGGGGCATGTCTGACTTGGGCTGGAAGGTCGTTCCAGGTGACTGGACCGAAATAAGAAAAGGCACGCTGGCCCTGGCTAGACTTCTTTCGCCTAGGAACCCTGAAAATACGCGTGTCTGATGCTGAACGGAGGGATCTTGAAGGCGTGTAAATATGAACCAGGTCGGACAAATATGGGGGAGCAGAACCGGTAATAGCATTGTAACAAATGACAGAGACCTTGTACACAATTCTTTGAGATACAGGCAGCCAGTGCAGGTCAACAAGTAAGGGTGTTATGTGTTCACGTTTTGGTACTCTGTAAATTAGTCGGGCAGAGCAGTTCATAACTCTTTGAAGTTTATCAAGAAGATTCTGAGGAACACCAGCCAAAAGGGAATTACAAAAATCAATGCGTGAAAGAAGAAGGGAAGTAACAAGCGTTTTAGTTGCTTCGGTAGTGAGAAGGTGTAGAGAAAGAAGAAGAGAGATTTCCAGAGCTCCAGATCCTCAAGAGCCAAACAGATACCCTATAACTATTCAATTTTGAACACAAAACTATCTCAGCGCTCTCAGCGCTAACATTCTCAGGAGAAGATCGGCGATCTTTTGGTTAAACGAACCTTAGCATCCCCACTAGTCTATCACACCTACTCCTGAGAATCATCAACTGTATTGCCGAGCAGATACCCTAAAACTATTCAATTTAAAACACACACACACATGAATGAAACACAGCCCCCCACATAACTCGCAAGGTAACTGTTATGTGGTGGAGTTGTAGTCGAAGTATGATAAACACACCAGACACACAGACGTAGAGTTCTTTAAAGTAAACCTCGTTCAGCTGCAATCCGTCACACGTGGCTTAAGGATGTAGACAATACTGGAGTAACAGTTCCAACAATATTTAATTCAGCGATGCGATATCCACACAGTAATGCACTCTCAAATGCACAAACTACTGAATACAAAGTCTCTTTCGCTATGTCCACACTACGACTCAAAGTTTCTCATACACAGCGTCTCTCGCAATAAACTGCATATCTCTACAACTGACAAAGCAAGACAATGTACTCACGGACTTTCCCAGCGCCCTCCTTATATACACTATCAAAATCTAGAATCTTCTACGGAAATCATATAACTCAACCAATCAGAACAAAACGCGCAGCCGAAACTCATTAACATGAATTTTCCAGAAACAATATATCAGGCTACAAAAACACGGCTGCTCACTTCAGATCTAAATTCTAATGTATAATAAAGACATATAAAAGTATGGTATCCCTATCACCTGGTAGCTCTATAAAGTACGAGAACATTCCCAAAACAAAACAAAGGGCTGCTCAATACACGCGCACAGGAAAAAAAGTAGCGAAAATGTTGCGATGTCACCTAACCGACGTGACACTTACGAGGCCACTAGACAGTGCGACCCTTCTACAACGTTCCGGACTAAACTTAACAAAACGAAATCGGCTCTACTCATGAACAAAAGAAAATCTTACTAAAAAGGCACGAAATCATAACCGTGATAGCTCAAATAAACAACATATCGTTACCTACGAATAACACATGTACGCTCTCACAGGATAACTGATTGTACATTGCTTAACGTCCCGACAGCAACAAGGCTTTCTCAGGACGTGCCTGCACTGCTTGTGAAAAAAAACAACCAACTAAACAGAACATTGAATGTATGTCGCCAGCCGGTCAAACACATTAAATAAACCTAACACATGGGGCCTAAATAAAGCTAAGACCATTTAGCAACACACATCCAATATCAAGAGCTACAGGCAGTGCAGACAGTAGGGAGAGTTTAAAAAAGGCAAATACAGGTGAATGGACCTCGGGTAGACAGAAACACATGCCCCAGAATAGAGAGAAAAACCCACCCTGTGGGGCTGACCAGGGTGACCCTGGGAACTAAAAAATACCTAACCCCACCCAAGTCCCCCAGGGCAGACCCGGGTGGGGTTCTCACAGGATAACACAACCACAATCGTAACAGTAACCCATGGCAATTGATTTAGGTCGTCCCAGGCGCCCACACGCAGGCGGAATACTAGGCCAAATGTGCTAAAAATTGCACAAATTTGATCATCTCTTTCACTACATAAACATCATTTTTTGTTTCTGATTTTAATATGAAAATGAAGATAAAATATTTCTCTTTCAATCTATGTGTGTTTTATAGTTGAATAAGTTCGGAATTAGTTGTAATAAATTGTGGAAATGTATAGGGGTTTACTCCATTTTTGCCGTGGCAAGGCCTTCCGTGCAGCGCGCAGCTAAAGGCAGCGTTTTACACACTCCGGTTTTTCCCGCCGCGGATTTCCGAGACAAAGGTCACACACTAAAAATAACCTCATGGTGAAAGTAGAGTTGTTTGCCGATCTGCCGATATAATTTTCGTATCAATATTTGCTGAAATTCTGGTTAAAATCCGACAACGAAATTTTTTTTTTTACTTCAAATGGTCGTATCTGCCATATTTTTCATCCGTTTTTGACCAGTAAATGTGGGTATTAAAGCTCAATTTACGCTCTTTCCAATGATACGAAAATCAGCACGATAGCTTTTCTGTAGGAATTTCGCCATGCAATCAAAGTGGGGCAACCCTACACCGCCTGCGGCGACTAGCTAGAGGCAAAGTGAACTCGCGAGCCTAGCGATGACTCGGACTCGGCAGATACAAATTTCGTCTCCTACGAATGTCTTCCACCATATCTCGGTGAGTAATGCTTACATTATATATGTTTTGATTAGTAATGCGAGTTTTGTGATTTTTTTTATAGATGTGTGGAAACAACAGCCGACTATATTGTTGCTCTAGCAAACCTACGTTAGGATAACGTTGTCAGCTGATCGATGTTTTCTGCAGTCGCTTTTCCGACTTACAGTGTTAAATAATGCATATTTAATGGTTATTAGTGTAAACAAACGTTTCAAAAGGCCATCAAATTTTTGGTAAGTTTAGATGGTACCGCTAAAGCACAAAATCTAAACAAAATATGAGGCAGGTGTGAGTGGCCGAAAACCGGAAGTGGCTTCTCAGAGATTTTTTCCGATCAACGGCGATTCACTCTTTGCTATTTTGCTTTGCTATTTTTACGATGTTAGTGCTGACTGTTATATAACTGATCCGAACTGTATAGGATAACTTTGAAAAATGGTTTTTATATATGGCATACTTACACAGTAACAGTGCTGTAGGTTACACGGCACAGTATACTGTTCAACTTTAAGAATTTAAGATGTAATTTAGTTAGACAAGTCTGTTTATGCATAGACAAATTACTGTTGTTAATAGTAGTGGCACTGACAGTAATGTCAATAAGAATAATTCATGTTTATATAAAGTTCACAAGTTCAGGCTGTGATCATGTGATAATATAATTATAAATAATGTTTTATTAATTGGACTATGAGTATGGCTGAAATTCTAAGGGTGTTTTTGTTCTTTATTTTTCTTCTTCTTCTTCTTCCTTGAACACTCTTTACTTTCTTTAATTCCAGAGGATGAGACATATCATCTGCTGATGAAGCATGTTTCTGCAGAAGGTAGAGGCTGCCAGTGCAAGTTACCAAGCGTGCAGTGCACCAACCGCCTCGTTTTACAACTTGATCTTCTTTGGGTCATCACTGGCAAGACTTGAGAGAGAATTTACAGTTTTGCACAGCAAGCACTAAACATGAAAGTTGGTAAGGATCTTCCTACACTTACCCATGAAGAAATCAGCCTGTGGAAGAAGCTACACAGTACACCAGTGTCGGAGTGGCAAGCTTTTCTGTCATAATCATCATAAGAAAATTCCAGGAGCCTCAAAAAAAGTAACGGATTCAGAAGTGCAGTTTTCTGTGATAACTTTTTTTGCAATTTGCCAAACAGATTTTAGTTCTTCTTTATGCTACTTCATTATTTTTATAAACATAGTTATCTTTGTAATCAAGATTGTTAGGCAACTCGTCTGATCTGAATCAGGTTATGGCTAGGAATGCAAACAGAATTTTGTTTTGCATAGAAATGAAACTTTTTTTTTTAGATGTGTGTGCTTGTGACTGTTAGCTAGTGACTGTTGCCTTGTCATAATTTAATATATTTGCATTTGAAATTTTCAGTTTCTGGTCTTGATTTTTTGTTTTGATGTGATGATTTATATTACTAAATTCTATATCAGATTTTCATATTTCACTTTTTTTCAGAGTGCTTTTAAAATGACACATTTCAGGTATTGCAATTGCATTGTACAGTATTATTTTGTGTGTTTTTTCACCGAGATCTTGAGTATTAATTTTACATGTTGGCATGAGATTCGCGTGAATCCACAGGAACGGTAATGATTTTGAAATTTAGCATAACCTTTTATTTATATTTTTTCCTCATTTAAGATTGTTAAGATTTTATTATTCATCTAAATCATTATTTGCATTGCAGTTTTGCACTGGCCAGATTCTGACCTTTATTTTGATATGTGAACCATATGAATTGTATATATATATATGTGTGTGTCATAGATCTTGAGATCTGCAGATTTTACTGTACAACATGCTATCAGTTTTTGTATTTTTCTAATATCATTTTTAATATATTTTTTGTAATATAAATTATTCAGCTAAACCATTACTTGCATTGCATTTGTAAGATTCTGGCCTTTTTTTTTTAATGTGAACCATTTCTGTGTGTCCAATAGTTCTTGAGATATAAAGATTTGACTTGCACCTGACTTTGTGTTACACTCTGTTCATTTTTTTACTGTTGCAAACTGGCATGGTTTAGATACTTTGAACCTTTATAATAGACATATTATTAGCCTTGAGTATACCAAAAAAAAAAAAAAAAAAAAAGACATGCATAGTGCAGTATTTTATGTGATATGCTTGATTTCTAGGCTAATATTTACATTAGACGATGAATGGTGGAGACCCCAAAGTGGCTGTTCGCGCAGTTTAACAAGGACGCAAGAGCACATTCAGGTTCACGTTATTCATACATTATTGTGGAGAAGGAGGTTCAGTTAGTATTATATTAATCTAAGTAGTAGTCTGCACTGTTTAAACACTGTAAGCAGTGTTGGCTGACAAACCTGTTTTATTGCTGAGGCCTCAAACATGGACTTTTCTTAAATTTGACCCGAAACGACAGAATGACACAATTTTCAAATCGCTATAACTCAGAAACCGTTTAAGATATCTCCACAAAATTTTGCATGCAAGCTCATCTTAATGTTTACTTTCAGAAAATTGTAAAAATTGTATTGTCTTTTGAATCTAAAAATATTACTGAGACAACCCAATTGATTTTTCCACCCGGTAGTGACGGCTGCAGACGAGACTGCTAATACAAGTGCAAATCAATACTGGCAATACCTGAGGCTTTATCGTGTCACATTTCAGTCCACTGGTGCCAAGTGGAAATTTGTACTTACTGGCGGCACATGCCGCACCATGCTGCACCATGCCGCACCATACGCGGCACATGCCGCACCATACGCCGCACCATACGCGGCACATGCCGCACCATACACGGCACATGCCGCACCATACACGGCACATGCCGCACCCATACGCGGCACATGCCGCACCATACACGGCACATGCCGCACCATACGCGGCACATGCCGCACCATACACGGCACATGCCGCACCATACAACATAGAGTCAAAAGATGTAGTCAACCCTCATCTTCTCCTCACACACACACACTCACAAACAAACCTATCTCAAAATGCCGGGTCACTGTGCCAAAACGAAAATGTAGTTCAAATTTTGGTCACTGGGTCAAAACAAGAAAGTAGTTCAAATTTTGGTCACTGTATCACTAGGCCATTTCGAAAAATGTATGTCATCACAAATAAGGAGGCCACACTCTGGTTTGAACAACAGCAAGTTTTCTCAAAATAATTTTCTGTTTGCAAAAGCACATGAAAAAACACCCCCCCTGAAATAGGCTCGCCCGTCAGGCTATTCAATTGGTTGGGTCCATTGAAAGGGGTGATTTTAAAATACCCCTTTCCAGTCCACACAGGTATGTTTAGATTTTGTACTATACACCTTTCTTTGCCAGAGTGCCAAGCCCAGGCCTTCCATTAATCACATCAAACAGGTTTTACCAGCCATGCCTGGCATGACTGTTTGCTAATTTTATTGATTAATCCGTGCCCAGAACGTTTTAAAGAAAACACAACTCTTTATCGTGCCATTACAACATGACGGAAAATTCTGGAACAAACGTTATTAAGCAAGCTGGAATTCTTCGCAAACGACTAAACATTTGTGACAGAAAAGGTGGTGCTTACAACCATGAACTGAAACCTCTGAAGGACAAAGCACAGGAGTTGCGATCAGATTTGCTTGATATTGAAAAAGATATGATAGAATCTACGTCTTTTTTGGCGAAATACAATGCTGAAGGCAATGATGATGAATTTGCAAATGAAATTGATTGATTGATTGATTGTACATTGCTTAACGTCCCGACAGCAACAAGGCTTTCTCAGGACGTGCCTGCACTGCTTGTGAAAAAAAAAAACTAAACAGAACATTGAATGTATGTTGCCAGCCGGTCAAATACATTAAATAAACCTAACACAGAGGGCCTAAATAAAGCTAAGACCATTTAGCAACACACATCCTATATCAAGAGCTACAGGCAGTGCAGACAGTAGGGAGAGTTTTAAAAAGGAAAATACAGGTGAATGGACCTCGGGTAGACAGAAACACATGCCCCAGAATAGATTGATTGTACATTGCTTAACGTCCCGACAGCAACAAGGCCCCCAGAATAGAGAGAACTCACCCTGTGGGGCTGACCAGGGTGACCCTGGGAACTAAAAAGTACCTAACCCCACCCAAGTCCCCCAGGGCAGACCCGGGTGGGGTTTGCAAATAAAATGATAACCTATGGTGTACTTAATGAAAAAAAAAGAAGAAAAGATTACAAAAAATATTAGTCGATCTGCTCAAAAGATAAGATTCAAAGAGAGGGCAATACAGCTGAATGAAAAGAAAGCAAACGACTTCCGTGAAAAAATAGTACAATTAGAACAAAGCCCCTCAATTCAAAGCCTGAACGCATCTATGAATGCGATGCAGTTAGGCTTGCCACAGTAGAAGCAATGGATATAACAAAGTCGAAACAGCTTAAACCAGAAGGTAAGTGGAATTTTGTTTTTACTATTGTAAATTATTTTTCACTATAAAATGAATTCTGAAGTATTGTTATTGTTGAGTGAAATTAGCGCTATTGAAAACAAAGACTTAGACAAAAAAAAACAGCGTCTTTTGTCTGTTGTTGTTTCTGGAAAATCAAAAGCTTATCTCGGAAAACAATACATGACAGAACATATAGAATCCCTCACGCCTGACGAGCTAATCAAACTACATTTACAATATGAAAATCATATCGCTTCACTAATGACTCGAGATCCGAGTCGATCTCTGATCACCTTTTATACAAAGGGTGTTAATCACTTTTTTGAAGTAGACACTGACAGCCTTAGTATTGATTTAAATTCAAATCCAATAGTAACAAGTGCAATAGGTAAATTAGCATGTGTCATGTATTACAGGTTCGGTAATTTGCTTGCACCCCTGGTTACTTTACTTGTCATTGGGAGTCACATTGATTTTTTGAAATTAAATTTGTTTGGAAAAGAAAATGGATGACCAACACACGACACCACAACAGAACCCTGTTTTGACGCAGGTTCAAACGGTGACTAAACAAAAAAACCCAGGCAGAGTCGAGGCAGGGAAAAGATTAGCCGAATATAACAGGCAAAAAAAATTACAGCTTAAGGCACAAACAGTAACTGACCCGCTGTCAGCGCCGTCAGGACCGCCAGGACCGTCAGGACCGCTAGGACCCTCTTCCCCACCACACCCACAACAAAGTGAGAGACTATCAACTAACCCCAAACCCCAATCAACAAAATATATATTTGCTGTATTTGTTGCCGGATTTGGTTACGTAGGTTACCAATTATACAAAAAATACAAACCACAGACTCGTACAATGTCCAAAAAATTAGACACTCCAAAAACAAAACCAGAAGTCGCCACATTACCAGTAACACCAAAACCTGTCGACCCATTTTTCATGTAGTAATAAAAATATTATTAAATTTTTATTGCCTAAGAAAATGAGCGACACAAAGAACTTGATGAACCTTGTCTATCACTCTGCAGTAATCAGCGGACTAGCCGTTGCTTATTCTATGCTTGGGAAAAGTCTCCTCAAAATGAAATCAGCAGACCTCAGTAGATTAGATTTTGAAGACAGTGCTAAATTAATCACGATTGTCACAGCGTCAATTGCCACGAAAGACTTTTTTGTCAAACAAGGAATTATTCCCGAAAATATATCTATGTAAATAAAAATAATATGGCGACACTAGCTGTTATTGTGGGAGGTGCCGTTGTCAACGCCCTGGCATTCAGTGGATCAAACTATCTGTTTTCAAAAATGGGTAGAGAAGAATCTGCAGAAGAATTAAAGCAACATAATGAGGCATCAGAAAAACTTGCTCAAGCTCAGCAGGTGTATGATTGATTGATTGTACATTGCTTAACGTCCCGACAGCAACAAGGCTTTCTCAGGACGTGCCTGCACTGCTTGTGAAAAAAAAAATAAACAGAACATTGAATGTATGTCGCCAGCCGGTCAAATACATTAAATAAACCTAACACATGGGGCCTAAATAAAGCTAAGACCATTTAGCAACACACATCCAATATCAAGAGCTACAGGCAGTGCAGACAGTAGGGAGAGTTTTAAAAAGGCAAATACAGGTGAATAGACCAAGGGTAGACAGAAACACATGCCCCAGAATAGAGAGAAAAACTCACCCTGTGGGGCTGACCAGGGTGACCCTGGGAACTAAAAAGTACCTAACCCCACCCAAGTCCCCCAGGGCAGACCCGGGTGGGGGCAGCAGGTGTATGAAAAACAAAGAATTGAAAAACTTGATTTCATCAATGAAAAACTTAGACTAGAGGGTCACGCACAGCATACATTTTCTAATGTCAATGACGCAATCAGGGAATATTTTCTTGTCAAGGGTGAAGACATGTCTATCCCAAAACCAAAACTTAGTGATTACTATCAACCCAGTCCACAACAGAGAAACGGAGAAATAATCTTTGTTCTAGTGGGAATGACATTTGTTTATTTTACTGGAGTTTTTATTGCTAGAAAAAATGACAGCCGAAAGTAAACTATCAAAAATATATTACTCCCCAATTGGCTACTGGAAAGGAAACACTGCATTAGAAAAATTACATGCTGCTTTGGGCGGGGATGTATCACTCAAAGAGATAAAACACTGGCTGCAAAAACAGGCAATATGGCAAATATATCTCCCTGCACCAAGAAAAATAACAAGACCTCATTTTGAAAACACTATACCAAATGACACCCATCAAATGGACCTCCTGTTTCTACCCCATGACACAATAAGAAAAAAGCGTTACAAATATGCATTAACAGTTGTCGACATCGCTTCAAGGTACAAGGACGCTGAACCCATAACTGACAAGAACGCTATTACTGTTGCAACTGCATTATCAAAATATATAGTCAAGGCCCTTTAAAATTCCCCAGGCTTGTGCAAGTTGATGACGGATCTGAATTTAAAGGAGCAGTTAATCAATTATTTGCAAAGCATAGCGTGCTTGTGCGGCGAGGCATTCCAGGTGTGCACAGATCACAGGCAATTGTTGAAAACTTCAACAGAAAATTATCAGAGAGACTTTTCAGTTACCAGTATTCTAAGGAACTCATGCATGACGCACGTAACACTGAGTGGGTTAAAAGATTACCATCTGTAATAAAAGCAATGAATAATGAAGGTCATGTAAAACCCACAGATGCTATTAAATTGAAAACAGTGCCGTCAGGGTCAGAAATAAAAACAAAAGTGCCAGACACAAGTTTATTTACAAAACAAGTAAGATATTTATATCAACCCGGAGAGGCCGAGAATGACGTCAGACGCAGGGCAACCGACCCCATTTGGTCTACGTCTGTACACAATATTAAAAAAATAGTCCCCTGCAGTCCATCAATATATTACCTGTATGAACCTGCCCCTCTGAGGGTATTCGTCAGAGAAGAATTACAGATTATTCCCACAAACACTGTTACTCATTTCAGTAACTAACTCGTCAATCAATTTATCACAAATGTCTTAAGATAACTTAAGCCTGTAGTGCCCGGGTGCATAAGCCTTCTCCTTACTGTGAAACACTCGTTTCGTGTCCCCTACTGCCAGTGACTTCTTGTGTGTTTGAATCATTTCAAGATTATGTTTGTTTGATCTCAGTGACTTGTTTGGATAATCAGGCATTAATGCTCCATCTAATACTTCCTTATAATGTTCATGACGAATGTCTTTATTTTTTATTGCTGTTTTTTTTTTTTATTCCTTTGGCTTTCGACAGACTTCCCTTTTGGTGCAGTATAAATACATTTTTGATCTCAGTCCAACGTACTCAACAATAGGCACACCATTCAGTTCATCCTTAAACTTTCCAGGCACTTTCTTGTTTTGTGTGCTGTACAGTGGATGGTCTTTTGGATAGTCAGACGTGTCAAACATGTGTAGTTCTGTTTTCATGTCTTCATAAAAGTCTTCAGTACACACGTCAATGATCATAGAGTCAGTGTCAGTGTATAGCAGACGACACTCAGGATACTTTGGTTTTAAGTAATCATAATAAAATTCAAGCATCAATAATTTTCAATAACTCAAGAATTGCCATACCAATAAATACTGGCTTGTCCAGTTTAACAATCTTTTTTTTGAGTGACACTGCATACAATGATGAATGAAACTCTTTGTACCCTGTATACTGTGGCTTACCTGTAAGTTTAATTGCACCCGATTCAGTTGTAACAAGTCTCACATCTTTGCGGTGATGAGGATTTTCCATTGTCTTGCCAAAACAGGCATTGTTCATAAGCTTAAAGAAGTCTTTGTCAAATGCAGTGTTGCCGTCCCTGGCACGCAATGCTGTGTTCTTCATTATGTAATCTTTCATGAAAGCACTCTGGTCAAATTGTATACCTCTGTGAACTTTCTTTAGTACTAACCCATGTCTGATGTAAAACTGTAGCAATCGATAGTGGCAAACGTAATTGAATTTGTCATTCAGATTTGGCACAAGTTTAGTGTCTTCTTTTTTCCCGGTCATACTCATTTTCTCAACAGCCAATGGATAATCATTGTGGTAATCATGTAGATGGTGTGGGTACTCCATGTCTACTTCAAAGATCCAACCCTTCGCGTCATTCCGGTCATGAGTCATAATATTGTTTGTTAACTGTGTTATGTCACACTGTGACAAATCATACAGACAAAAGTTTTTCAAGGGCAACAATTCACACATCGCGAATCCGTACAAATTGTTCGAATCTACGTACATATTGAATGACCTTGACCCCTAGGGTCAAAGCCCTGGTTCGGGTCATCAAGATATTTGTTGTTGGCTTTTGCATAATTGTTTGCTGCAATACTTATGCCTCCCCTCAATCCAAGTTCCACCATTTCACCCATCGTACGATCAGACAAAAGGTCAATAAATATTTTACTGGATTTCAAAAATGCATCCCATGTCATGCCAGGACTAGTTATGTAGCAAGCCGGGTCAAGACTGTAGTGTAATAGACCCTTTTCACGATAACTTTCAAATACATCTGCCAGCAAACAAAAGTCGGCTTTCAAGTACTGGTCATGGTAGTCACCAATCGTCTGACACCCTGATTTATTCCACGCATCAAGTGCATGTTGATAATCAGAGTCAGAAATACCTTTTCCATTAAGTGTAGAATAAAATTTATCTTTTGGTGGCAGTCTTGTTTCCTCAAACACAACCCATTCACTGATGTACTCGTACGGATATACTCCTTTCTTAATCAAGTCAGGCTCAAAATATTTACTTGTTATTGGATAGTCAGTCAGTCCATCTGCCAGACTAGCCAACCCTAAAGACAAATGTTGCATTGAGTCATAAAACACTAATTTGTTGTCCAACCTAAAAGTCAAATATTTTTCAGTTGTCTGCGCTATACAACTAATTTTTTTGTAATTGATTGATTGATTGTACATTGCTTAACGTCCCGACAGCAACAAGGCTTTCTCAGGACGTGCCTGCACTGCTTCCGAAAAAATTAAAAAATAAACAGAACATTGAATGTATGTCGCCAGCCGGTCAAATACGTAAATAACCTAACACATGGGGCCTAATAAAGCTAAGACCATTTAGCAACACACATCCAATATCAAGAGCTACAGGCAGTGCAGACAGTAGGGAGAGTTTTAAAAGGCAAATACAGGTGAATGGACAAAGGGTAGACAGAAACACATGCCCAGAATAGAGAGAAAACCCACCCTGTGGGGCTGACCAGGTGACCCTGGGAACTAAAAATACCTAACCCCACCCAAGTCCCCAGGGCAGACCGGGTGGGGTAAATTTTTTTTTTTTTTTTTTTTTTTTTTTTTTTTTTTGTAAGACTCATCCACAGCATGCATGATAATGTGTGAATCGTACCCCCTGAGATTGTGGAAAAAGATTGGCAATATGTCTTGGGATCTATTTTTAATAATAAATTACACTTGTTATGTGCAGCACCTCTGTACCATCCAGTTATGTGATCATGGTCACGAACTTTATCACCCCCCAGAAGTTTTTCACAAATCCAACATGTCACAGATGTATCAAAATTTACTTTATCTTCTTCTGTCATCATCACAGGCATCTGATTGTTTTCCAGATAATGTAATACCTGACTATACAGCTGTCTCATTTCTGTTAAAAACAGACATGCTGCATTTTCCCCTCTGTAAATAACAGGCTCTGTATGCTGACCGTCTGACTTAACAAGAATATAACCAAAAGAACACACCACTTGGTCACTCAACTTTACTGTCTTTGGTAATGATTCTGGAACAGGACCATCATACGGAACAACCAGTGATTCAAAATCAGCATACACTACAAATGGTAGCTTTTGTTGATTTCCATAATTCTTGAAATATACCTGACTACCTGGATCTGGATACTTAAGAAGTACTGTTTGTATGTCATCAGCTGACCTACAGTGCAAAACATGTTTGTGTGCTACTGAAATAGATGAAAATCTTTGCAAACATCTTTTACACACTTCATGTTTGCCATTGTGTTTTGACACATGCCCTTGAATTAGTCGTGACATACTCCTGACAATTGTGTAGTGATCACCAATTAATAACATGTCAACATGTTTATCTTCTGGCTGTCCATAGGTGATACTCTAATGGGTTGTAACTTGTCAACAGATTCATTATCCTATACATACACATTTACAGATATGCCAGGATTTAATTGTTCAAACAAGTCTATGTCTTCTACCTTAACAGGAAAATCTATACCACTGAAGTTGAGTTCGTTTACAAATTTAGTGTAGTTAGATACGCGATCAGGTCTTGTTTTTATGAAGTGTAGTTTAGCAAGCACACACCACATGAAACAATAATTGTCATTGTTCTGTATATTGACGACAGCCTTTTTGTTTGCAACCTCTGTTGGCAGTGGTATCCATGATTTACCTAATATAGGATGATACCTTGACTGTTTTAATTGTAGTTCATGTACATGACCTTCATGCCAACCAGACCCCTTCATTTTTGCTTTGTCAATTGCTTCAAGAAAGTCAGGCAATAGTCTTTGTCTAAACACATTTTCCAATTCCCTTCTTGTGTTAATTGTGTGTTGTCTTGTTGAGATATACGATACAATCACTTCACCATCTACTCTAGTAAATTCTATTTTTGCAACAATCTGAATCTTTACACTGCCTGAAAGAAGATTATCTTGTATGACAGAAAAAGAGTTTTCTATCGATTCATAGATATTGTTACTATTGGATATAGGCAAGTCTGTTGTGTGAAACACATTTCTTAAACCTTGAGCATTGTCCGTCATTTTTATTTGTCCGACAAAATAATAATATAAAAATTACACCTTGTGTAATACCACTTTATTGACTGTAACACTGTTAATATAGACATTTAGTTTACGTAGTTGTTGAAATATTTGTTCACAAAGTATCTCAAACCATTTATTGTCTCTAACTCTTAAGGTGGGTGTCCTAAAATCAACTGTTAAACACTCCACATTTGGATGCTCATCAACATAATCTAAAGACACATTATATGACAAATATATTGCTGTTGGTTTTAAGAGGTTTATGTCAGGTTGTTTGGGAGGTATTTTTATCTGATTAAAGTGCACAACATTTTTGAAGCAGTGTGTAATGTCAATAGTTTGTCCGTCCGTCATTTTTTATGGACAAAACAAAAGTATAAATTAATTTACTAACCCATACCCTGTGGGCTGATCTGTCTTTAAAATAAGCTTTAGATGCTTAGTCAATTTCAGTTTATTTTTTACATCATCCCGTTCATGCTTATTTGGTATGAGGTCATTCTCTCTGAGACAGTCTTCAAAGCTGTCACGATCCTTGCAGTAAAACAAACAGATAGACTTTAACTGTTCTCGAAAATCTTTCAGTACAGCATTATATTTTTGAGTGAGAATCCATACACTGATATTTGCGTGTCTGCCACTAAAAGCCAGTTCTGCTAGAGTGTTTCTTTTTTTGACAATGTCTTTCTCTGCAGAACAGTCATCAACAATAAACAAAGTTGACTGTCCTTCAAATTGCTTGTAAAAATACAGCAGGTAGTCATTCAGTTTTTTCTCAGGGTCAACTAAATAAATGTTGCTGTCAGTCCAAATGAATGAACGGTTGTGATAAGCTTTGTTGTGTTTGATAGTAGGACAAAATATTACTATGTTTTCGAAATGGTATATATATCTTGTTTGTAAGACATCAAGTACAAATTCAGTTTTCCCACACCCTGTAGCACCACAAAACAAGCCACAGTGTGGGTCGAGTGTCATCAAGTTCATTTTAATACTAATTATAATTTAATACAAGTGTCCACTTAGTCTACTGTCTGCAATATTGAGTTGTGCGTCATAAATCAGATACAAATATATATTTATGGCTCCTCCTGTTTCAGTCTTTTTTTGTATCTGAATTGTGCTTCCGTCACTGCCGTTTACAACAGTACGTCCTGACCCATGTAGGTAATCATCATCTGTACTGCGAAGGTCTAACCAAAGTGCATATTTTTCTGTCAGGTATTGTCCAATTCTTACGTCATACAGATGTAAATCTTTACACGCCATGTTTGCCGGTTTTTCTCTAAGTCTTCCACCCGCCCATTTAGTAATCTCGTCACTAGTGTTGATAAGGCAGCATACCCGAAGCGTACACTTGATTAGGACGTCCCTCAATCGTACAGGATAAATGTGTAATCTTTGGATTGTTAAATTTTTCTGAATCTCGATTGAATGGATTTTTTGGTTCAATAAACAACATCAGTATACCTTTCAGTGACCTGGCAGGTGTGTTAAGGTTTATGTTCCACATTGTATCGCCTTTGTCTTTGGGTATTGTACTGTGTCTTATCATGCGGTCATAATAAATTGGAAGTCGTGACTGATATTGATTTTGAATTAGTCTGGCAAGTTCAGTGTCTGTGACAATTTCCTATTCCAATGAAATGCTTGAGATCTTGTATGTCGCGTCTGGGTCAGTTGTTTTGATAACTTTTGCAAAGTCATTAAAGGTTAGTTCAAAACTTAAACGGTCATTCAGTGCTCCTTGGTAATAAGGCAAGCGTGTTGTCAAGATTTCAAATTCAAGTGGAATGTAAAATCTATTACCGTATGTATCTGCTAATATAACGTCCTCAATTGCTGATGTTGATTTATCTGTCGCATTGATTCTAAGTTTAGCAACATTAGCAGACTGTATGCCTTGGTAAACACGTTCTTCTCTTTCTTGTCGTGTGAGCCAAAGGTCTTTGTAACAGTAGAACACATCAGCATCATCAAGACTAAACACTTCCTGTCCTTCAAGTTTAACTTTAATAGTCTTAACAATTGCTCTGCCAAGATTGTCAAAGAGTGTTCTGTTCACGTCTGATTCTGATGAAAGTTCAATATTAAATGCTAGGCGTGCAGTGCCAGGAACAATAACATCATTGGGACCCAGGTTTGGAAACTTGACAGTAAGGGTTTGGTTCTGGTCTATAGTATTTGGATTGTTTGTGATGACGATTGATTGCCTAATGCCCTTAACACCAAGAGGCTCACGTAGTTTTGTGTACGGGTCTAACTTTGATCCGTAGGACTGTGTCATTTTATTATGCAAAAATCAAAAATATTAAATTAATAAAAACAATGGCAGCAGGAGGATTTAATCATGATGAAATTGAAATGGATGTCATGGATGACTGATACCAGTGCAACAGATATGACTGTAACTACTTCTAGTATGTATCACGAACTGTTAAAAGACAAAGTAAACTCATTTTATGACAGTGTTGGTGCGCACCCAGATGTAATAGATCCTAATCAGTTTGAATATGATAAAGGTCACTTATTTGTAAATACAGACAGAGGTTCTCTTGGCTTGACTTTGCGAACGAAGATTCTATAGGGCTTGCCCACGTCGTCTGCAGGCATTTTCGTGGCTGCGGAGGCCAATCCGGGACAGGCAGGTTCGACCGCAGTGGCTGCAGGGGAAGGTCTGGTCAGGGTTCTGAGTTACGACAACTCTGTTTTTTCTTCTAAGCCGCTTGTCCTTAAAGCTGAGGTGCAATGAGAAAAACCTGCCCAGCGCGTGTTTTAAAAAGACTACAGGACACAGCTTGGGCCCTGCCCCTAAGTGGGTCAAATCGGTTCGTAACTCAGTTGACGGAGTTGGCAAGTGCGTATCCCGAGCTTGCAAAACTCTCGGAAAACGACAGACCACTTCCTGTTGCACGGAAATCATCGCGATTAGCAGATCGGACAACAGCAGACGATTCTGTGACACTTTGAAACTGACCGACAGCCATGGATTTTACGCGCTGGGGACCATGATGGCAGAATGTACGGCTGTACATGCTGTAAGTATGACTCCTGACACTTTGTAGTTGTGAACGAATTTTTTCAACACGTACCTCCAGTCCAATATAGGCTAATATAAATAAATAAAGCATTGTGATGTACAACCAACACAGTAAATTAATCGACTGTTTACATAGATGCCAAAAGATACAAGGTCGCCATGGGTCAAGCTGATTTTTAGTAGCTGCCCTTCGTATGGAGAAAAAAAATTGCTGTAGGCCACTCCAGATGAAAAGATATAACAACAAACACAGAACGACAAATAACCCCTCCTTCCTCACCCTTCCGATATCAAATAAAGCTTCAGGCTGTGCTGTGTAACTTACGGATAGCTCGGCCTGGTCCATATCCAGTGTGCGTCCAGGCAAGACACAAATGGCCTGCTCTGTCCGTCTGGTGGTCGAGTGTCGTCTGCTACTGTTGATATCAGTAAAAATATTGCTGGTTTAGATCAGTGAACGCGGTGCCCACTCGCTGTATACAGGAAGTGGCCTGTCTTTTTCACGGGAGTTTTGCCAGCACGACAAACGCAGTTGAAAACTCAGTCAACTGAGTTGCAAACCGGTTTGCCGAAGTTAGCCGAACGTTCACGAAGACAGGGCCCTCGCTGGGTCCTGCAAAGTTTTTTTAAAACACGTGCGGGGCGGAGTTTTTTGACTGTTTCTCAGCTTTAAGGTTAGCTCTGCGAGAGTCCTCAAAGGAGACGGCTGCCTTGTGAATGGTGGAGCGCCAGGTGTCACGGTCCGCAGCAAGCGAAGACCACTGGCGGTGGTCGATTTGGCAGGCACTAAGCGACTTCTTGAGACCGTCTTTGTATCTCTTCTTTGGTGCCCCTCTGTCTCGGTGTCCAGTGGCGAGCTCGCCGAACAGAGTGATCTTGGGTAGGCGATGATCCTCCATCCTGGAGACGTGCTCCACCCAGCGAAGCTGTGTCCGCAGCAGCAAAGCCTCGATGCTCACAGTTTCCACCTGTTCAAGGACCTCGACGTTGGTGACATAGTCACTCCAGTGAATGCTGAGGATGGTACGCAGGCAGCGCTGGTGAAAGCGTTCGAGGAGTCGTAGTTGGCTGCGGTAGAGGGCCCAGGACTTGGAACCGTACAGCAGGGTGGTGAGGACGACAGCTCTGTACATGCTGATCTTGGTGCCTTTTTCAGCTGTTGATTGTGCCACACCTGCTTGAATAGTCGCCCGAAAGCATTGTTCGCTTTTGCCAGCCTGTTGTCCAGCTCCTTGTCCAGCTTGGCGTCTGACGTGATGATGCAGCCAAGGTAGGTAAACTGGTGTACAGACTTTAGTTCACCGATGGTGATGTGGGGAGGGCGATGCTCTTCCTTGGGTGCCGGCTGATGAAGGACCTCTGTCTTTTTCAGACTGACCTCAAGTCCAAAGAGCTGGGCAGCATCTGCGAAGCAGGACGTAATGCGCTGCAAGGCTCTCTCTGTGTGTGCAACGAGGGCAGCGTCATCAGCGAAGAGCAGCTCACGAATCAGTTGGTCTAGGGTTTTCGTGTGGGCCTGCAGTCATCTGAGGATGAACAGGCTGCCATCAAGACGATACCTGATGTACACTGCGTCGTCATCGTCGAGGTCCACTGTGGCCTGCTTCAACATCATGCTGAAGAAGATGGTGAAGAGGGTCGGTGCCAGCACGCAGCCTTGCTTCACGCCGTTGCAAATGGGGAATGGTTCTGAGAGGTCACTGTTTAGTCTGACCTGGCCTTGCTGGTCCTCGTGGAGGTGGACAATCATGTTGAGGAACTTTGGGGGACAACCTAGTCGCTCCAGGATCTGCCACATACCTTGCCTGCTCACAGTGTCAAATGCTTTTGTTAGGTCGACAAACGTTACGTACAGCCCTTTGTTGTGCTCGCGGCACTTCTCCTGAAGCTGTCTCAGCACAAAGACCATGTCGGTGGTACTCCTGTTGGCTCTGAAGCCACACTGGCCCTCTGGGAGGTGGTCTTCAGCGATGGCAGGTACCAGCCGATTCAGGAGCAACCTTGCGAGAATTTTCCCGGCAATGGACAGCAGGGTAATTCCATGATAATTAGAGCAGGCAGACTTCTCTCCTTTGTTCTTGTACAGGGTGATGATGACTGCATCACGGAGATCCTTTGGTAGTGTTTCTTTTTCCCAGCAGCAGAGAAAGAGGTCGTGGAGCTTGTTGTGCAGTGCTGGGCCTCCATGTTTCCAGATCTCTGGCGGGATTCCGTCAATGCCTGCTGCTTTGCCACTCTTCAGCTGGTGGATGGCTGTGAGGGTCTCTTCGGCGGTGGGCGGTTCGTCCAATTCAACCTTTAGTGGAAGGTGTGGGATTTGGAGGATGACTGTTTCTTGAACAGTGCGTTCAGCGCCGAAGAGGTCCTGAAAGTATTCCGACCAGCGGTTCAAGATGGAGGTATTATCTGTGAGGAGTGCCTGTCCATCAGCGCTTCGCAGGGGACTTTGTACCAGGTGCCTAGGGCCATACACTGCTTTCAGTGCTTCGTAGAAGCCCCTGTAGTCACCGTTGTCAGCGCAGAGCTGGGTCCTCTGTGCGAGTCTGGACCACCACTCGTTCTGGAGCTCTCTAAGCTTGAGCTGGAGACTGCTGCAGATGAGGCGGAAGGCAGACTTCTTCACAGGGCAGGAAGGGTGGGCCTGGTGGGCGGCTCTTTTTTTTGCTAGAAGTTCCTGGATCTCTACGTCGTTTTCGTCAAACCAGTCTTTGTTCCTCTTTCTAGCAAAGCCCAAGACTTCCACAGAGGATTTTACAATAGCAGTTTTCAGTTGTTCCCAGAGTGTTTCAGGAGAGGAGTCTGCTGGATCAACTGTGTCTTTGAGCATGCGCTGTAAATCGGCCTGAAGGGCGGCTTTCTTGTCGTCACGCTGAAGGCTGGCAACATCAAGCTTTTTCTTGGGAGGGCCCCTTTTCTTGGGTTTCAGCTTGAGGCGGAGCCTGAGTTTGCAGCGAACAAGGCGGTGGTCAGTGTGGCACTCTGCGCTGGGCATCACTCTGGTGAGGAGGACGTCACTGCGGTCCCTCTGACGCACTAGGACATAGTCGATAAGGTGCCAGTGCTTGGAGTGAGGATGCATCCAGGTGGTCTCTCGACTGTCCTTTTGCTGGAAAGTAGTGTTGGTGATGACAAGTTGCTGCTCTGCACAGAGCTCCAACAGTAGGCGACCATTGTCATTGCAGTTCCCAACGCCATGCTTGCCGAGGACTCCTTTCCAGGCTTCAGAGTCTTGGCCCACTCTGGCGTTGAAGCCGCCAAGGATGATGACTTTGTCGTCTGCAGGGGTGCTCTGCAGGAGGCTGCGCAGGTCAGAGTAGAACTTGTCTTTTTCTGCAGGCTCTGCCAGGAGGGTTGGGGAGTACACACTGAGAAGGGTGACGTATTGCTGGTGTCTCAGTGGGAGGCGCATGGACATGATGCGGTCGGAGTGACCCGTTGGTAGGTTTTCCAACTTAGTCGCAATGGGGGTCTTCACCATGAAGCCCACGCCTGAGAGCCGTCTTTCTGATGCAGGCCTGCCTGACCAGTAGAGGGTGTAGCCAGCGCCAAGTTCTTGGAGGCTGCCTTCCTCTGGAAGGCGTACTTCGCTGAGCGCGGCGATGTCGATATTTAACCTCCGCAATTCATGGGCTATGAGGGCGGAGCGACGTTCAGGGCGTCCGCTGTCTGCTGTGTCGAGCATGGTTCGGATGTTCCAGCATGCTACGTTGAGTCCGGTCGTGGTCGTCATGAGAGTGGATCCATTGTTTTTTCTTGTTTTCTGACCGCATGAGAAGATGCCCGTTGACCGCGGCTAGCCAACTGGGGTTACGAGGGGATGAGCTTTGGTTAGGCCACCTTTTCTAGGCCCCTCTCCGTGTGGAGCAAGCAGTGCTGTCCCTAGAGAAGGCTGCTTGGTCGTTCAGGGTGTGCCGAGTGACTCATCCCCAGGTCAACATCAGGCGACCAATATCCTGAACCGCCTGCATGCAGGTTTGAGACTGCGGCTTCCAGTGACATCTTTCACCTGCCGTTTTGCCCCTTGCCCATCGCTACAGGACTTGGAAAGTTCAGTGTCATAGTCCGTGGGCGTTTCCTAAAGCCTGCGCGGTGGAGCTTTTTGGTGGAGTGCAGTGTGCGCAGTACTGGCCCCACCCTTTAAACCCTTGGTTCGTTTGCCATGGCCTAGCAAGCTGGGACGGTGGCATCGAGGTCCTCGGGTCGTAGGTTTTATATCAGACTGTCCTTGTCTTAGTCTCTGGCTCAAAAGCCTTCCCTGGAGACACGGGGGCTTTGATGTCAGGGGTTTCCTCCCTTAGCCTTTCCGCAGCCAAGCGGCCAGGCGTGCAAGGCAGAAGGGGACTCGTGGGGGCCGGGGTCGTCTATGTCCCATGCAGATGTGAACATCTGCCCACTGCCCAGACGGTGACACCAGAGGAGAAAAATCCAACGCCGAAACCCGGTATCAAACCTCGCACCTTTGGCATTGGAGGCAGACAGAGGTAAAGTGCATCTAACCCATAAAAACAACCCTGCTAAGTTTAGAGCTTTAAGTACAATACAAACTGATGTAGGTGGTGAGGCAGCACTGCAGCGTTACCTTGGTGTTGGTAGTAGTAAAAGTTTGACACCGAGACTTGTTACTGTGCTTCACGACACGCAAACAAGATTGCCAACAGGACAAGAAATTGAAATGACAGAAGTAAAAAGACTGCCAGAAATAGCAAACACGGTAATACAAGAAACCTCATTTACTGATGAAGTAATGAAAACAATAGATGATCCACCTGTGTCAATGCGGGAGATAAAGGGTTTGGATAAATCATTGCAGACAATCAGAGGTGAGATGGTAAATAATGTTGCAAAACTGGGTGAGCTTGATAATCAAATAGAAAGAGAAAAAAACAAATTAGCAACTGCTGATGAGGAGAATCTTGACACAGAAATAAAAGAAAGAATACAACACAGATTAAATGATTTGTATAGAAAGATCAGGGCGATTAGAAGTGATTAGTATTGGAAGACAAAAACTGAAAACACAGGTCAACAGGATTAGGGAAACTATTCAAAAAATACTTCACGAAGACACAACTTTGGCTGAGAGATTAAAAACACTTTTCAGAGAGCAGGGTATCACTATTGCTAGTTTAATTACTGCTCTTGGATTTATTAACAGTACTGTTGTGTTGGCTGAAACGGGTGGTCCAGCCCCGGCACCTCCAGCACCTCCAACTTTGTCAGACCCAAAAGATTTACAGTCATGGGTAAAAAAACAACTGTCACACATATCAGACTTGCTTAAAAAATTGGCTGTAAAAGCAATGGATGCATTGCCTGATATAATTGGTAGTGTAGTCAGTTGGCTGATCAATACAGCAGCAAAGGTAGTGGGGTTTATGGCAGAGCATGTGTTTGTCTTTTTGGTGACAGTAGGAGGATTAATGGTGGGTTATTTAATGAAACAGGTAAAGAAGTAATATACCTAGTCCTGTGAGGCCTATTACCAATGCAGTTCTCCCTGACTCATGTGTGTTTGATGACGGTGCTGGTGCTGGTGCCGGGGCTGGTGCCTGTGCAGGTGTTGGTGCCAGGGCTGGGGCTATTACTGACATTGATGGCATTACTGCCTGTACGGGTGGTGATGTTACTGGGACTGTCGTTATTAATGGTTGTAAATGTGTGTTTACTGATTTATTGAGTCCCAATTTCTGATCATGCCCAGCAACAATAATTTCATTATTATAATTTGTTATTGTACTTACTTACTTACGCCTGTCACCCCTACCCGGGTATAGGCCATCGACGAGAGACCTCCAGCAAATCCTGTCCTGTGCTTCTCCTTCGATTCTACTCCAGGTGGTTCCCAGTCTCTTGATGTCTGCTTGGAGGTCTCGACGCCAGGAGTTTCTCGGCCTACCTCTTTTCCTCTTTCCCTGGGGGTTCCATGACAATGCCTGCCTAGTGATACTGGAAGCTGGCTTTCTCAGACTGTGACCGATCCATCCCCATCTTCTTCGTCCAATTTCGTTCTCTGCTGTTATCTGCTCTGTTCTCTCCCAGAGTCTGACGTTGCTGATCTTCTCTGGCCAGTAGATTTTCAAAATTCTTCTAAGGCAACTGTTCATGAAGGTCTGTACTCTGTTGACTGTGGTTTTTGTCAATCTCCAAGTCTCTGCTCCATATAGGAGAACTGCTTTTACATTGGAGTTGAAAATCCGGACTTTGGTGTGTTGTGACAGCTCTCTGGAACTCCACACTTTTTTCAACTGGAGAAAGGCTGCTCTGGCTTTACCGATTCGTGCTCTGACATCTGCATCAGTGCCGCCTTTTTTGTCTATGATGCTCCCGAGATAGGTGAAGGACTCCACCTCCTCCAACGGGGTGCCAGCAAGCAAGACTGGTTCTTCCCTGGTTGCGTTCAGCCTCATTGTCTTTGTTTTCTGTTTGTGGATGGTGAGGCCCACTTGGGACGCGATGTCAGCAAGCCTTGTGGTCTTGTCCTGCATTTGTTGATGAGTGTGGGACAGTAATGCCAAGTCGTCTGCAAAATCGAGGTCGTCAAGCTGTGTCCACAGTGTCCACTGTATTCCACTTCGTCTGTGCTTTGTGGTCATCTTCATGACCCAGTCTATGGCCAGTAAAAAGAGGAATGGAGACAGCAGACACCCCTGCCTGACACCGGTTCTGACCTGGAGTTCCCTGGTGAACTGCCCTTCGTGGATCACGCGACATGTCATGCCATCGTAGCTGCCCTTCATCAGGCGGACGAGCTTTGTGGTACACCGTAGTGTCGTAGGAGTTTCCACTGAGTCTCTCGGTCCACGCTGTCAAATGCTTTCTCATAATCCACAAAGTTGACGTACAGCGGGGAGCTCCACTCCAGAGACTGTTCCACGATGATGCGGAGAGTGGCGATCTGGTCTGTACATGATCGGTTCTTCCTGAATCCTGCTTGCTGGTCTCTCAGCTGGGGGTCAATGGAGCTCTTCATTCTCTCTAGGATGATCCTGTTGAAGACCTTTCCTGGTACTGACAGTAAGGTGATTCCTCTGTAGTTGGAACACTTGCTGAGGTCGCCTTTCTTGAGAAGCTTGATTAGGTATCCCTCCTTCCAGTCAGCCGGTATCACCTCCTCTTCCCAGATCTTTCCAAACAGTGGGTACAGCATCTCCACCATTGTCTCTAGGTCTGCTTTCAGAGACTCCGCTGGGATGCCATCTGGCCCTGCTGCTTTGCCATTCTTCAAAAATGCCACTGCTCTTCTGATCTCTTCCCGGCTGGGTCTGTCACAGCTGATGGGTAGGTCGGTCTCTGCCGGCTGGATGTCTGGGGGGTCGGGTGGGCTAGGTCTGTTCAGTAACTCTTCAAAATACTCGGCCCATCTGTCGAGTTGGTCTGCTCTGTCTGCAATAGGCTTGCCTTCTTTGTCTTTTACTGGTCTTTCTGTATGGCCATACTTGCCCGACAATCTTCTGGTAATGTCGTAGAGCTGTTTCATGTTGCCATATGGTCCCAGCGTGAGGAATTTGTTATTGTCCCCATTTGTAATTGTAGGTCAGATGGTAACATGTATAACCCGATGCCAACTACAAAGTCAACTTTTGATCTGGCATATCTGAGAACATCTTGATAGCGTTGTATGCTTGATTGGAGATCTACTGTTGAATTAACTGAATCTTCAAGGGTTGCCAGAAACTGTTTTTGTGCCTCAAATTTACCACTCCCGTTTAAAATATTTGATTTTGTTAGTGATTGTGCTCCTAGTATACACCACACATATGTTCTGATTGACTCATTGACGCGCTCGACTCCTGCTTGAGTAAATCCATCTCTCCTGTCTAAAATAAATGTGGTCCACGCATTAGACTGTTTCTGTTCTATTGATCCTAACCAGACTTGTGATTTTGATGAGAATGAAGTGTAACCAGGGTAGTAATCTTGTGGGTATTGTCTGTGACTCATAGCATAATACAATGTACCCATGCCATTGTGATCATCAAGTTTTTGTGTAAAGTCATACCGGGGACTGATGTTAAATTCATTACAAATCTGTTCAAACGCTTTTATATCCATGGGGTTGTCATACCTGTTAAAACTGGATTCAGTGGGTAGAGGGGTATGCAGTTCTGACAGTATACGTCTTAATTGGTAATACGTGTGGAAAAGGTAAACAGACCTAATCAATTTGTTTGAGTGATTCAAATGGTCTGTAAATGAAACACCGCACCCTGTAGTAGAACACAGTATAGCAAAGTTAAGTTGGTTTTGAAACATCTGTAGTGGTCTTGATGTCCACTTTCGTGCAGTTGAATCGTCTGTAATTGGAGGGTTTAGGTAATGGTCAAAGGGGTTGGGTACTTTCACTTGAAATAAATCTTGTTCCGATACAGCAATATCAAGTTGATTTAACTGAATTATTTTCTGTTCATAAGTAGGTGCGACATTATATTTGGCATTCACATTAAATTGAAATGCGTTTACAGTGACACTTGTTGGTGATTTAAATTCCATCGTTCTTTTTATGAGATAATAAAAATGTTTATCACATTAACAAATCTTGACACAAGCAAACCAGTGTGGCTAACTAATGGGATTGATAATAGAGATGGTAGCAAGGCTGTAGCTATCCATGAAATGTTTTACACTGTAAAGTGGTTTAATGTAACAGATGATAATTATTTTGTATATGGAACTCTTGATGGTGGAAAGAAGAGTGATGCTTTACGATCTGGGTATTATGACTTTTGTACTTTAGCTGAATGGTTTCAAAATGAGTTTAAAATTAAAGCAACTATAAATCAGGCTAACTTACTTGTTACATTGGAATTTCCGAAAGGTAGTCAGTATTCATTATCAGATAGGCTTGTAAGGCTACTTGGTTTTTTAGGCCAAGTAATAATACATCCAGATGAGGATTGGTCATTATCAGACGAAGGTCTATTGAAACCAAATAAACAAAAAGTAATTGGAAGATATCCCATCAATTTGCCAGTACACACAGTACTAAATGTTTATTTAAAAGAACTAATCACAACTGAAAATGTACACAATGGAAAACCTTCAACTTTGTTAAGATGCTTTCCGCCCGGAACTGCTCCCTATTGTGAAAGTGTGGTTGTTAGATTTCCTGTGCAGTTTAAGAAATTAGGTTCCAGTTTCTTTGAATCACTGTGTTTATCTGTGACTAATCAGGATGGCAAACCAGTTGTGATGCATGATTTTAGTGTTGTGTTTGAAGTTAAATAATTTTATTTTTGTTTATAAAAATGAGTGGTCTTGGTCCAAAGCCGAGAATCATACCAGTCGCGTGTCCAGTGACAGAGTTGAAAGATTTGGCTGATGTACAGGATTTTGAAAAGGAAGGAGAGGTAGGGGAAGTGTATGGTTTTGAACTTGATTCAACTGGCATGTACAGGCGGAAAGTAATCGATGACATGAAGGACGGAACAGAAAGACCAATTCCTAAACTTGGTCAGCTGCGTGATGTTACTGTACCTGTTCCAGTAAATAATGTGCCATCAAAGGTCTTTATTGCTATTAAAAAAGGGTTGATATAGAGGTTTCAAGCAGTATTCCCGCTGTTAAGGTGGTAGTTGACAAAACAACTTTTGTTCGTCTAAGTTACATAAACCTTGAACACATTGATCTTGTTTCGTTTTATTATGCCAGCAAATTGTATACTTTTGATGAGTTGCAAAATGTAATCACTGATTAAATAAAAAATATTTGTCAATAAAAAATGGTGAACTTGTGTCCGCAACTACCGACGACTGATACTCTGTCGATTGATCCACATGTGCCAATTGCATCAGATAAAACATTATAGGCAGATGCATTCCGATTAATAAATATTACAGATGCATTGAAATATTTGGAAAGTGAGGAGGCGAAATATTCTAGATGTAAGAGACGGTATAAGGCAGTATTTAATTTTGTTCAAAACACATGTATGGCTATTGGTGCTATTTCAGCTGGATTATCTGTAGGAGGTATTGTATTGATATCAACTGGAATTGGCAGTATGATTGGCGTTGGTCTTGAAGGAGCTAGCATTGCCACAGGACTGGCATGCTTTGGTTTGGAAGGCATTAAGCCTTTCGCTCTCAGCAGTGGATCTATCCGCGGTTCAAGGGTTGCCGCATATTAATTAGCGCACTGACCTACATCCCGGTCACGTGATCTCTAAAACTTCCGTGCAATGGCTGCCTCCACAGTGCATGTTTACAGTGCTTTCTCTGCGATTTTTTCATCTTTTTTGATGCGGTTTTTGCATTTTCTTAAGCAATCACACACGGAGATTATCAATATGGCTGCCAGACGCTACACTGCCGAGGAAGTAGCACGAATTCTGTTTGAAACACCGTATAATGGTGATGTTAGTGATGATGAAAGCGTAGCAGACGATGGTGATGTTTATTCTAGTGACCTGTCGGACAAGGATTCAGATAACAGTGATTATCCTGAAGAGGAATACAATCTTCCAAGTACATCAACAGGCAGGGGGCGAGGCAGGGGGCGTGGCAGAGGAAGAGGAGGGAGAGGAGGAAGAAGACAAAATGTTGCATCTGAGAATGTTGTAGACGATTCATATGATAAGCAAATCGACAAGCAGTATCCAACATATAATGGAATGCATGGGCCTACAGAGTTTCCACCATCATAGTTTATTTACTGCAAATTTTTGGGTAAGGTTGGTGTAGTGCTAAGAAACGTTGCGTCAGACCCAGGTATCGACTGACATCCGGCCATAATGCACCTCTGACAACATTGTATGCTTAGCTATCAAACAAAAGCAATTTGTGGTGATGTGTGACATATTTATACACATTTTAGAACCATTTTTAAAGTGCATATTATGAGCATTTGAATTTTTTTATTTTTCAAAACTGCGTTTGTTTTTTTATAATCTTTAAAAAAGTGGGTTATCTTCCCCTGTGTGGGAGTTGTCCGAACATGTCAGTTCAGACATTATGGTGACTGTATTCCCCATCCATTTTCCTTTCAGAATATATATACATTTGCATACATTTGACCATTTGTTGATTTTCTGTTAATTTATTTCTAACATTGGTGAATTTTAAAGAAAAAATCTTATTAGTTCTGGGAGTGAAAGAGTTAACAAGAGATTTCACACAAAATTACAAAAACATGAAGCATTGAGTACGCTGGGTGGTGCCAAACTGAGTAGTATGAAACTTATTATCAGTAAAGCGTTGCAGGACAATTTTATTATGACGATGAATTTAAGAGAGTGCAGGATGATTTAAATAATTACAAACAACAAAAGTCTGAAATACAAAATAAGATGCGTAGTCAATCTCCCGTGAATGTTGAAGAACTGAAGGCTAGTTCTTTAGAGCAAGGAAAAAAGATAGGGGTGAAAGAGACCACGGAAAAGCTTCAAGGACTTTTAGGGAAGTAAAAATCAGTTTTGGTAATCAAACAATATTTTTGTCATACACTTCACAGAGAGATGACACGCTGCCAGTCTATTTGAGGCCCACGGCTCCGCCAGAATATTTTTGAAAAAATAACAGTTTTTGTCTTTGTATCTTGTCAAATCTGACTCAGTATCTTGTGACTGGAGACATGTTGTTGTAAGTAATTAATAAGTTTTTATGATAAGTAATTAATAAGTTCTTATTGTAAGTAACTTTAAAGAACTACAACTTGTAAGTAAGTACAAAGTGGACTGAAACTGGTGTTATTCCAGTGCTTTGCGAGTTGATTGATACCTGCATTAGCGGCCCAATAACGAGTTATTGATAGGCCATTACGCCAGGCACATTAAAAGCCCCAGCCAGTGTGTGGCTACTGATTGATTGTGACAGGAACGGCCAGGTAATGCTTTCAGTGCTGTCTTTATCCAATCCTATTAGCATATCTTGGTAGCATTGAGCATACAGTCGGGGTCATTTTTTCGATTGAGTGAATACAGGTAATTACCTGTGCATTTCAAAGGAGCCTGCGTGCATACGGTCGGGTTGTAGAAAAATTTTAGTGAATACGAGGTAATCACCTGTGCATTTGGAAACAGCCTGCGCGCATACCGCTGACACTCTAGAGATTTCATTGTGGCGTGGCAAATATTTTCTCCACTTTGCATATTTCTTCCAGTGCAGGCAGGCTGGGTAAAAATCAATACACTGCGAATTATTTGGGGTCTGTGTTGGTTAGATGGGATTTATGTAGCACTGAGAGCGCTGAGATAGTTTTGTGTTCAAAATTGAATAGTTATAGGGTATCTGTTCGGCTCCTGAGGATCTGGAGCTCTGGAAATCTCTCTTCTTCTTTCTCTGGTGTCGAATTGAACTGATCTTCCTCAATTCAAAGACAGAACATTGCAAACCTTGTTGACATGCTCTCTCATGGTCAGCCTATTGTCAAAGATAACACCAAGATTACGGGCTGACTCGGAAAAGGGGATACTGTTCTGACCAACCCTGGTCGAGTCTGGGAGATCAGTGGAGGTTGAACAAGAAAATCTTAAGGCCTCAGTTTTGCCACTATTCATTTGCAATTTGTTCTGTGTGGTCCAATTCTGAACGTCTGTGACACAGGACTCTAAAGACTGGAACATCTGACTAACATGTTTGCGTTGCGCACTGGCATGCAGCTCTGTGACATCAGCATAAAAATGGTGAGAAACAGAGTGACATTTGATGACACTAGATTAGTAGATAAAGGCTGGGTATACAATGTGAAAAGGATCGGCCCCAAAACAGAGCCTTGGGGAACACCGTACATCGGACTCTATTCCCAACACTGACACTACTTGCTTTCTTCTAGAGATAAGACTCAAAATAATAATAATAATAATACCGTTATTATATAGGCGCTTTTTCTCAATTTTTGGGGAAATCGACTCAAAGCGCCGCGCCTGAAACCCAACACACACACTCACGAAACAGACACGGATTAACGCCATTTAAGACAAACACAGTACAAGACAAACGAAGGGCCAGTCAGCTACTGAAGTTACAGAGATTTTTGATCGCTTGTATTTGAAATTTGTAAAGTGGCCTGAAACCGGTACCAAAGTGGGGGGGGGGGGGTGGAAGAACCGGAGTACCCGGAGAAAGAACCCCCGACGGTCCGCCCGAATTAACGGTGACACTTACCAGAGGAGAAAAGTCCAACGCCGGAACCCGGTATCGAACCGCACACCTTTGGCATTGGTGGCAGGCGCCTTAACCACTGCGCCACGGACCGCCCTCAAAAAAGTGTAAAGTGGTACTCTTGATGCCAAAAACAGAGTCTAAACGTTGAATGAGAATCTGGTGATCTATGGTGTCAAAAGCAGCGCTCAAATCAAAAAGGTTTGATTGATTGATTGTACATTGCTTAACGTCCCGACAGCAACAAGGCTTTCTCAGGACGTGCCTGCACTGCTTGTGAAAAAAAACTAAACAGAAAATTGAATGTATGTCGCCAGCCGGTCAAATACGTTAAATAAACCAACAACATGGGGCCTAAATAAAGCTAAGACCATCTAGCAACACACATCCAATATCAAGAGCTACAGGCAGTGCAGACAGTAGGGAGAGTTTTAAAAAGGCAAATACAGGTGAATGGACTAAGGGTAGACAGAAACGCATGCCCCAGAATAGAGAGAAAAACCCACCCTGTGGGGCTGACCAGGGTGACCCTGGGAACTAAAAAATACCTAACCCCACCCAAGTCCCCCAGGGCAGACCCGGGTGGGGGAATCAAAAAGGACCAGAACAGAAACATTATCTTCATCACTGGCGGTGAGCAGGTCGTTCATGACACGAAGCAACACTGTCTCCGTGCTGTGACCGGGGCGGAAGGCTGATTGAAAAACATTTTGATATGGTCGAATAACTGCGACAAAACTATTTTCTCTAGTAATTTTGAAAGAAATGTGAGGATACAGGTCTGTAATTTTTCAGATCATTTGGGTCAAGAGTGGGCTTCTTTAAAAGAGGTTTTACAATGGCAGTTTTGAAACATGCTGGGACATTGAGCCAATGCTCTCTCACTCTCTCTGACAATTTGATTTAGGAAAACAGTCTCTTTCTTTGTGATGATGTCTGAGAGCGTATTGTGGAAAAAGTGGGATGATGCATGCAAGCTCATATTATATATACAAGAGACTTTATAGGCATGCGTCATCCCATCTTGGTTTTATTTTATAATGTCAGCTGCAGTCATAACAAAAGCTATGATGGATCATATTCCAGCAGCTCCATATAATTAATTCTAAAAAACACTTTTAACTCTTTGAATGCCAAATTCATATGTAAACTGCTGCTGCCAGCACCAAGGTTTTTTTCCAGCTGCGTGAACTGCCAGACAGTATAACTCTTTAAATGGTTGTATGTCAAAAACTATTCCAGATACTCACTTCAAATAGTGTATGTATTGGGTGCAGATGTTAACTTTATGACAAAGCTCATATTTATGATTGTAACTTTGATTGATTGATTACACAGACAACCTTTACAATGTACACAAACCAAGGGGAATCACTCAGCGCTGGACAGACAACAGTTAGATCCCCTGCCCCCGCCTATCAGGCACCCATTCGCCAGCCCACAGAGAAATACGCAGGTATGTGGGCTGGCGAATGGGTGCCTGATAGGCGGGGGCAGGGGATCTAACTGTTGTCTGTCCAGCACTGAGTGATTCCCCTTGGTTTGTGTACAATTCTGCCAGCGCTAGCCTCACCTATCTGGTTTGTGAGAACCTTTACAATGGTTACAATACGCGTGAAGTGCACGACACAAACATGGTCAGTGAAAAAGCAAGCACACTTTCCCGAATCCGTTTGAGGACTCTTGTCGAAATTTTTGGGCCCTGGCATCCAGTCTTCAGCAGCAGAATCATCAAGGTGTATGTCAGAATCATTTTGAGGATCTTCGCCATCTTCATCATTGAAAATAAGGCCAAAAAACCTCTTGTGCAGTGAAAGCAGATTTTCAAACTCACAGCCAATTTTGTACGCTCAGCTCGTGAAGGGAAACCCCACTACACACTGGGCTGTACCACTGTAAAATGTGTCGGAGGTGAAGGCAGGCTGTTGCATGCCACTGACGTCAGTTAGTTATGCTAGTAGAAAAGAACCCAACGGAGAAAAAAACATGCATAGAAATGACAGTTACAACACAATTTATTAATATTTTGGTATTCTTCCAAACAGACATCAGTCACTACTCATCTTATCAACCAAGAAGGAATGTGGATTTTTAGTTATGCTAGTAGAAACACTATACTGCGGGAAATATGGTCCCTTTGACATAACCATGATGAAACAGTTAATGGCATTTGACCAGTGCATTTTTGCATCCACGGAGAGCGTGACCGAGGGTACCCCTGCATCAATGACTACATCGTTGATGCATCAGTATGGATCTTCTGGGCACAGTGTATACAGGGAAGTGTGATGAAGCTCTATGCCCATGCATAAAGTTCACACAGGGTTTCTGCATTGTGCTGTCGTGTCAGCGGTTTTTTTTTGGTGACAAATATTCCGTGTATTCACGAGTTTTGTGCATTCGCGAGGTCAACAACTATCACAGAGTTTTAATGGCGCAGCTCAGCCAAACAGAGCACAAGAGTAATTAGTATGTGCTATTCTGTCGTAGAGGACAGACGTATGTTGGATACATTACTCGTATTCCAAGACTATGAAACCAAGATTTCAGGTACGTTTTATATGCATTATCGACAGCTGGTGAGTTAAATGTAGTATGCGTTAGTAAGATTAGTTTGGTTGTGTGGTGTTGATTTGGTTCAGTTATGTTGGTTTAGAACTTATGGAGATAACCAGGGATTTTTCTATATAGTTATTTACCGGGATGGATAACTAAGGAATGTGGTGTGTCTTGGTATGCATTTTTTGTTTACGAAGGTAGTACATGGGTGTGTTAAGTATCTTTTCCTATGTATGAACCAGAATATGGTGTGTGCGTCATGTTATAGTCTTTAGTTTCAGAGTAGTGACTGAGTTATGGTGTGTTGCGAATCTATTCGTTTTATGAAGCATGAGTGTGTGAATAAACGTGTAGATTTATCTGTATCAGCCATGTTACCTAATTTACCTCATATCACTCAAAATTTGTGTGTTAAGTAAGTGTTATGAACTTTATTGTTCAGAGTTCTTGTCAGTGAGGAGCGAGGGACTTGATGCCGAGATGTCAAAGTCAACAGAGGCTGCCGCTGGAGGAAAGTGTCGAGAGGACATCCACAGCTGGGGGAGCGAGAGACTTGTTGCCTAGACATCAAAGTCAACAGAGGCTGCGCAAGACATAGGGGTCTGTTGATAGTAGCTTTGACTAATGCAAATCCACTCCGCCACCACGTGCGCGCACGCGCCTATACCAAGCTCAAGACAAAATACAAGGGTGGAAATGAAGACCCCGCGAAATTTTAGATGTGGCCAGAAATATCCCAGCTTGCATGGACCTCTTTCTCAACATCTAGAGTTGAACATTAAACCCTTTAGTAGAGAGCCGTGAAAGAGGCCTCTATGCACTGCAGTGCATCCATTGTTTTCTGCCGCGTTTACTCTAAAGCCGAAGAGAATTACTCGAAAAGATATTGACAACTGAGCAGTGTTTAAAACAGACTCCATTAAATTAGACCTTTTTGGGCTGGGGGAAATACGTACCTATACTCCATAAGCCAGTCTTGGCTACCGTGCACCCCCCTCCCCCATCCCCCCACAATACTCAAAAACATGGGTTTCAAAGTGTACCTTAGAATGTCTTGAGATGTGTAAGCCATGTTTCCCCTAAAATCTTTAGGAACACACCAGAGATATAGCCAATGGCGCAAGGGTACCCCCATTCACGCTCTTCGCGGATCCTAAAGTGAGCTTGGGAAACATTTTCCTCTAAATAAATCAGAATTTATTACAGGAGCCCAAATCAGGCAATATTATGTTAAGGCATACCTTCTGCGTCCTCAGCAAAAACAGAATAAAAAAAATATTGAATCTGTGGCTCACAGTGATGGTATTTGTGCACCCAGTAAATGGCCATTTCTGTGAAATTGAAAACAAATAATAAAATAATGCTTCCGATGCCCTCAGAAATTTTGTATACAACTGATAGGTCTTTTTTTTAAAGGTTTTATTATAAGGCTTTATTGGTTAGGATAGAGTACCACAGTTACTCCCAACCTGATTTTATGATGCTGTGATGCATTTAGGTACACAGTGGCTGAATCTGCTGCCCTACCCCCATTTTACCAGTATGCATAGGAACGCAAAATGATCAAAAATATTGCTTACGTCATACTCCTCTGTTTTAAATATTTTGTTTCCAGTTTTCTTAACAAAGTAAGCATATTGAGTATAAAAATCTGTGATCATTTCATTAATTTCAATGTGACCCATCAATTTAATTGTAACTATTTTGGATTAAGAACATAAAGCGGGGGGGGGGGGGGGGGGGGGGAGGAAGAGAAGGGTAAGGCGGGTCTAGTATGGTCTTTTCTTCTCATTTATTTTCTTCTAGAAAAAGGTGTAAATATGAATATGCGTAATAAAGTTTCATGGTTCCTAACAGGGAAAACAATGTTAAGAAATACTCCAGATAGCTCTAAGAATGTCACTGCATCATGAGAATGACCCATGTTCTGCATCTTGTCAAGCCTGGCATTTTTGGTTTTGCAGGGAGTGTTTCATATTGTCAAAGTATCTTGGTACCCCACTACTGGTCTGACCGAACAGGTGTTTGCTTGTGACAGGATGTTGCTGTTATTTGCGTGAATGTGGTCCCCACCAGTTTCGAGATGTCCAGGTATCTGAAGGGAGCTCTTCACACGTCTTTGGGCTTGGTTCCAGGACGTCAGTTTTAGCCCTTTGCAGGACCTTCAGTTGGCAGTTCAGACATGGGCATTTCTGACGGTTCTTGGTCTGCTCCTGTAGTCTTCAGTGCTGTCAGTGTTTAGTACAAGTCTCTTCATTGTGTGTGCTGTTCTGCGTTCCAGTGGCTCCAATGTCTTCAATTTCCTAAATCGGGGTGCTCCAGATGGCTCTAAGAATGTCGCTGCATCATGAGAATGAATCGTGTTCTGCATCTTGCAAAGCCTGGCTTTTTTTATTTTGCAGGCAGTGTTTCATGTTGTCAATGTATCTTGGTACCGCACTATTGGTCTGACCGAGCTGGTGTTCGCTTGCGCCAGGATGCTGTAATTTGCGCGAATGTGGTCCCCACCAGTTTCTTCATCAGAGACTTTTTTTCCCACAACTCTAGCTTCCATGGCTTTGATGTGAGGCCTCCACCTGAATCCAGTAATTTATTTGTTGCCAGTAAAGTTGGCCTGTCTGTCTTTGGTACTGGGAGGTCTCCAGTTTTCAAGGTGACCTCTTCCATCTGATTGAAAGAGATGGTCTAGCTCAATTTGAGTGGCCATCTTTCAGTTCAGCTGCTGACTCTATTGGCAGCATCCTGGATTCTGCAGGATGCTATTTCAGTATGTTCTGCTGTTACAATTAAATTGATGGGTCACATTAAAATTAATGAAAATTAATGAAATGATCACAAATTTTATGCTCAATGTAATACTTTGTTAAGAAAACTGGCAACAAAAATATTTAAACAGAGGAGTATGACATAATCAATTTTTATGATCATTTTGCGTACTGGTAAAATGGGGGTAGGGCAGCAGATTCAGCCACTGTGGCCCATAAATGAATCACAGCATCATAAAATCAGGTTGGGAGTAACTGCGGTACTCTATCCTAACCATTAAAACCTAAAAAGACTATCAGTTGTATACAAAATTTCTGAGGGCATCGGATACAATGTACATTTCCCAATTTGGCAATTTTAAATTGGAAAAAGCTATCATTCACCACAAACATATCATAAAGGATGCCGACTTTCCTCATTTTCATGCACTTTATGCTCAAATTATTGAAATTTAATAGGTAAAGAGAGTTCAAAATGAAATGGAATAACTTTAGTGTTTCTTTTCTAATTAATTTTGTGTATTTTTACAACTTGGGGGTAGGGATACAAAATCAATCAATGTGGCACTCATAGTGATCACAGCATCACCTAGTCAAGTTTATAATAATTGTGACATCCTGTTTTAATGATGTAAGTCTGAAAATGTCTGAAGGCATCTGACACATTATTTTTGTCTTTTTTTGCGATTTTGCGGAAATGGCCATTTACTGGGTGCACAAATACCTTCTCTGTGAGCCACAGATTCAATACATTTTTATTCAGTTTTTTGGCAGAGGACGCAGAAGGTGTGCCTTAACATAATAATGCCTGATTTGGGCTTTTGGAATAAATTCATATTTATTTAAAAGAAAATGTTTCTTAATCTCATTTTAGCATCCTTGCATCATCGGCTATATCTCTGGTGTGTTCCTAAGGATTTTAGGGGAACATCGCTTAAACATCTCAGGACATACTAAGGTACACTTTGAAACCCATCTTATTAGTACTGGGGCGGGGAGAGGGGGGGGGGGGGGAAGGGGGGGTGCACGGTAGATCAGGCTAGCTCTTGGACTACTAAAGTGACTGCTGCATGCAGCCCGGGTCACAAGTTCATGTCGACAGTAAGACACACTCTTGTTTTAAATTTCATTGGATACATTGGATATGCTAATTTACATAAACCAATGACAAATGAGCTTGCGGCGTATTTCTGGCCGCATCTAAAACCAACAACTCACCGTCTGCTATGAATGGTGTTTGACTGTTCAAAAAGCATTGATACTAAACTATCAGTTTTGATCGGAGGACAAGGCTGGTATAGATTTGTGGCAAAATATCTACCAAGTCTGTTCAGTTCGAGGTTTTAGGCGGATGGTTGCTTTGAGGGTTGAAAACTGCTCTGGAATCACAGTGCTTCATTGATTCGCGGGCGTGTTCGATTTCTCCCTTGTATTTTGTCTTGAGCTTAGTATAGGCGCTTGCGCGCCGCACGCGGTGGCGCAGTAGATTTGCATTAGTCAAAGCTACTATCAACAGACCCCTATGGCGCAAAAGGAGTGTGTCGAGAGGACATCCACAGCTCGGGGAGCGTGGGACAGCTTCAGGAGCGCATCGCCTAAACTACATGCCTAGACGTAAGGGAACATGCGAACTATGCAGAACGATAACACCCGTTGAACAGGTTGGATAGTGAGGACATCTAACCTAGCCTGGCTTTTATTATATTGTGCAGAAGTGAGTGTGACATGCTAGTGTTAACAGTTGTGTATGTTGTGAAGAGTTTTCTTGTTAGTTATGATTACACGTTGGGCCACAGAAACGATGTTTTGAGTTTATGCTGCACAAATGCGTCAGACTGAGAGTCAGTGTTGTTTGTGTATGTGCCCATTGCGTTTGTGAGTCTGGGCGTGCGACCGGTTAAAAGTCTGCGTACATTACAGGAAGCCACTAGGTGATGGCAATCAGACATCAGTCTGATTGTTGGGCTAAACTATCCGACTGAAACAGCAGACAGCCGCTCAAAAGTCCTATTGGTGTTTTTAAAGAAGCTGTCAATGTCCGATCATTTTTCATTACTGCAGACATCTCGACTAAGGCCCCATTTATTGACAAAGCTCCGCAATGCTTGCCACTGCTAACTACAAAACACATACATTCTCTGCATGTGATGAGGTATGCTTAGATCAGTGGATCCAGCCAAACTCCAGCTTGAATTTGACATTTTAAATAGGCCATTCTTAATAAAATATTTGTCATAGCCTACAGTGTTATGACAAGCGACTTACTGATGGGTTTAGTAGAATTATACTAGAAATCATTTGGCGTGAAGCAACATGACTATCATACTTCTTTAATTTTTGTTGTCACAGCAGGAGAAGTTTGATGTCTTGTAAAGACCAAAAATTAGCATTGCGATAAAAAAAACGAGAGGAATTAGGGCTCTCATTTTAGTGCTTAATTTTAGGTGATGCACTGAAACTAAAAATCACATAGACGTAATGAAAATGTAACAAAGGGGTAGAGGCACACGCACTATAATTCAGTGCATCTGCAAAACACAGAGAACAGTGGTTCTTTTTTCATTTCTTGATTGTAGGCAGCTTACTGTTCTTCTCGGCTGCTCACTTGTCAACAACTTGCAGCACAAACTGACTAACTTGCAGAACAAACGGACTACGCCTTTGGCATCCGGGGGCTCTTCATAATATTGTATGCTACGTGTATGAGAGATACAATATAGGAGAATACAACCCCACCCATTTAAGAAACAATTGATTTATTTAATCCTTTCCGTAAATAAACAAACGCACTTGACCAAATACATTTAACAGCATTATCTGCCCAGTCAGGTCCCCCAACCCCTTGGAAACAAAAGGCTAGTTAAAATATCTTCCCGAGAAATAGTGACTACCGTACACGCCACCCACCACTCAATGCTGTCAGAGTTGGCCTTCCTGAGAATACTTCCTGTTCATGGTAAACAATAGTCCTCTATGCCCAAATAGTGTGTGTGTGTGTGTGTGTCTCTCTCTCTCTCTCTCTCTCTCTCTCTCTCTCTGGTGTTTCTGAGAAATAGTGAATACGCAAAAACAAACTGCGTGTCGGAGGATAAATGCGCAGTCATCATGACGAGACAGGGCAGGTCAGTACGACGATGAAAAAACTTTCGACCCACTTCACGTCAATTTTATGCATAAAATTCGGAGCCCTCACGAGTTCTGCTCTGCATTGACCCGCTAGCGTGGCTTGCGGCAACTGTTCACAGTCAATAGCCACAACTTCCGCGTTCCTGCCCTGTTTTATCTCCAGTCAACATGCACCAATGAAAGAGTTGTGACTAGTTTTTAAGAAATGTTTACAACAACCGGGCCCAAACAAGCATTGCGTCAGCTTTTCCGGACATTGCGCTGTTGAACAATCGGCCTTTATACTCAACCCTGTCGCGTGATGAAACCGGATTCCTGTTGCGTGCAGTTATTGCCGTCATAACCTGTAGGTAGAGACAGCTGTTGTGTAGTCATGTGAGTTTACAAGATTGCATCTCTTTCATAACCAGAAAGTTGGGCTTGAAAATTGGTTGTGAAACGGTTTCCTGTTTTCGCTCTAGCGGGTGACATTTCTGAACAATAGGTCTTTATGCTTAAGCTATTGCGTAGTCACTGTCGCGTGATGCATTTAAATTGAAAGACAAAACCCAATAACTCTAATCCCAGTGATAGACCTAAATGATTCAAGTTACTAGTACACCCCTCCCTGTTTTTACGAGTGTTTTTAGATCACTCGAGGTGAAAATTGGGAATGTTGAAATCGGTAGTGAAACTGTTACCTCAGTGAAACGACGCCTTTTATTTTCAGTTTAGTCCGTGTTTCAGCATAAGCGTGATGTGCCTACTAATACGTTCGGATTTTATAGTGATTTCGGTATTCAAAATGGGCTGTGAAGGATTAAAACCAAGCTAAGTGAATACTTTTAATATATGTGACTACTTAGCCTGCTCTCAGAAATGTTAAGTTGCGCATCATAAATCAGATACAAATATATTGATTGCTTCAGATTTTTCAGTTTTTTTCTGTATTTGAATTGAGATTCCGTCACTACCGTTTTCGATAATACGGCCAGAACCATGAAGGAAATTATCCTCCGTAGAACGCAGATCTAGCCACAGTGCGTACTTGTCTGTCAGGTATTCACCGATTCTTACGTCATACAGATGCAGATCTTTGCACGCAATATTTGCTGATTTTTCTCTAAGTCTTCCCCCAGCAAAATACTTTGTGATCTCATCATAGTGCTGATATCCCATCATTCCAGACGCAAAAATTTGATTAGGTCGGCCTTCGATTGTGCAGGATAAATGTGTAATTTTCGGATTATAGAATTTTTCTGAATCTCCTTGGTAAGGACTTTTTGGTTCAACAAATAACATAAGAATGCCTTTCAGTGACCTAGCAGGCGTGTTTAGGTTTATATTCCAAATCTGGTCGCTCTTGTCTTTGGGTAATAAACTGTGTCTAATCACTCTGTCATAATAAATCGGAAGTCTTGACTGGTACTGATTTTGTATGAGTCTGGCTAGTTCAGTATGCGTGACAATCTCATATTCCAAGGAAATGTTAGAGATCTTATATGATGCATTGAGATCCGTTGATTTGATAACTTTGGAGTAATCATTGAAGGTTAGTTCAAAACTCAGGCGGTCATTTAGTGCCCCTTGGTAATAAGGCGAATGTCCTGTTAGGATTTCAAATTCGAGTGGAATGCAAAACCTATTTCCATATGTTTCGGCCACAATAACGTCCTTTGCTTCTGTGGTTGTTTTGTCTGATGCATTTATTCGAATTTTCATAATGCTATCTGACTGTATGCCTTGATAAATACGATCCTCTCGTTCTGGTTGTGTAAGCCACAAATCCGTGTAGCAGTAGAACACATCAGCATCGTCAAGACTAAACACTTCCTGTCCTTCAAGTTTAACTTTAATATTCTTAATAATTGCTCTACCTAGATTGTTAACTAGTGTTCTTTTGTCATCTGCGTCCGATGAAAGTTCAATATTAAAAGCAAGACGAGCAGTACCAGGAACAATAACGTCACTGGGGCCTAGGTTTGGAAACTTGACAGTAAGAGTCTGGTTTTGGTCTATAGTACTAGGATTGTTTGTGATGACAATTGATTGTCTAACTGCTTTAACACCGAAAGGTTCACGTAGTTTTCTGTGTGGGTCTAACTTTGATCCGTATGACTGTGTCATTTTTATTATGCACAATAAAAATAAATAAATTAATAAAAACAATGGCCGCGGGAGGATTTAATCATGAAGATTTTGAAATGGATGACACATATGATTTTGGTAATACAACAGATATGACAGATATGGCAGATATGACTGGTACAAGAAATATTTACAGTTTACGTCACAAACTTTTAGAAACCAAAGTGAACTCATTTTATGATCATGTTGGTGGCCGCCCAGACAACATAGACCCTAACCAGTTTGAACTTGATTGCAAGGGTCATTTATATTTAAATACTGTTGACAAAGGAAAAGTACTATTGACTAACAAAAAAAGACCCTAGTAGGTTTAGGGCTTTAAGTACAATAAAAAATGAAGGTGGTGTTAGTGCCTTGCGTCAACTTGGTATTGGTGGGTCTCCTGTCATGCCAAGACTGGTTAGTGTGCTTCAAGACACGCAAACAAAGTTGCCAACGGGGCAACAAATTGAAATGGCACCAGTAACAAGCCTACCAGAAATAGCAAACACAGTGATACAAGAAACCTCATTTACTGAAGGACAAATAAATGATGTTATGAAAACAATAGATGATCCACCTTTGTCAATGAGGGAGATTATGGGGTTAGATAAATCACTGCAGATGATAAGAGGTGAGATGGTAAACAATATTGCCAAACTGGGAGAGCTTGATAAACACATAGAACGTGAAAAAGAGAAACTGGCTACCGCAGACAATGGGAATCTTGACACAGAAATGAAAGAAAGAATCCAACACAGATTAAATGATTTGCAGATAGAAAGATCAGGACGGTTAGAAACGATTAGTATTGGAAGACAAAAACTGAAATCACAGGTCAACAGGATTAGAGAAACTATTCAAAAAATACTTCACGAAGACACTACTCTGGCTGAGAGACTTAAAACACTTTTCAGAGAACAGGGTATCACAATTGCCAGTTTAATTACAGCTCTGGGGTTTATTATCAGTACAGTTGTGTTGGCTGTCTCCGGGGGTGGTTCTCCACCTCCAGCACCACCAACCCCAGTCCCCACAGATCCAAAAGACTTACAGTCGTGGGTAAAGAAACAACTGTCTCACATATCAGACTTGCTTAAGAAATTGGCTGTGAAAGCAATGGACGCTTTGCCTGGCATTATAGGCACTGTTGTCAGTTGGCTGATTAGTACAGCGGCAAAGGCAGTAGGGTTTATGGCAGAACATGTGTGGGTCTTTTTGGTTACAGTAGGAGGGTTAATAGTGGGTTATTTAATGAAACAGGTAAAGAAGTAATACTCCTAATCCAGTGAGACCTATTACCAATGCTGTTCTCTCTGACTCATGTGTGTCAAGGATTGGTGTTGGTGTTATCGTTATGGGTACCGGTGTCAAAGCTGGAGCTGTTACTGTCTGTACAGGTGATGATGTTACTGGTGCCGTGGCCGGGGGTGTTACTGTCTGTAATGGTTTTAATGACTGTACATGTGTGGTTGTGGCCCCCAAGTTTACAGATTGATTGAGTCCTAATTTCTGACCAACACCTGCAACAACTATTTCATTATTATAATTTGTTATTGTCCCCATTTGAAGTTGAAGGTCTGATGGCAACATGTATAACCCAATACCAACTACAAAGTCAACTTTTGATCTAGCATATCTGAGAACGTCTTGGTAGCGTTGTATGCTTGATGGGAGATCAACTACTGAATTTACTGAATCTTCAAGATTGGCGAGAAACTGTTTTTGTGCTTCAAATTTACCACTTCCATTCAAAATATTCGATTTTGTTAATGATTGTGCACCTAGTATACACCAGACATATGTTCTGATAGACTCATTGATGCGTTCGACTCCTGCTTGAGTAAACCCGTCACTCCTGTCTAAAATAAATGTAGTCCAGGCATTAGTCTGCTTCTGCTCAATTGAGCCTAACCACACTTCAGATTTTGATGAGAATGAAGTGTAACCAGGGTAATAATCTTGAGGGTATTGTCTGTGACTCATAGCATAATACAGTGTACCCCTGCCGTGGTGATCATCAAGTTTTTGTGTGAAGTTATACCGGGGGCTTATGTTAAACTCATTACAGATGCGTTCAAATGCTTTCATATCCATGGGATTATTAAACTGATTAAAACTGGATTCAGTTGGTAATGGTGTATGCAGTTCTGACAGAATACGTCTAAGCTGGTAATACGTGTGGAAATGATACACAGACCTAATCAGTTTGTTTGAGTGATTCAAGTGATCTGTAAATGAAACACCACAGCCTGTAGTAGAACACAGTATAGCAAAGTTAAGTTGGTTTTGAAACATCTGTAGTGGGCTTGAAGACCACTTTCTTGCAGTAGCATCGTCTGTTATTGGAGGGTTTAGGTAATGATCAAAAGGGTTGGGTAGTTTGACTTGAAATAAATCTTGTTCGCTTACAGCTATGTCGAGTTGATTTAGTTGAATTATTTTCTGTTCATAAGTAGGGGCGACATTATATTTAGCATCTACATTAAATTGAAATGCGTTTGTAGTGGTAATGGTTGGTGATTTAAATTCCATCCTTTTTTTTATGTGATAATAAAAATGTTTATTACCTTAACAAATCTTGACACAAGCAAACCAGTGTGGTTAACTAATGGGATTGATAATCGTGATGGTAGCAAGGCTGTAGCTATCCATGAAATGTTCTACACAGTAAAGTGGTTTAATGTAACGGATGATGAAAATTATTCTGTAAGTGGAACTCTCGATGGTTTAGAAAAGGGTGATACTTTACGAGCCGGATATTATGACTTTTGTACTTTAGCTGAATGGCTTCAAAATGAATTTAAAATTAAAGCAACTTTAAACCCAGCTAATTTACTTGTTACAATTGATTTTCCGAAAAGTGGTCAGTTTTCTTTATCAAATAGTCTTTTATTATTACTTGGATTTTTAAAAAAAATAACACATCCAGATGAAGATTGGTCACAATCAGTTGGTAGTCTACTATCACCAAAAAAACCAAGAATAACTGGCAGATATCCTGTTCATTTGTCAGTACACACAGTGCTAAATGTTCATTTGAAAGAACTGAACACTACTGAAAATGTACACAATGGAAAGCCTTCAACTTTGTTAAGATGCTTGCCGACTGGAACTGCCCCATATTGTGAAAGTGTGGTTGCTAGATTTCCTAATTCTCAGTTTAAAAAATTAGGTTCTAGTTTCTTTGAATCATTGTGCTTATCTGTAACTAATCAGAATGGTAAACCAGTTGTAATGCATGATTTTTATGTTGTTTTGGAAGTTAAATAAATTTTATTTTTGTTTATAAAAATGAGTGGTCTTGGTCCAAAGCCTAGAATCATACCAGTTGCGTGTTCAGTAACAGAGTTGAAAGATTTGGCTGACGTACAGGATTTTGAGAAGGAAGGGGAAATTGGAGAAATATATGGTTTTGAACTTGATTCAAATGGCATGTACAAGAGGAAAGTAATTGTTGACATGAAAGATGGTGAAAGACAGATTCCTAAACTTGGTCAGCTACGTGATGTTACTGTACCTACTCCACCTGTAAATAATGTGCCCTACAACTTAATACATGTAGGTAGTAAGTGGGTGGTTTCACCTGTACCGGCACCACCACCCACAATTGACTGGGACATAAAGATTGAATTTATTAGTCCTTATGTATACACTGATGATGAAGGCGCCTTAGTGTTTAGGAAGGTTGTTAATTCTGGGCCGCTTATTGTAAGCCTTGTTCCAAGTTTTGCCCCAGACAACAATAGCAGAGAAAAACTGAAAGTTGAAAATTATGAGAGACGGAGATATCTTCTTACAACTAGAAAGGGTAGATCAGATACTTCTGTTGTGTTTATGCCAGCAAGCTTAGTCGTGGCTAGAGAAGTGACAATAGTATTTGAAATTATCATGAAATCTGTTGCTACTGCTAAAGAGGCTCAAATTGAACAAGGAATTAAACTTACATGGAATGAAACAGTAACAGAATCATCAAAGGTCTTTATTGCTATTACAAAAAATAATGATGTTATTAATGTTTCGAGCAGTATTCCAGCTGTCAAGGTGGTGGTTGACAAAACAACTTTTGTTCGTCTAACTTACATAAACCTTGAACACATTGATCTTGTTGCATTTTATTATGCCAGCAAATTGTATACTTTTGAAGAGTTGCAAAATGTAATTGCTGATTAAAAAAATATTTGTCATAAAAAATGGTGAACTTGTATCCACAAATACCGCCTGAGCCTATTGAGCGTGATAAAACATTACAGGCAGACTCATTTTGTTTAATTAATATTACAGAAGCATTAAAATATTTGGAAGAAGAACAAGCAAAATACTCTCGATGTAAACGACGATATAAGTCAGTATTTAATTCTGTTCAAAACACTTCTATGGCTATTGGTGCAGTTTCAGCTGGATGTTCTGTAGGAGGTATAGCTCTGTTCGTCACAGGAATTGGTAGTTTGGCTGGAATAGCAATTGAGGCTATCAGCGTTGCTACATGCCTAACATGCTTTGGTTTGGAGGCCTTGAACAAGAGGTTTCACACAAAATTAGAAAAACATGAAGCATTGAGTACTTTGGCGGGTTCAAAGCTGAGTAGTATAAAACTTATTATCAGTAAGGCATTAAATGATAATTTTATTGATGACGAAGAATTTAAGCGAGTCCAGGATGATTTAAATAATTACAAGAAACAGAAGTCTGAAATACAGAATAAGATGCATAGTCAATCTCATGTAAATGTTGAAGAACTGAAGGCTAGTTTTTTAGCGGAAGGAAAAAAGATCGGTGTTCAGGAAACCACAGAAAAGCTACACAATCTTTTAAACAAATAAAAATCAGATTTGGTAATCGTTTATTTTTTCATTACACTTCGCAAAAAGATGACATGTCGCTTGCGCCTAACTATTTAACCCCATCAGCTCCACCACCAGACTATTACTAAAAAAAAAGTTTTTTTATTGTCCTTGTAACTTGGGAAATCTGTCCAAGTATCTTGCTGACTTGCATCAAGAACTTACAAGATCTTATGTTAAGACACTTATAAAAACTTTTTTAAGTCACTTATAATTACTTGCGCCAACTAACTTCAAAGGTACTTACAACGTTACTTGCTGGTTTATAAATTACCTTATTAAGTACTTGTAATTTACTTAGAAACATCTAGACAGTAACATAGATAGTAACTTGATAATTTTACCCAAGAGATAGGAATACTGACAGTTCTAAGACACCCCCTCTCTAATCTGCAGATTTATTATAACAACTAGCTATTCAGACAAACCAACTCCAACAAATACAATCAATACCTTTATTACCTAACTATTTTAGTTTCATTCCAGAAATTATTAAAGAATTATTTTTAATCTGCAGATTACAGAAGTGGGTGAGTTAGAACTGTCAGTATTCCTATCTCTTGGGTAAAATTATCAAGTTACTATCTATGTTACTGTCTAGATGTTTCTAAGTAAATTACAAGTACTTAATAAGGTAATTTATAAACCAGCAAGTAACGTTGTAAGTACCTTTGAAGTTAGTTGGCGCAAGTAATTATAAGTGACTTAAAAAAGTTTTTATAAGTGTCTTAACATAAGATCTTGTAAGTTCTTGATGCAAGTCAGCAAGATACTTGGACAGATTTCCCAAGTTACAAGGACAATAAAAAAACTTTTTTTTTTAGTAATAGTCTGGTGGTGGAGCTGATGGGGTTAAATAGTTAGGCGCAAGCGACATGTCATCTTTTTGCGAAGTGTAATGAAAAAATAAACGATTACCAAATCTGATTTTTATTTGTTTAAAAGATTGTGTAGCTTTTCTGTGGTTTCCTGAACACCGATCTTTTTTCCTTCCACTAAAAAACTAGCCTTCAGTTCTTCAACATTTACATGAGATTGACTATGCATCTTATTCTGTATTTCAGACTTCTGTTTCTTGTAATTATTTAAATCATCCTGGACTCGCTTAAATTCTTCGTCATCAATAAAATTATCATTTAATGCCTTACTGATAATAAGTTTTATACTACTCAGCTTTGCACCCGCCAAAGTACTCAATGCTTCATGTTTTTCTAATTTTGTGTAAAACCTCTTGTTCAAGGCCTCCAAACCAAAGCATGTTAGGCATGTAGCAACGCTGATAGCCTCAATTGCTATTCCAGCCAAACTACCAATTCCTGTGGCGAACAGAGCTATACCTCCTACAGAACATCCAGCTGAAACTGCACCAATAGCCATAGAAGTGTTTTGAACAGAATTAAATACTGACTTATATCGTCGTTTACATCGAGAGTATTTTGCTTGTTCTTCTTCCAAATATTTTAATGCTTCTGTAATATTAATTAAACGAAATGAGTCTGCCTGTAATGTTTTATCACGCTCAATAGGCTCAGGCGGTATTTGTGGATACAAGTTCACCATTTTTTATGACAAATATTTTTTTAATCAGCAATTACATTTTGCAACTCTTCAAAAGTATACAATTTGCTGGCATAATAAAATGCAACAAGATCAATGTGTTCAAGGTTTATGTAAGTTAGACGAACAAAAGTTGTTTTGTCAACCACCACCTTGACAGCTGGAATACTGCTCGAAACATTAATAACATCATTATTTTTTGTAATAGCAATAAAGACCTTTGATGATTCTGTTACTGTTTCATTCCATGTAAGTTTAATTCCTTGTTCAATTTGAGCCTCTTTAGCAGTAGCAACAGATTTCATGATAATTTCAAATACTATTGTCACTTCTCTAGCCACGACTAAGCTTGCTGGCATAAACACAACAGAAGTATCTGATCTACCCTTTCTAGTTGTAAGAAGATATCTCCGTCTCTCATAATTTTCAACTTTCAGTTTTTCTCTGCTATTGTTGTCTGGGGCAAAACTTGGAACAAGGCTTACAATAAGCGGCCCAGAATTAACAACCTTCCTAAACACTAAGGCGCCTTCATCATCAGTGTATACATAAGGACTAATAAATTCAATCTTTATGTCCCAGTCAATTGTGGGTGGTGGTGCCGGTACAGGTGAAACCACCCACTTACTACCTACATGTATTAAGTTGTAGGGCACATTATTTACAGGTGGAGTAGGTACAGTAACATCACGTAGCTGACCAAGTTTAGGAATCTGTCTTTCACCATCTTTCATGTCAACAATTACTTTCCTCTTGTACATGCCATTTGAATCAAGTTCAAAACCATATATTTCTCCAATTTCCCCTTCCTTCTCAAAATCCTGTACGTCAGCCAAATCTTTCAACTCTGTTACTGAACACGCAACTGGTATGATTCTAGGCTTTGGACCAAGACCACTCATTTTTATAAACAAAAATAAAATTTATTTAACTTCCAAAACAACATAAAAATCATGCATTACAACTGGTTTACCATTCTGATTAGTTACAGATAAGCACAATGATTCAAAGAAACTAGAACCTAATTTTTTAAACTGAGAATTAGGAAATCTAGCAACCACACTTTCACAATATGGGGCAGTTCCAGTCGGCAAGCATCTTAACAAAGTTGAAGGCTTTCCATTGTGTACATTTTCAGTAGTGTTCAGTTCTTTCAAATGAACATTTAGCACTGTGTGTACTGACAAATGAACAGGATATCTGCCAGTTATTCTTGGTTTTTTTGGTGATAGTAGACTACCAACTGATTGTGACCAATCTTCATCTGGATGTGTTATTTTTTTTAAAAATCCAAGTAATAATAAAAGACTATTTGATAAAGAAAACTGACCACTTTTCGGAAAATCAATTGTAACAAGTAAATTAGCTGGGTTTAAAGTTGCTTTAATTTTAAATTCATTTTGAAGCCATTCAGCTAAAGTACAAAAGTCATAATATCCGGCTCGTAAAGTATCACCCTTTTCTAAACCATCGAGAGTTCCACTTACAGAATAATTTTCATCATCCGTTACATTAAACCACTTTACTGTGTAGAACATTTCATGGATAGCTACAGCCTTGCTACCATCACGATTATCAATCCCATTAGTTAACCACACTGGTTTGCTTGTGTCAAGATTTGTTAAGGTAATAAACATTTTTATTATCACATAAAAAAAAGGATGGAATTTAAATCACCAACCATTACCACTACAAACGCATTTCAATTTAATGTAGATGCTAAATATAATGTCGCCCCTACTTATGAACAGAAAATAATTCAACTAAATCAACTCGACATAGCTGTAAGCGAACAAGATTTATTTCAAGTCAAACTACCCAACCCTTTTGATCATTACCTAAACCCTCCAATAACATTGCCACATTCCTTCTGCCATTGAAGATAAGTAGCGGCTAATCTCTATGTTTGTTTGTTTGTCTATTTTGACAAAGGGTATTTACCCGAAATATTAATAAATTGTGTTGTACCCGTCTTTTCTAAGCGTGTTTCTTTCTCCGTTGGGTACTTCCTCCAATAACAGACGATGCTACTGCAAGAAAGTGGTCTTCAAGCCCACTACAGATGTTTCAAAACCAACTTAACTTTGCTATACTGTGTTCTACTACAGGCTGTGGTGTTTCATTTACAGATCACTTGAATCACTCAAACAAACTGATTAGGTCTGTGTATCATTTCCACACGTATTACCAGCTTAGACGTATTCTGTCAGAACTGCATACACCATTACCAACTGAATCCAGTTTTAATCAGTTTAATAATCCCATGGATATGAAAGCATTTGAACGCATCTGTAATGAGTTTAACATAAGCCCCCGGTATAACTTCACACAAAAACTTGATGATCACCACGGCAGGGGTACACTGTATTATGCTATGAGTCACAGACAATACCCTCAAGATTATTACCCTGGTTACACTTCATTCTCATCAAAATCTGAAGTGTGGTTAGGCTCAATTGAGCAGAAGCAGACTAATGCCTGGACTACATTTATTTTAGACAGGAGTGACGGGTTTACTCAAGCAGGAGTCGAACGCATCAATGAGTCTATCAGAACATATGTCTGGTGTATACTAGGTGCACAATCATTAACAAAATCGAATATTTTGAATGGAAGTGGTAAATTTGAAGCACAAAAACAGTTTCTCGCCAATCTTGAAGATTCAGTAAATTCAGTAGTTGATCTCCCATCAAGCATACAACGCTACCAAGACGTTCTCAGATATGCTAGATCAAAAGTTGACTTTGTAGTTGGTATTGGGTTATACATGTTGCCATCAGACCTTCAACTTCAAATGGGGACAATAACAAATTATAATAATGAAATAGTTGTTGCAGGTGTTGGTCAGAAATTAGGACTCAATCAATCTGTAAACTTGGGGGCCACAACCACACATGTACAGTCATTAAAACCATTACAGACAGTAACACCCCCGGCCACGGCACCAGTAACATCATCACCTGTACAGACAGTAACAGCTCCAGCTTTGACACCGGTACCCATAACGATAACACCAACACCAATCCTTGACACACATGAGTCAGAGAGAACAGCATTGGTAATAGGTCTCACTGGATTAGGAGTATTACTTCTTTACCTGTTTCATTAAATAACCCACTATTAACCCTCCTACTGTAACCAAAAAGACCCACACATGTTCTGCCATAAACCCTACTGCCTTTGCCGCTGTACTAATCAGCCAACTGACAACAGTGCCTATAATGCCAGGCAAAGCGTCCATTGCTTTCACAGCCAATTTCTTAAGCAAGTCTGATATGTGAGACAGTTGTTTCTTTACCCACGACTGTAAGTCTTTTGGATCTGTGGGGACTGGGGTTGGTGGTGCTGGAGGTGGAGAACCACCCCCGGAGACAGCCAACACAACTGTACTGATAATAAACCCCAGAGCTGTAATTAAACTGGCAATTGTGATACCCTGTTCTCTGAAAAGTGTTTTAAGTCTCTCAGCCAGAGTAGTGTCTTCGTGAAGTATTTTTTGAATAGTTTCTCTAATCCTGTTGACCTGTGATTTCAGTTTTTGTCTTCCAATACTAATCGTTTCTAACCGTCCTGATCTTTCTATCTGCAAATCATTTAATCTGTGTTGGATTCTTTCTTTCATTTCTGTGTCAAGATTCCCATTGTCTGCGGTAGCCAGTTTCTCTTTTTCACGTTCTATGTGTTTATCAAGCTCTCCCAGTTTGGCAATATTGTTTACCATCTCACCTCTTATCATCTGCAGTGATTTATCTAACCCCATAATCTCCCTCATTGACAAAGGTGGATCATCTATTGTTTTCATAACATCATTTATTTGTCCTTCAGTAAATGAGGTTTCTTGTATCACTGTGTTTGCTATTTCTGGTAGGCTTGTTACTGGTGCCATTTCAATTTGTTGCCCCGTTGGCAACTTTGTTTGCGTGTCTTGAAGCACACTAACCAGTCTTGGCATGACAGGAGACCCACCAATACCAAGTTGACGCAAGGCACTAACACCACCTTCATTTTTTATTGTACTTAAAGCCCTAAACCTACTAGGGTCTTTTTTTGTTAGTCAATAGTACTTTTCCTTTGTCAACAGTATTTAAATATAAATGACCCTTGCAATCAAGTTCAAACTGGTTAGGGTCTATGTTGTCTGGGCGGCCACCAACATGATCATAAAATGAGTTCACTTTGGTTTCTAAAAGTTCGTGACGTAAACTGTAAATATTTCTTGTACCAGTCATATCTGCCATATCTGTCATATCTGTTGTATTACCAAAATCATACGTGTCATCCATTTCAAAATCTTCATGATTAAATCCTCCCGCGGCCATTGTTTTTATTAATTTAATTTTTTTTATTGTGCATAATAAAAATGACACAGTCCTACGGATCAAAGTTAGACCCACACAGAAAACTACGTGAACCTTTCGGTGTTAAAGCAGTTAGACAATCAATTGTCATCACAAACAATCCTAGTACTATAGACCAAAACCAGACTCTTACTGTCAAGTTTCCAAACCTAGGCCCCAGTGACGTTATTGTTCCTGGTACTGCTCGTCTTGCTTTTAATATTGAACTTTCATCGGACGCAGATGACAAAAGAACACTAGTTAACAATCTAGGTAGAGCAATTATTAAGAATATTAAAGTTAAACTTGAAGGACAGGAAGTGTTTAGTCTTGACGATGCTGATGTGTTCTACTGCTACACGGATTTGTGGCTTACACAACCAGAACGAGAGGATCGTATTTATCAAGGCATACAGTCAGATAGCATTATGAAAATTCGAATAAATGCATCAGACAAAACAACCACAGAAGCAAAGGACGTTATTGTGGCCGAAACATATGGAAATAGGTTTTGCATTCCACTCGAATTTGAAATCCTAACAGGACATTCGCCTTATTACCAAGGGGCACTAAATGACCGCCTGAGTTTTGAACTAACCTTCAATGATTACTCCAAAGTTATCAAATCAACGGATCTCAATGCATCATATAAGATCTCTAACATTTCCTTGGAAACGCATACTGAACTAGCCAGACTCATACAAAATCAGTACCAGTCAAGACTTCCGATTTATTATGACAGAGTGATTAGACACAGTTTATTACCCAAAGACAAGAGCGACCAGATTTGGAATATAAACCTAAACACGCCTGCTAGGTCACTGAAAGGCATTCTTATGTTATTTGTTGAACCAAAAAGTCCTTACCAAGGAGATTCAGAAAAATTCTATAATCCGAAAATTACACATTTATCCTGCACAATCGAAGGCCGACCTAATCAAATTTTTGCGTCTGGAATGATGGGATATCAGCACTATGATGAGATCACAAAGTATTTTGCTGGGGGAAGACTTAGAGAAAAATCAGTAAATATTGCGTGCAAAGATCTGCATCTGTATGACGTAAGAATCGGTGAATACCTGACAGACAAGTACGCACTGTGGCTAGATCTGCGTTCTACGGAGGATAATTTCCTTCATGGTTCTGGCCGTATTATCGAAAACGGTAGTGACGGAATCTCAATTCAAATACAGAAAAAAACTGAAAAATCTGAAGCAATCAATATATATTTGTATCTGATTTATGATGCGCAACTTAACATTTCTGAGAGCAGGCTAAGTAGTCACATATATTAAAAGTATTCACTTAGCTTGGTTTTAATCCTTCACAGCCCATTTTGAATACCGAAATCACTATAAAATCCGAACGTATTAGTAGGCACGTCACGCTTATGCTGAAACACGGACTAAACTGAAAATAAAAGGCGTCGTTTCACTGAGGTAACAGTTTCACTACCGATTTCAACATTCCCAATTTTCACCTCGAGTGATCTAAAAACACTCGTAAAAACAGGGAGGGGTGTACTAGTAACTTGAATCATTTAGGTCTATCACTGGGATTAGAGTTATTGGGTTTTGTCTTTCAATTTAAATGCATCACGCGACAGTGACTACGCAATAGCTTAAGCATAAAGACCTATTGTTCAGAAATGTCACCCGCTGGAGCGAAAACAGGAAACCGTTTCACAACCAATTTTCAAGCCCAACTTTCTGGTTATGAAAGAGATGCAATCTTGTAAACTCACATGACTACACAACAGCTGTCTCTACCTACAGGTTATGACGGCAATAACTGCACGCAACAGGAATCCGGTTTCATCACGCGACAGGGTTGAGTATAAAGGCCGATTGTTCAACAGCGCAATGTCCGGAAAAGCTGACGCAATGCTTGTTTGGGCCCGGTTGTTGTAAACATTTCTTAAAAACTAGTCACAACTCTTTCATTGGTGCATGTTGACTGGAGATAAAACAGGGCAGGAACGCGGAAGTTGTGGCTATTGACTGTGAACAGTTGCCGCAAGCCACGCTAGCGGGTCAATGCAGAGCAGAACTCGTGAGGGCTCCGAATTTTATGCATAAAATTGACGTGAAGTGGGTCGAAAGTTTTTTCATCGTCGTACTGACCTGCCCTGTCTCGTCATGATGACTGCGCATTTATCCTCCGACACGCAGTTTGTTTTTGCGTATTCACTATTTCTCAGAAACACCAGAGAGAGAGAGAGAGAGAGACACACACACACACACACACTATTTGGGCATAGAGGACTATTGTTTACCATGAACA
>BTPG01000004.1:103614844-103724175 GCA_036245525.1 Semisulcospira habei
TGGTCAAGTGCGTTTGTTTATTTACGGAAAGGATTAAATAAATCAATTGTTTCTTAAATGGGTGGGGTTGTATTCTCCTATATTGTATCTCTGTATGACAACGTATTATTTGAAATCTCTCAAAGCAGACAAATGTCCTATTCATGTTGGCCAACACAGGACATGTGACCTATCTGATTGCCTTTCAAACTGATATATCGTGTGGAACACAACCTCCCATACATGTTAAAACCAGCCTGGCTGCGCACTTTGTGTTTGGGGGTGCAGGGTGGGCCCCAGAAGCTAAAACAGGCTAGAATGCTACTCATTTACATGCAATTTTTTACCTTAAAATTTAAATGGCCTTGACCTTCAATCAGGGTCATCCAAAAAGTTGTAACATCAAATTTGAAGTGTGCAAGCTTCATAGTTTTTCAAATGCTGATGTACTGACCACACACTCTCAGAGCTGCCAACGAAAGGATAGACACACCTACAGGTGGACGGACAGACACACTCAATAATGCTGCTTTATTGTGCAGCTATACAAATTACCCCAAATGACCAAATGTTCCTAATCAGCCTATAGTATCAATGAAATTCTAGTAGCATAACTCATACAGTAATAATTCTAGAAACTGTAGTTGTAGTTTGCGGTGGGGGAGGGGGCTGTACTGGCAAGGGATGTTAGTGACCACTTGCAAAATATATGTAGTATTGCCAGAATTACCTATGGCTGCACTTAATATTTGCAAAATAGAACATTTTCAATGGCAGTAAAACATTTGCCCTGCCGGAAGAGGGCTGGGTTCAAAATCATGTGACAGCCGACAGAAAGCTGGCCAATTGAGACAGCTATCATATTTTTCCGAAGTTAGGAACACAAGACATGCCAAAAATCCTTATGAGCATTTTCCTCCAGCTTGGCACCGTAAATTCTTGGCTGATTGTGTCACAGGTCACTTGGACATCAAATCCTAGCCAAGGCCATATTTACATAGACAACAGCAGAACAACCACCAGCCCAGTAAACAGACTCATTTCGCTATCGCACATGAACCATAATCAGACAACACAGAGAGAGAGAGAGAGATGCATATAAGGTGATGAGCACTGACTTCATCCCAGCAGTCAAAGACACCACCGGTCTGCAGTGGCTCTGGCACAGGTATCCGCCAGTTGAACTCAAACTGCTTGGTCATCGGATGCCAGCTGTCCCACCTATCAGCACTGCAAGGAAAATGGGAAAACAAACTTGAAATGCAAAACAGTCAATAAATCATACACAGTGCACACCCAAATAACATTACATTTTAGGAATAGCTGGAGCCAGATACACTGCACATGTATAGATTCTAATTATCCCCTGCAACTGATACTTAATAGCGCTAACTGCGCAGCTGCCCGTTTTACCTTCTCTTCTTTGCATGTCGGTAGCAGTTCTAGTTGTGATGATCATCTACCGACATGCAAAGGGTTAATATCCCAAAGGTCTACTCTGCCAAGTGTCTGAAGGGTACATCAGAGACTTCGGTGAACCTGCTTTAGGCGAGGTAACTTATGAAACACCTTGACATCCTTGCGTCACACGGTTTCTCTATATGACGATGTCCTGAATGCCAAAAAAAAAAACATCGGCGAAAATCGGTCCAAGCAAACATGCTGAATTTGTCAAATCAAAATTTTGCACTATTTACTGTTGAATTATGACTCAATGTGGCCAGCATACACATACAGGCATGCAACACAATGTGTAACACAATGACACTCTCAGGCTTCTTGATCACAGTGCCAGATTACCAGTACTACCATGAACATGATGTTTTGTTGACAAGTTGCATATAGGCTCTGCTAAGTTCACACTTTCAATGTTGCTTGCTTCCGAAATTTGCCTGCTAGATCCAGCCACCTGCCGTGGGGCATGTCTACCTATCTTCTTGTCTGTGTATGTCCAAATGGAAAAATATAGTTATTTCCAAGACTGAATTATAGTTTAAAGCAAAAACATTCACCGACCACAGCTTTTACACACATGTGGCTTCAAACAGTTGCTACAGTACCATCAGCGTTGGTAATAGCCAAAGAACTATGGAAAACTATGTGCATTAAAAATGTGCTGCAGGTAGAAGTAGACTGTAATGTTTCATGAAATTTTCTCCGTTGTTTATATATATATATATATATATATATATATATATATATATATATATATATATATATATATATATATATATATATATATGTACTGCAGGTAGAAGTAGACTGTAATGTTTCATGAAATTTTCTCCGTTGTTTATATATATATATGAAATTATATATATATATATATAATTTCATGAAACATTACAGTTTCATGAAACTGTAATGTTTCATGAAATTTTCTCCGATATATATATATATATATATATATATATATATATATATATATATATATATATATATATATATATATAATCAGAGAAAATTTCATGAAACATTACAGTCTACTTCTACCTATATAAAATACAAACACACATGACAATGGCAAAAAGAGGGGTGATGGGTGGTGTAGTTAGTCAAATAGTACAATGATGTTGCTGACATAGTTGGGTTGGTATAGAACATTCTTTAAAACAAATGATCGCCACCCTTTGAACATTCACCAGATATGCAGACCTTATCTCGCTGAAGCATAGGAAAAATGCATTCTGTACAGTTTTAGTGCGCCCAGTTTTAGTCAGTCGGTGCGTTAAATGGGAGGTCTTTTCTGCCAGTCACATTTAACAACTGTTGCGCTGCCTGATTAATCGAACAGGAGTGGCGTTCACTCTCATATCATAACCCACCTGATTCAGGATTTGTGTCACGTCAATATGGTCTGCATGACCAAGTATCTACCACGGTCACGGGGCTTTATGTTCGGTAGACTATGTTTGCAGTATGTTCATTACATGTAACTGTAAGGAGTGAGTACAACACGCCTATTGTTGCCTTTGATGGCTATGAATTCGCACACGATCAGTCATTGCATCAGCTGGGGCAGCAATTAGGACGTCCAGCCTAATTAACAATAGTGATGCACAACACACAGCATCTCCTATCCATAGGTAGTGATCGCTGCTGTACCTCCAACTTGCTGACATTACATGTGCAGGGCCTCTCATACACAACTTTTTCTGGAGGCAACACCTTCAGGAGGTGCCCCCTGATTTTCACAGAGACCGCATCAGGCACGACCGAATACCTGGTGGTATAACTGGATGATGTGCAGACTGGGCTCAAATTAGCCCTGGCAGTCCTACTCGGATCACAAACCCTAGTACACCAAGCTCGTTAGCCTTGTCAGACTTTCAGTTTAGAAGGACCACTCTTTTCCACAGCGTGCAAGTTCAGCAATCAAGTCAGCCCACTTGAGCACCAGTCCAAAAAACTGGGGAAGGTGGCTGCCAAATGGAAATGATCGTCTTGTTCTATACCTGCGTATTTCTCTGTGGGCTGGCGATTGGGTGCCTGATAGGTGGGGGCAGGGGATCTAACTGTTTGTCTGTCCAGCGCTGTGATTCCCCTTGGTTTGTATACAATTCTGCCAGCGCTAGCCTCACCTATCTGGTTTGTGAGTGCCAAAAAATTGTTTTGTTCCAGCATAATTTGATTTACCCCGAGTAGCAGAAACCCACTCAAGATTTTCAGATATGGCTCTAGGCTGGAATGCAATACTAGGAGGTACAGTGACAAGAAGCTTGAGCTTAGCTTCTCAGTTGTTAGCTGCGCCACCATCTTAGTTGAGAATGTTGATGAAATCTAAAGATACAACCCTCGCGCTGGGACCATATGGCGTTGAGGCGTGTCCCCTGGGTGGTGGATAGGGGGTCCCTCGTGAGAGGGGTGCACCGAATGAAATAAGGTGCCGTGAACCAACATGGTCTAAGGGAAGGTGACCCCGACAGAAAACCCCTGGTCCTCCTAGTAAGGGGTTGGGCGTGGGGGTAGCTTCCCCACCCTGCAAAAAAGGAAATAGCTACAAAAATGCCGACGAAAAGACTAACAGTAATTCCTTTCCTGGAGGAGGAAGGTTCTTCTACCAGAAGACTTATGACGTCCTGTGGTGAAAGCCGGAAGTCTTCGGAAGCCACAGGACCGAGCCGCCTCTCTCTATCCAGGGACACAACCATGGGCACATGGAACGTCAAGACCATGTACCAGAGCAGCAAGGCCGCCCAGATAGCAGCGGAAATGCAAAAGTACAACCTTTCCCTGCTAGGTATCAGTGAAGCCAGATGGATGCAGTCTGGCCAGAAAAGGCTGTTAAGTGGGGAGATGATTCTGTATTCAGGTCATGAAGAGAATGCCCCCCATACAGAAGGAGTAGCATTCATGCTGTCACCAGTGGCACAGAGAGCGCTGATGGGCTGGGAACCTCTTGGGCCAAGAATTATCACAGCAGCTTTTAGAACCAAGAAAAAGCTCAAGCTGAACGTCATCCAGTGTTATGCGCCCACCAATGACAGTGACAAGGAAGAGAAACAAGAGTTCTACGACCGACTCCAGAGTGCCGTGGACAATTGTGCGGAGCGAGACATCACCATCGTCATGGGCGATTTTAATGCCAAAATAGGGGAGGACAACACCGGATACGAAGAGGTGATGGGGAGACAGGGACTAGGCTCGGAGATGAGTGAGAACGGGAAGAGGTTTGTAGACTTTTGTGCTCTAAACCAACTTGTCATTGGAGGCAGCATCTTCCCACACAGAAGAATACACAAAGCAACTTGGGTCTCACCTGACCATACAACAGAGAACCAAATAGACCATATCTGCATTGGCAAGAAATTTAGAAGATCCCTTCAAGATGTTCGAGTGAGGAGGGGAGCAGATGTCGCCTCAGACCACCATCTGCTTACCTTAAGAATGAAGCTCAAGCTAAAGAAAAGCCGCACAGAGACAACAAGAAGACAGCACTATAATGTAGGCCTCCTGAGAGAAACTGGAGTTAGAGAAGAGTTCAAACTGGTGCTGTCCAACCGGTTTCAAGCGCTACAGGAGCTAGTAAATAAAGAGGAGGCGGTCACCACAGAGCAGCAGTGGAAGGCAGTTAGAGAGGCGCTGAACTCAACCTGCAAAGACACTGTAGGGTTCAGGAAACACCACCACAAGGACTGGCTGTCGGCACAGACCTTGAAGAAGATAGAAGCGAGGAAGCAGAAGAAAGCAGCGGTCAACAACAGTCGCACGAGAGCAGCCAAAGTAAGGGCACAGGAGGAATACTCGGAAGCCAACCGCGAGGTGAAGAGGAGTATCAGGGCAGACAAGAGGGCCTACACAGACAGCCTGGCAGCAGAGGCAGAAAAGGCAGCAGGCAGCGGCAACATGAAACAGCTCTACGACATTACCAGAAGATTGTCGGGTAAATATGGCCATACAGAAAGACCAGTAAAAGACAAAGAAGGCAAGCCTATTGCAGACAGAGCAGACCAACTCGACAGATGGGCCGAGTATTTTGAAGAGTTACTGAACAGACCTAGCCCACCCGACCCCCCCCCGACATCCAGCCGGCAGAGACCGACCTACCCATCAGCTGTGACAGACCCAGCCGAGAAGAGATCAGAAGAGCAGTGGCATTTTTGAAGAATGGCAAAGCAGCAGGGCCAGATGGCATCCCAGCGGAGTCTCTGAAAGCAGACCTAGAGACAACAGTGGAGATGCTGTACCCACTGTTTGGAAAGATCTGGGAAGAGGAGATGATGCCAGCTGACTGGAAGGAGGGGTACCTAATCAAGCTTCCCAAGAAAGGCGACCTCAGCAAGTGTTCCAACTACAGAGGAATCACCTTGCTGTCAGTACCAGGAAAGGTCTTTAACAGGATCATCCTAGAGAGAATGAAGAGCTCCGTTGACCCCCAGCTGAGAGACCAGCAAGCAGGATTCAGGAAGAACCGATCATGTACAGACCAGATCGCCACTCTCCGCATCATCGTGGAACAGTCTCTGGAGTGGAGCTCCCCGCTTTACGTCAACTTTGTGGATTATGAGAAAGCATTTGACAGCGTGGACCGACTCTGTGGAAACTCCTACGACACTACGGTGTACCCACAAAGCTCGTCCGCCTGATCAAGAGCAGCTACGATGGCATGACATGTCGCGTGATCCACGAAGGGCAGTTCACCAGGGAGCTCCAGGTCAGAACTGGTGTCAGGCAGGGGTGTCTGCTGTCTCCGTTCCTCTTCCTACTGGCCATAGACTGGGTCATGAAGATGACCACAGAGCACAGACGAAGTGGAATACAGTGGACACTGTGGACACAGCTTGACGACCTCGATTTTGCAGACGACTTGGCATTACTGTCCCACACTTCATCAACAAATGCAGGACAAGACCACGAGGCTTGCTGACATCTCGTCCCAAGTGGGCCTCACCATTCACAAACAGAAAACAAAGACAATGAGACTGAACACAACCAGGGAAGAACCAATCTTGCTTGCTGGCACCACGAATCGGTAAAGCCAGAGCAGCCTTTCTCCAGTTAAAAAAAGTGTGGAGTTCCAGAGAGCTGTCACAACACACCAAAGTCCGGATTTTCAACTCCAATGTAAAAGCAGTTCTCCTATATGGAGCAGAGACTTGGAGATTGACAAAAACCACAGTCAACAGAGTACAGACCTTCATGAACAGTTGCCTTAGAAGAATTTTGAAAATCCACTGGCCAGAGAAGATCAGCAACATCAGACTCTGGGAGAGAACAGAGCAGATAAGAGCAGAGAATGAAATTGGGCGAAGAAGATGGGGATGGATCGGTCACAGTCTGAGAAAGCCAGCTTCCAGTATCACTAGGCAGGCATTGTCATGGAACCCCCAGGGAAAGAGGAAAAGAGGTAGGCCGAGAAACTCCTGGCGTCGAGACCTCCAAGCAGACATCAAGAGACTGGGAACCACCTGGAGTAGAATCGAAGGAGAAGCACAGGACAGGAGTTGCTGGAGGTCTCTCGTCGACGGCCTATACCCGGGTAGGGGTGACAGGCGTAAGTAAGTAAGTAAGTAAAGATACAACATTTGACAAAGTCATTTCGGTTAACTCCCGTGACTTAGACTGAAAATCTAAAGGTACACTATTTGACATAGCTATGGCAATTTAAGTCCCGTGACCATGACTTTTTAAAAAGGTCAGGAAACGTATGTATACATGTATACCTAGAAATGTCTGACAGAAAGAGACAACTGACTGATAATGACCATAATTTCAGCCCCCAAAAATCTGTGATTCTTTCATGAACTTTTCTGATGTTTACCTTTCAGTCACCTAATTTGATAGACATGTATGTTGAAAGATCTTTAGATTTATCAATATTCACAGACAATTTTGGCTAAGTAACTGATTACGATTCCAGCAAAAAAATATGGTACATGGGGCACTGTATAAGTTTATGAATGTGCTTTACAGGTACGGTTTGACCACAAGTGTTTGATGTCAGCTTGTAGAGCAACTTCTTTTGAGATATTACACTCAGCCGATCAAACCCCTGGCATTAAATCATGTAGGGTGAAAACAGCCACCCAATGAACGTTCGGTGGACAGCTTTAGCGGTCTGTAACTCGATGCAACTCTGACATTTTTATCAAAAATAAAAAGTAAACAGTTATCTGAAATGGGTAGATAAGATTGGCAGAAGTGAAAAACATCTTGGATGCTGCTGCCTACCAGGAATCACGTTATCTCACCATAGGGGTACGCGCTAGAAGTGTCTTGGAAAAATGGAGGTATCTTTGTCCAATGCAGCTTGCTCCCAGGGTAGAGTGTCTATGCAAAAAAAGGAGTGCATTTGCCAGTTGGTTGTTTCTTACCATCCATTTGAACATAGCTACCGAAGTGGTGAGATTACAGAAAGTCCCATTCTGATACGTCTGCAACTTGTGTTCTTTTTCCAGTCTTGAAATATTCTCCTATCAAAGTAACTTTGAACAGGTTTAGAATTGTGCATACGCCTGATCAGTTTGTTTCCTTCAAATGTAACATTCATAGTGTCAAAGATACATTCACTGGAAGTGTCCACTAACAGTTTCAGACAATCACTACTGAATTACTTCAAAATACCTAACACCAAACAACCCTACCCTTATTCCACTTGACGTCAATGTGATGGGGTCATCCTTGCTAAGTTCACTGTTTACCTCTCCCGTGTCTGACTTATGTCTGCTCTTCCAGATTGGATCCTAAGGCATTACTGTATTTCACAATCAAAAGTTCAAATTTCTGCTTGCTTCCCTCTTTTAAAGGGCTGTGCCCTTAAATGAGTTAACAATAATGCTAGAAGACCCTGCCTACCTGTTTTCAATACATGGAATCCATTCAACATTTTAGCATTAGAGAAGGCTCATACGCCCCTACAAAAAAACTAAACGACCTAATGTTTCTCTTTGCGTTATTCACTTTTGAAACCTATGGTTGTGCAACCCTCCAAAATTACACAAACAGCCACATCTTGGACACATGCTGGGATACATACTTTGAGTCATTATCTAAACAGCCGTAGGTCATAGGCATTTGAAATTGTGTATGGTTAGTAATACTATCATGCTGTTTATGACGACACTGCATTTAAAGACTCTACTCCTTTCGATGGAGAGAATTCGGACACTTATCGAACGCCCCTTGTATAATAAATAAATATGGTCATAATTTTCCATACGGTGTGATCTTTTTGACCTTGACCTTGAGAAGAGGCCAAATTAAAATGCAATATTATAAATGATACACCACATCCCATCTTTGTGCCAAGTTTAATGTCACTGGTCCCAATAGTCTCTGAAAAAATGACACATTATTACGCAAATGATTGGCAGACGATAGCCACAGGCACAGGTGTCTTAATAATAATAATAATAATAATAATTACGGTATTTATAATGTGCTTATCTTATAATAATTATAACTCTAAGCACGCACTCACAACTCGCACACGCATGTGCACGCTTTAGACAACGACTCACGTAACACCAATAGTGAAAATACATTACGACGGTCAGCTTGGGGTGGGGAGTGTGGTGATATAGTTCTAGAACTGTTGAAACAGGTGAGTTTTGAGGGCGGATTGGAAGGAGGAGAGCGAGTGTTTCTGACGGAGAGAGAGTGGGAGAGTGTTTCAGGTGGATGGACCGTATACTGAGAAGGAGCGGGGGCCGAAAGTGCTGAGTTTGGTGCGGGGGATGAGGAGGCGGAGAGGGTCAGAGGCGGAGCGGAGGGAGCAGGGAGGAGTGTAGGGGTGAAGTAAGTTGGAGAGATAGGCAGGAGCGTAGTTGTTCAGGGATTTGTAGCAGAGAGACAGAATCTTGTATTGGATGCGTTGGGGGATGGGGAGCCAGTGAAGGAGCTTGAGCAGGGGAGTGATGTGGTCAGATTTTTTCTTTCTGAGGACGAGGCGGGCAGCATTGTTCTGGACGCGCTGGAGAGTGAGAGTGGTGGAGTGAGGAAGGCCGGAAAGGAGAGTTGCAGTAGTCGATGCGAGATAAGATGAGAGAGACAGCGAGTTTGGTGGCAGCTTCGGTAGTGAGGTATTTTCTGATCTGACTGATGCGGAGGAGGTGGAAATAACATGCCTGGGCCGTGGCGGAGACGAAGCTGGTCATGGAAAGAGAGGAATCGAGGATAACGCCAAGGTTCTTGACCGAGTCAGAGAGGGAGATGGGGGTGCTGTCGAGTTGAAGGTGGAGAGAGGGAGGGAGCTGGGAAAGTTTCTGGCGAGTGCCTACCAGCATGGCTTCCGTTTTCTTACGTAATATGACCCATTTTCAGGGTGTTTGCCTGGAGGAAATGTTGCCGATATTTATTTTACAGACACTACCCTTCATGTTGCAACAGAGAAAGCTTGTGATGCAAGGGTGTCTAGGTTGGCCGTTTTTGGCAGTATCTGCCCTAGCCTACTTTGGTCACATGGGTGAAGTGCCTTCAAACACTGACCAACCTGTTCGTCAAAGCTGCTTCAGCCTTCGCGCATCTGATTGGTCCGTAAAACCAAGTTTATTCAAACGAGGGTCACTAAAAATGGCAAGTAGGTAGACTGCTTTGCGTTGTTCAGTGAAATTTTGTCTCAGTTACTGCCAAGGCATTCCCTTTAGTGACTCTTGTGATTTCTGGGATAGCCACTGACAGTGTTGAAGATGGAATCATGTACGAAGGATGCTGGATACAAAAGTAAAACAGCCAGGGCAAAGGGCTATGTATAGTCGGTTTGCGGACGCTTTCAGCAGACTCAGAGATCAGAATACAGCGTTACACCACCAGATGTAAAAAGCAGATTAATAAAAACTGAAGGACTTACTCAATGACAAAAGTATATCATATGCAGGGGTTACATGCACTTTCTTTTGGAATTATTCAGAGTTGCTCCTGTTTTTAAGCTTATCCTTCCGATTCATCTCTCCCCACCTTTACTCACCCTACCCCACTGTTACGTTTATGGTTGTGTTATTCTTTTTAGGGCATGTGTGAGTCAATCACAGGAAAGATCTGGTGTTCCGTTGTTATTTTGGATAGGAATTATGTACCTTTCGTTTTCTTTTGCATGGAGAATTGTGATCAATTTTTGTTGAGTAGCTAAAAGTTCACTACATTGTTATGAAGTCTGACCTAGATTTTTGCCGGAAGGTTCGGGAAAGGGCCCGATTATTCTAGTGACCTCAAATATGACGTCAAAGCTTTATAGTACAAATGTTGGCTACAGTTCGCAACATTTAAGAAATGCCCCTAGATATTAGTGGAAGGTTGTAGATAGATCTACAATGCTCTTTTTAATGAATATTTATGAGTTTTGGTTACGTTTTCTTTCCGATTGGTTGATTTGTGTAGTTTGCAGGATTGTTCTGGAAATCTGTAACAGTATAAAAGAGCGTGTTAGGAAATATGTGCGCGCACTGTATGTATCAAAACTGTGGATGTATTGTAGAGAGACAGTGTACCAAAGTGTGGATGCATTTGTGGATGCATTGTGCTGAGAGTGCACCGTGAGAATAAAGTGCTGTTGGAACTGTTACTCCAGTGTGGTCTACAACCTTGTGCCACATGTGACGAGTTGCAGCTGTGTGAAGACTCTTCACAAGAACCCTTCGTGAGTGCGTCTGGTGTGATTGCATCATACTACGACTATGAAACTACCCCCAAACTGCACAGCAATGGCACACACAAACGCTGACAGACACATACAACTTAGTACCAGTTATATGTTCTGTGGGCTGGCGTAGCCACAGCCATTCTGAAGAAGAACAAGATCAGATGACCCATGCCCACAAAGGCTCTTCTATAGGAGCATAAAATCTGCTAATACTGGGCGATTTCACGGAAATATTTTGTTTTTGTAGTTTTCCTGCTCTAACAGCTGATTGTCCATAGTGACGCACTATGCTTGCCCACAGCCCTTTCTCGCCTCTCGCACTAAAGAGCACGCTACTTTGGGGGGAACTCGACCTCCGTATTAGGAACACTGAAATAACACGGACCCATTTGGTGCTTTACAGCATCACTGTCTCACTCTCAGTGTCTGATTCTTCTCCTGAAATCAAGAATTCTTACTTCTGTCATTTTTTCAGCAATTAATTTTTATTTTTGAAAAAGCTGAAGAGGTACAAAGATGGCTAACAAATTAATCCAATGTCTTTCTCCAAACTAGCTATACATACAAAATTTCAGGCGCATCTATATATATAATCAAAATTACGGTCTTTAATATTCAACCGACTCTATAAACAGTCATTTAACTCTTCAATGAGGCATCAAATGTCAATATGCTCAAAGACTCTCCTACGCATTTCCTCTATTTTCAAGCTTGTACGTACAAAAACTAACAAGATTTTTGTGTTTGCATACATACGCAAACACACACAGGCGCTTTATGCCAAAAGCACGTTCAACAGCAAGATTAGCTAGACGTGACATCATTTTTAAGTCTCTTCTATTTCTACGTTATAACCTCTTTCATAAGAGGTGAATTGTGTGCGTGCACAACCCGGGTTGCATCTTCTTCTGTAAGAGCGAGTGGAAAAAAGCCACAAGCAGACTTTTGTCATTTTTTCAAATGTTAACCCCTTCTCTGCTAATTTATTTTAAACGTGCTCTTTCTCATTATGCGTACAGGCACTTGATACAGGTAAAGTCAAGTACGTCATGTACGCCATGGGGTCATCATGGTCAAAAAGGATGTGGTAAAACATCTGCGGCCAATGCTGAGGTTGGGTCAACTGACTAAAATGCAAACTGCCACAGATGTTACACTAATCTCCATATTAAAAATCATTTACATACACCGGTGACATAGTTACATAAAAAAAAAAAAATTTCTGCTCACGACAGACTACCAAAATATCTTTGCATACTGTGTGTGTTTACGCATACTGATGTCGACTTAAGACAGAGCCAACCTCCTGCAGTCAGTTATTAACATGAGCAGCTCAGGATTTATAAGAACTTGAGTCAAGTTACTGTTGCATGTAACTTTCTAAAATTAACCAAGTAAATTACATGTACTTGATAAGATAACTTATAAGTTACTTACAACCAAGTAACTTTGCAAGTACAACCAAGTAACTTTGTAAGTAACTTTGCAAGTTCTTATAAGTTAGTTGACGTAAGTACTTGTAATGACTTGACACAAGTACTTATAAGTGACTTGACTCAAGTTCTTACAAGTTTTTGTCTCAAGTCATCAGGTTACTTGGACAAATTTGTCAAGTTACATGGACAACAAAATAACTTTTTTTTTCTCAGTAATAGTCTGGAGGAGGAGCCGGTGGGGTTAAATAATTAAATGCGACATCTCTCTGTGAATTGTATGACAGAAATAAAAAAAACACAATTATCTTTATTTGTTTAGAAGACATTGTACTTTTCCCATGGTCTCTTTCACTCCTGTCTTTTTTTCTTCTTCTAAAAAAGATGCCTTTAGTTCTTCAACATTCACGGGTTGACTATGCATCTTATTTTGAATTTCAGACTTCTGTCGTTTGTAATTACCCAAATCATCCTGCACTCTCTTAAACTCATCAACATCGATTTTATTGTCCTCTAAAGCTTTACTGATAATAGGTTTTATACTGCTCAGCTTTGCTCCAGCAAGAGTACTTAATGCTTCATGCTTCTGCAACTTCTTATGAAATTTTTTGTTAAGGGCCTCCAAACCAAAACATGTCAGGCACGCGACAGCACTTACACCTTCAAGAGCAATACCAATAACACTCCATACTCCCGTTGCAAACAGAGCTACACCCCCGACAGAGCAACCGGCTGAAACCACACCGACAGCCATTGTTGTGTTTTGTACAGAATGAAAAGCTGTGTTGTACCATCTTTTACACCTTGCATAATTTGCCTGATCACCTTCCAAATACTTCAGTGCTTCTGTAATATTTATTAAACGAAACTAGTCAGCCTGTAATATTTCATCAGGTATTTGTGGATACAAGGACACCATTTTTTATGGTACATATTTTTTTGTAAATAAACTTAATTAGCAATTACATTTTGCAACTCTTCAGGGATGTACACTTTGCTAGCATAATAAAATGATTGATTGATTGTACATTGCTTAACGTCCCGACAGCAACAAGGCTTTCTCAGGACGTGCCTGCACTGCTTGTGAAAAAAAACCAACTAAACAGAACATTGAATGTATGTCGCCAGCCGGCCAAATACATTAAATAAACCTAACACATGGGGCCTAAATAAAGCTAAGACCATTTAGCAACACACATCCAATATCAAGAGCTACAGGCAGTGCAGACAGTAGGGAGAGTTTTAAAAAGGCAAATACAGGTGAATGGACAAAGGGTAGACAGAAACACATGCCCCAGAATAGAGAGAAAAACTCACCCTGTGGGGCTGACCAGGGTGACCCTGGGAACTAAAAAGTACCTAACCCCACCCAAGTCCCCCAGGGCAGACTCGGGTGGGGAGCTAGCATAATAAAACGCAACAAGATCTATATATGTTAGGTTTATGTAACTTAGTGAAATTAGACTTGATTTATCGACCATTATTTTAACAGCTGGGTTACTGCACAATACTTCTACATCTGTGCCTTTCCTAATTACAATAAAGACTTTTGCTGACTCCAACACTGTGCTATCCCATGTAAGTTTGATCCCTTCTGCAATTTCTGCTTCTTTAACATCATCCAAAGGTCTCAATATGATTTCAAAAACTATTGTCGCTTCTCTAGCTAAGGTAAAGTTCGCTGGTGTAAACACAACAATAGGATCAGATCTACCCTTTTTACCTGTAAGAAGATACCTCCATTTTTCATACTCATGTAGTTTTAGTCTATCTCTGTTTTTGCTGTCTTCGGAAAAGATCGAAACAAGACTCACAAGCAGTGCAGGCACATCCTGAGAAAGTCTTGATGCTGTCGGGACGTTAAGCAACGTACAACTACAACTTATTACCGTCTGGATTTTCAATTGCACTAAACGACAATGGTTTACTTGCATCAAGATTTGTTAAGGTAATAAACATTTTTATTATCACATAAAAAAGCACAATGGAATTTAAATCATCAACAAGCGTTAGTACAAACACGTTCACAACAGGAAGCATTTCCAGCTGGAGAACATCTTAACAAAGTTGAAGGCATACCATTGTGTACATTTTCAGTTGTGTTTAATTCTCTTAAATGAACATTTAGTATTTTATGTACTGCCAAACTGACAGGATATCTTCCAGTTATTTTATCTTTATTTGGCTTCAATGTCACTGTCCAATCCTGAGTATTAACACCACCCAATGCCCATGTCCAATCTTCATCCGCACTAGTTACAAAATAGCCTATTAAACCAAGTGAAGATGCAAGTTTATTTGAAATTGTAGGCATAGGCCTCGGAAATTCTAATGTAACAATTAAGTTAGCTGGATTCAAAGTTGCTTTAATTTTAATTCGCTTTGAAACCAAAGTACAAGTACAAAAGTAATAATACCCAGATGGTATAAAGTGCACACCAGTGCCTGAACTACCGGCAACTCTATAACTTACATAATAACTTTTTATCATCTTTTACATTAAAACACTTTACAGTGTAGAACATTTGATGGATAGCTACAACATTATTACCATCTGGATTTTCAATTGCACTAGTTAACGACTGGTTGGTTGGTTGTACATTGCTTAACATCCCGACAGCAACAAGACTTTCTCAGGACGTGCCTGCACTGTTTATAAAAAAAAAAAAAAAAAACAGAATATTGAATGTATGTTGCCAGCCGGTCTAATTTGCTAAATAAACATAAGACCATTTAGCAACACACATCCAACATCAAGAGCTACAGGCAGTGCAGACAGAAGGGAGAGTTTAAAAAGGATTGATTGATTGATTGATTGTACATTGCTTAATACAGGTGAATGGACCAAGGGTAGACAGAAACACATGCCCCAGAACAGAGGGGAAAACCCACCCTGTAGGGCTGACCAGGGTGACCCTGGGAACTAAAAAGTAACTAGTTAATGACAATACTTGTATCAAGATTTGTTAAGGTAATAACATTTTTATTATGACATAAAAAAGCACAATGGAATTTAAATCACCAACAAGCGTTAGTACAAACGCGTTTCAATTCAACGTGGATGCCAAGTACAATGTCGCACCTATACTTACGACCATAAACTAATTCAACTACATCACCTCGATATAGCTATGTCAGAAGGAGATTCCGTTCAAGTAAAAGTTCCAAATCCTTTTGATCATTACTTAAACCCACCAATTACAGATGATTCAACTGCAAGAAAGTGGGTCTCAAGTCCATTACAAATGTTCCAAAACCAGCTTAACTTTGCTAAGCTATGTTCAACTACAGGCTGTGGTGTTTCTTTTACAGACTTGAATCACTCAAACAAACTGATTAGGTCTGTGTATCGATTCCACATGTATAACCAGCTTAGAAGAATACTGTCAGAACTTCATGTTCTACTACCTACTGAATCTAGTTTCAACCAGTTTAATAAACTCATGGATATGAAAGCATTCAAACGCATCTGTAATGAATTTAACATTAGTACCAAGTATGACTTCACACGAAAGCTTGATGATCACCATGGCATGGGAACATTGTATTATGCCCTCAGTCATAGACAATACCCTCAAGAAAACTACCCAGGTTACATGTGATGAAGCTCTATGCTCGTGCATAGTGCTCACACATTAGGTTAAATACGGTACGGTTTTTGTTCACGGGTTGTTTTGTGCCGATAGTCCGTGAGGCCCGTTGTCCACGTGAAATCTTTAAGACATGGTTAACACGGGAGTTTTAGTGAGTTCTGTTATAGTGAGTTCTAGGCGGAAGCTGTCTGGCAGAGCAGTGAACACGTTAGTACGGGCTTTCTTGTTGTATGAAACGGATGTGTTTGAGATACCTAGCCCGTATTCCAAGACTCTGAAACCTAGAATTCAGGTATGTTTCTATATATGTAGTATTGATAGTTGCTTAGTTAAAGACAGTATGCGTTGCTAAGAGTAATTTGCTTGTATAGTGTTGACCGGTTTGGTTCAGTTATGTTGGTTTAGAATTCAGTGAAGTAACCGGTGTTTTGGTTTACAGTTATTTACCGAGATGGATAACTAAAGGAATGGGAGTTAGTTCATGTACCAAGATGGATAATTAAAGGAATGTAAGGTGTGTATGCCTAAGTCGCTAGGAAGGTAGTACGTGGTTGGTTAACCTTTAGCACGCTGGTGGCGACATTTGTCGCTAGCCGCCATCTTGCTTCATTATCGGATGGCGACATATGTCGCCACCGCGTGGTCTGTTCGAAATCGGCTATGGTAAACACACTAGGTTGCTATGAAGCCTTTACAAAGGATTGTGGGTGATTGTAAATGAGGCTTGCTTCCGTTTTATATCGGCCATCTTGCTAACTTCGAGTGCGTTTGAGCGATTCGAATTTTCTAAGCGAGAGTTTGTTCTGACGGCTTCATTTTGACAAAAGATGACTGATGAGGAGTTAGAAGCATTCATCAAGGAATACTTTTATGGAGTCAGATTCCGATGATGAAGACTTTCTTGGCTTTTTGCCAGAAGACTTGAGATCGAGGGGGGGGGGGGTGGGAGATGGTGGTGATGGGCAGAGGAGCGATTCTGAATCGAGTGCTAGTGAACGTGGAAACGGTGCGTAGTAAGCATTGATTATTATTTTTTTTTTTTTTTTTAGGATAATAACATAGATAACACAGTTTTAAGAATTGTGACATAATCTGATTCATTTATTTACGTACATGCCAAATTCCACAACCATACATAGAAAAATGAAAAAGTTGTAGGCTTTTGAAGTAAGTAGGGTAGCGTTGGGTTTAGTCCACTCAAAAAGAATGCAGTTGCAGGGAAAAGAACTGCCAGCGGAAAGCAGAGTGCTAAAGGTTAAGCATAGTCTTTTCCAGTGTACAGAATAATGTATAGTCTGTTTCAAGATAGTGACAGAGATATGGGGGGTGTAATGAAAGTAGTTCGGTTATGAAGCACGTGTGTGTGAATGAACGTGAGTTGTTTGTATCGGCCAGGTTACGTGATGTTTCTCATGTCATCCAATATGTTGTGTGTTTAGCAAGCGTTACGTTTTGGATCCTTGTTGTTGTGTTGTTTAGAGTGCTTGTAAAGTGGGAGCGACGGACGCCGAGACGTCAGTCACAGGGACCTAACGTGAGGTCATCATCCCTCCAGCTCTTCACTCAGGGAGTGAAGTGATCGGGACCGAGATACCCGAGTCAAAGCGAGAACTGCGCTACGGTACGAGTACGAGGACATCCGTGATAAAGAGACAGGACAACAGGTCTTGCACGCCTAGACGTGAGAAGGACCAACGTAACCAGGCGATAACATCAAACAGGTTGGAGACAGTGAGAAACTAATACCTAGCCTGGCAAGGAGATACTGTGTGATGTGTATGTGATGTGGATGCTGGGTGTGGGTTTTAATGATTGATTGTACATTGCTTAACGTCCGACAGCACAAGGCTTCTCAGGACTGCCTGCACTGCTTGTGAAAAAAACAAAACGAACATTGAATGTATGTCCCAGCGGTCAAATACTTAAATAACCTACACATGGGCCTAATAAAGCTAAGACCATTTAGCACACACATCCAATATCAAGAGCTACGGCAGTGCAGACGTAGGGAGTTTTAAAGGGCAATACGTGAATGGACAAGGTAGACAGAACACATGCCCAGATAGAGAGAAACCCACCCTGTGGGCTGACCAGGTGACCCTGGAACTAAAAATACTAAGTGTATAGCTGATAATCATTAGCGTTCTTTCTTTATATGTATAAAGTTACTTAGAAAGGAGCCCGTGTGTTGAGTTTTACCGCATGAATGCGCCCGTCTGAGTCAGTGGCGGTGTATGCGTCTGTTGCGTGAGAGTCTGTACGTGCGACTGTGGGCAAGTCTGCGTGCGTTACATTACACTTCATTCACACACAAAAAACTGATGTCTGGTTAGACTCAATAGAACAGAAACAGTCCAATGTCTGTACCACATTTGTCTTGGACAGAAGTGACTGGATTACTCAAGCAGGAGTCAAACGCATTCATGAATCAGAACGTATGTGTGGTGCATACTAGGAGGACAAGCTCAAACAAAATTAAATATCTTAAACGGAAGTGGCAAAATTGAAGTGCAAAAACAATTTCTTGCAAACCTGGAAAATGCTATAAACTCAGTAGTAGATCTCCCATCAAGCATACAACGCAACCAAAACGTTCTCAGGTATACCAGATCAAAAGTTGACTTTGTAGTTGGCATTGGGTTATACATGTTACCATCTGACCTTCAACTCCAAATGGGAACAATAAATAATTATAATAATGAAAAATTGTTGCAGGACGAGATCAGAAATTAGGACTCAATCAGTCAGTAAACATAGGTCCAACAACCATACACTCACAACCACCGCTTGCGCTAATAACACCGCTTGCGCCAGTTAATAATAATAATAATAATAATAATAATAATAATAATAATAATGTATATTTTAAGGCGCCTAAACTTTCAATAGAAAAGCTCTAGGCGCCATACAAATGACATACATACACCTTACATCATACAACACATATATAGTCCCTAACATACACAATCACGCAACAAGATATACAAGAAAATAAGAATAACAAAAAGAACACACCAACAAAAAATGCTCACACACAGACACATGTGTACCATAAAACCAACATCAGACACACCAGACAGCACTCACTGACAACAAAATGTTGACAAAAAGAAGAATTATAACGGTAAATGCATGTTTAAAGGAATAAATGCGTCTTTAAAGACTGCCGGAAACTATGGGCTGCTTCAACATATCTGAGGGACTGCAGGAGTTTATTCCAAAGTTATTTGGGTTTAACGCCGAGCAGGCGACTAAGGCCATCTCACGACGGGATGGGTAAAAATCTGGTCAGCCAGACTAAAAGAAAGGTCTTAAGACATGACGTAAATATACCTTAAAAATATGTCAGGCTAAAATGTCGCACAAGTCTTTAAAAGAAACATCTACAGACTCTCGAAAAGGGCAAAATAAGGAAAGTCACATAGTCTATGAATGCTCAGATCTTGTTAAAAATATTGCATTCTCTCAAGAAATTGAAGATTTTGTCAGGGGGAACATCCCGGAACAAAACCTTCAAGGAGTCTGCTGTGGTGTTTATATCTTGTGTCAATTAGATCGGCACAATACAGCAAAAAGTGTCAAAAAGAAAACAGCTCGTCATAGGCAAACACCATGGACGCTCATCCTGTTTTCGTAAGTAAGAGTGTGTAACATACGTGTGCCCGATGTGGAGCTGAGTAAGAACAGTCTCTTCACGGTGGCTGCCGCAGCGGTAAGGTAGAATGTCGGACACCGTAGAAAGAGCTTCATGCAGCTTGTTCGCTTCCTCTTTGTCCCACTCGGACTGCCACTCGCGGGCTATGTACTCACTAATCACAGGTTTAAAATCACTATGAACAGTCTGTGTGTCAGGGACTGGGTCATTGCGGGCAATGTTGGCAGCAGAATCTGCGATCCTGTTGCCTTCGATGCCCACATGCCCTGGGACCCAAATAAAAATGTCATAATATTCCTTCATCAAGTCTGCGTAAAGCTCTCAAATCTGCACCAGCAGGGGATGGTCTGCTCCTGTGCCCTGAAGGGCCTGCAGGGAAGAAAGAGAGTCAGACAGAATCAGGAAGTTCCTTTCCCGAGACTGATAGGCATGCTTGAGTGCCAGCAGAATTGCCTGCAGTTCTGCACAAAAATACAGAGGAATGGTCAGGGAGGCAGAGCTTAAATGGGCGTCTAGGATGGCGAGAAGACACTGCAGCCACAGCCACTCTCCCATCCTCAGACTTGGACCCATCCGTATAATGAAATATGACAAAAGCCAGGAAAACTTGAAAGGAGTTCAATGAGGCTCTGTTGGTATATGGCTGGTGGAGTACAGTCCTTCTTGTGGGCGGTCAAGTCCAGCAAGATGTCAGGAACTGGTAATAGCCAGGGTGGAGTGATGTGTTGCAGAGATTCCGAAACTTTGTCCAAGTCCACTCCGGCCGCCTGCAGATGAGGTCGGACACGGAAGGAAAGTGGGCGGATAGCTGCCATATAGGCATCGTAAATCTCTGCAAACAACGGGTTAAAAACACAATCATAGGCAGGATTGTCTGGATGGGCCTTCAGCTTCAGAATGTAGCTGAGCATGAGGCGGATACAGCGGAGCTTGAGAAAAGGCTCCCCTGCCTCGGCATACAGACTAGGAACTGGAGATGTTGATTGATTGATTGTACATTGCTTAACGTCCCGACAGCAACAAGGCTTTCTCAGGACGTGCCTGCACTGCTTGTGAAAAAAAAAAAAATGAACAGAACATTGAATGTATGTCGCCATCCGGTCAAATACGTTAAATAAACCTAACACATGGGGCCTAAATAAAGCTAAGACCATTTAGCAACACACATCCAATATCAAGAGCTACAGGCAGTGCAGACAGTAGGGAGAGTTTTAAAAAGGCAAATACAGGTGAATGGACAAAGGGTAGACAGAAACACATGCCCCAGAATAGAGAGAAAAACTCACCCTGTGGGGCTGACCCGGGTGACCCTGGGAACTAAAAAGTACCTAACCCCACCCAGGTCCCCCAGGGCAGACCCGGGTGGGGGAACTGGAGATGTCCTGAAGGCCCCCAGACATATTCGCAGACCTTGATGGTGAATTGTGTTCAGACGCTGTAGAACAGACTTGGAAGCAGAGCCATATACCACAGCCGTAATCCAGTTTGAACCGAACAAGGGCCCGGTACAGTCAAAGTAAGACAATGCAGTCTGCACCCCAGTCAGTACAACCAACAACACGAAGAATGTCGAGGGCCTTCTGACAAGAGGTTCTAAGGTAATTAATATGGTTGCGGAAGGTCAGTCTTTTGTCAAAGATGACCCCCAGAAACTTTGCCTCCCTGGTCACCTTAATTGGCACTCCAGCACTCAGGTTAGGTTTTGGAAAAAATTTCGTCTGGTTAGTAAAATGCACACAGACTGTCTTGGAGGGTGAGAACTTGAATCCGTTGAGAGACACCCACCCCTGGATGCGATCAACGCACAGCTGCAAGCGCCTCTCAAGGGACGCAAGTCCTCGACCTCGTGCACACAAAGCAAAGTCGTCCACAAACAAAGAGCATTCAGAATCATCCTTGACGGCCTTTACAATGTTATTTATTTTAATGCTAAATAAAACAGGAGATAGAATGTTGCCCTGCGGGACACCCATCTCCTGTTCAAAGGAGTCAGACAGGGTGGAGCCCACACATACATAAAACGACCGGTTAGACAAAAAATTGTGAATAAAAATGGGCAGGTGCCCTTTAAAACCCATGTCCGACAAATCAGACATTATACAATACTTCCAGGTAGTGTCATACGCCTTCTAAAGATCAAAGAAAATTGCATAGACATGCTGCTTGTTGACAAAAGCATCTCGGATAAACGACTCAAAGCGGACTAGATGGTCAGTTGTTGTACGGAAGCACCGGAAACCGCACTGGAGGTCTGTGATGAGACCCTGGGACTCAAGATGCCACACCAGGCGGGCGTTGACAAAGTGTTCCATAGTTTTATATAAACACGATGTCAAAGCAATTGGCCGGTAGTTGCCTGGGTCGGAAGGATCCTTACCCGGCTTGGGGATTGGCACAACCACAGCCTGGCGCCAAGATGGCAGAAAATGATCGGTTATCCAGATATGGTTAACGGGCTTGAGAAGTACAAGGAGTGAATCCTCAGGCAGATGTGTTAGAAGCTGATAGTGGATGGTATCTAGTCCAGCAGCAGAGTCATTACATTTCTGCATGGCTTGCTGCAATTCTGAAAATGTAAAAGGGGCATTATAGTCTTCAGAGTAATCCGATATAAAATCACAAGTACAAGACTCTCGCTTCTCCTTCTCTCTCTGGAAGAAAGGTGAATAATGCTATGCTGAAGAATTACGTGCAATGGTGGAGGCAAGCAAATTGGGAACAGCCTTTTTATCCATGACCAAACTGGCACCATCTCTAAGATGGCTGACAGAAGCCGAGCCACCCCTGCCCCTAATTCTTTGAACAGCCTTCCATACTTTCTGGGATGGAGTCCTAGAAGATAAAGATGAGATGAAATGTCTCCAGGAAGCATGGCATTTACGTTTAAAAATGAACCTTCCAGTCAAAGTCCAACATGAGAGAAGGATCACACACAGTGAGATCTAGAACAGAACTAGTTCCTGAACCTGGGTTAGAGTACGTAGGTGAGCCATTGTTAAAGACACATAGGTTAAGGTGAGAAAAAACATCTTCTAACATCTGACCTCTGCCATCATAGTGGTCACTACCCAAAAGGATAGCGTGACCATTAAAATCCCCCATGAGAATAAAGGGAGGGGGCAGCTGATCTACTAAGTTAAAAATATCATTACTACAGAACCGCAGGGATAGTGGCAGGTAAACACTGCATATAGTTATGGTCTTCTTCAAGGTAACCCGAGCTGCGACAGCCTGAAGACAGGTGTCGATGCTAACTAAGCTTCATAAAATTTGGCTACTAATGAGAAGAGCCACTCCACCCAAGCGCCTCTCCGAATCAGAGCCTTTATGTATAGCGTTAAAAGCATTAAAGGACACAGGGTCAGAAGTCTTCAGGTAAGTCTCCTAAAGAGATATTACTGAGGGGTTATAGAACTTGACTAAAAGACGTAAATCCTCAAAGTTAGCTTGAAAACCATGACAATTCCACTGATAGCAGAGAGTATATGATTATGTCTTATCTGGGGGTGAAGAGTTTTTTCCCCCCTTTTCCTTTGCCTTGGAAGGAGTTTAAGAGACAGAGGGGGACCGGCTCCCGGGCCTCCTCTGGTTCTTCGGAGATGAAGGGAGTGGAGCTGCCGCAGCACCAGCAACGACAACTTCCACTCCCTCCATCCGCTCCTCCAATGCAGCATATTTGTTTTGAAGGTGGACATCAGTGTTCCCCTTCTGGGCCCGTTCGCACAGTGGTCCCATAGCTTTTTTAGACTTCTGGTCCTGGGCAGCGTTCCTGCCGCTAGAGTTAGTGGCTTAGAAGGCTGACCAGAGCCAAAAGCCTTTGGAGTAGTCAAACTGACATGCTTGGGTGGGGGCTGAAGCTTAGGGGCAACAGAAGGCGGTACTACCGGACCGGCAGTGTCCGCCTTCTGCGTTCTCTGGCTCCTCGTCACCACCGGAGGTGGGTTACTCTCCAGGGGCGAGAGGAGCCCCAACCAAGAAGTTGAGGTTTGACATGAGAAGTCTTTGGTGGGGCGCTTGCCTGCCACCGCAGCACTAAAAGTATACACAGAGGTGTTAGAGTTTGGGGCAGCCGCAACTGCACCAGGGCCGTCAACCAGCTTTTTTGCGTCTGCAAAAGATAGCCCCTTCTCCACACGCACCTGTTGAATCTTGCACTCGGATATCCAACAAGGGCATTTCTTGTCCGAAGCCATATGCGCCCCCTGGCAATTCACACACAGGGTGGTGGCTGTGCAGGACTCAGCAGAGTGTCCGGGCTTAGTGCAACGGGCGCATGAAGCTTCTGCCTGGCAGCATGTCTTCTGCCCATGGCCATACTTTTGGCACTTAAAGCATCGGAGGGGGAGAGGGATTTACTTTTTCACTTTCAAGGAGTAGTAACCTCCCCAGATGGTAGTAGGAGGGGTGGGGGTGCCAAACGTCAGGATGATGGTAGGGAAACATATCTCCCCACCACCTCGCTTGGAAGCGAAACACCCAACATAAGTCAGCCCCTGCGACTTAAGGTTCCGTACAAGTTCATCTTCTGACAGTTCTGCCAAAGCTTGATCTTTTATCACGCCTCTTGACGAATTCATAGTTTTTTGGGGTGTGACTTCCACTGGAGTGTCTCCGATGGAAGAGAGCCTCAGTAGCCCGCTGGAGTGTGCCCGTGTACGACACTCTACCAGCAAGTCACCAGACCTGAGGCGCTGGGCATCAGGCCTGCCAACACGGCCCCTGAGGGTCTCCCCCACAAGAAAAAGATGCAGCCTGGAAACAGGTTTCTCCTTCACCTTGCTATGGACAATGAGGAAGCGAGGCCATACAGCCGACGCCTCAGGCGTCGCTTCCTCCCAGTCCGATTCACTGTCATGTTCAAAGTCGGCGGCTATGCGCCGCTTCTGTGCCAGTTTTTTGTTTTATTGTTTTTTCCATATTATAATAGTAGAGATATTCATCCCCCCGGGGGTCCCCGCCCACCACCGAGCCCAACAAGGAAAAGTTCAACGTCGGCGGGTCTCCAGCCGATGCACAATGGAGACTGCCCGAAAGATATACTCAAGGGGGTAAGCCCGATTGAACCGTCTGAACCACCGCCTTCTATCACACTGTTGAATGCAGGGGAATACTGGTGTAAAGCACCTAATCAGCAGCAGTGGCTATATCTTGGCTTGACTTCGCGAACGAAGATTCTATAGGGCTTGCCCACGTCGTCTGCAGGCATTTTCGTGACTGCGGAGGCCAATCCGGGACAGGCAGGTTCGACCGCAGTGGCTGCAGGGGAAGGTCTGGTCAGGGTTCTGAGTTACGACAACTCTGTTTTTTCTTCTAAGCCGCTTGTCCTTAAGGTTAGCTCTGCGAGAGTCCTCAAAGGAGACGGCTGCCTTGTGAATGGTGGAGCGCCAGGTGTCACGGTCCGCAGCAAGCGAAGACCACTGGCGGTGGTCGATTTGGCAGGCACTAAGCGACTTCATGAGACCGTCTTTGTATCTCTTCTTTGGTGCCCCTCTGTCTCGGTGTCCAGTGGCGAGCTCGCCGAACAGAGTGATCTTGGGTAGGCGATGATCCTCCATCCTGGAGACGTGCCCTGCCCAGCGAAGCTGTGTCCGCAGCAGCAAAGCCTCGATGCTCACAGTTTCCGCCTGTTCAAGGACCTCGACGTTGGTGACATAGTCACTCCATTGAATGCTGAGGATGGTACGCAGGCAGCGCTGGTGAAAGCGTTCGAGGAGTCGTAGTTGGCTGCGGTAGAGGGCCCAGGACTCGGAACCGTACAGCAGGGTGGTGAGGACGACAGCTCTGTACACGCTGATCTTGGTGCCTTTTTTCAGCTGTTGATTGTGCCACACCCGCTTGAATAGTCGCCCGAAAGCACTGTTCGCTTTTGCCAGCCTGTTGTCCAGCTCCTTGTCCAGCTTGGCGTCTGACATGATGCAGCCAAGGTAGGTAAACTGGTGTACAGACTTCAGTTCGGACTCGCCGATGGTGATGTGGGGAGGGCGATGCTCTTCCTTGGGTGCCGGCTGATGAAGGACCTCTGTCTTTTTCAGACTGACCTCAAGTCCAAAGAGCTGGGCAGCATCTGCGAAGCAGGACGTAATGCGCTGCAAGGCTCTCTCTGTGTGTGCAACGAGGGCAGCGTCATCAGCGAAGAGCAGCTCACGAATCAGTTGGTCTAGGGTTTTCGTGTGGGCCTGCAGTCGTCTGAGGTTGAACAGGCTGCCATCGAGACGATACCTGATGTACACTGCGTCGTCATCGTCGAGGTCCACTGTGGCCTGCTTCAACATCATGCTGAAGAAGATGGTGAAGAGGGTTGGTGCCAGCACGCAGCCTTGCTTCACGCCGTTACGAATGGGGAATGGTTCTGAGAGGTCACTGTTTAGTCTGACCTGGCCTTGCTGGTCCTCGTGGAGCTGGACGATCATGTTGAGAAACTTTGGGGGACAACCTAGTCGCTCCAGGATCTGCCACATACCTTGCCTGCTCACAGTGTCAAACGCTTTTGTTAGGTCGACAAACGTTACGTACAGCCCTTTGTTCTGCTCGCGGCACTTCTCCTGAAGCTGTCTCAGCACAAAGACCATGTCGGTGGTACTTCTGTTGGCTCTGAAGCCACACTGGCCCTCTGGGAGGTGGTCTTCAGTGATGGCAGGTACCAGCCGATTCAGGAGCAACCTTGCAAGAATTTTCCCGGCAATGGACAGCAGGGTAATTCCACGATAATTAGAGCAGGCAGACTTCTCTCCTTTGTTCTTGTACAGGGTGATGATGACTGCATCACGGAGATCCTTTGGTAGTGTTCCTTTTTCCCAGCAGCAGAGAAAGAGGTCGTGGAGCTTGTTGTGCAGTGCTGGGCCTCCATGTTTCCAGATCTCTGGCGGGATTCCGTCAATGCCTGCTGCTTTGCCACTCTTGAGCTGGTGGATGGCTGTGAGGGTCTCTTCGGCGGTGGGCGGTTCGTCCAATTCAACCTTAGTGGAAGGTGTGGGATTTGGAGGATGACTGTTTCTTGAACAGTGCGTTCAGCGCCGAAGAGGTCCTGAAAGTATTCCGACCAGCGGTTCAAGATGGAGGTATTATCTGTGAGGAGTGCCTGTCCATCAGCGCTTCGCAGGGGACTTTGTACCAGGTGCCTAGGGCCATACACTGCCTTCAGTGCTTCGTAGAAGCCCCTGTAGTCACCGTTGTCAGCGCAGAGCTGGGTCCTCTGTGCGAGTCTGGACCACCACTCGTTCTGGAGCTCTCTAATGCTTGAGCTGGAGACTGCTGCAGATGAGGCGGAAGGCAGACTTCTTCACAGGGCAGGAAGGCTGGGCTAGGTGGGCCTGGTGGGCGGCTCTTATTTTTGCTAGAAGTTCCTGGATCTCTACGTCGTTTTCGTCAAACCAGTCTTTGTTCCTCTTTCTAGCAAAGCCCAAGACTTCCACAGAGGATTTTACAATAGCAGTTTTCAGTTGTTCCCAGAGTGTTTCAGGAGAGGAGTCTGCTGGATCAACTGTGTCTTTGAGCATGCGCTGTAAATCGGCCTGAAGGGCAGCTTTCTTGTCGTCACGCTGAAGGCTGGCAACATCAAGCTTTTTCTTGGGAGGGCCCCCTTTCTTGGGTTTCAGCTTGAGGCGGAGCCTGAGTTTGCAGCGAACAAGGCGGTGGTCAGTGTGGCACTCTGCGCTGGGCATCACTCTGGTGAGGAGGACGTCACTGCGGTCCCTCTGACGCACTAGGACATAGTCGATAAGGTGCCAGTGCTTGGAGCGAGGATGCATCCAGGTGGTCGTTCGACTGTCCTTTTGCTGGAAAGTAGTGTTGGTGATGACAAGTTGCTGCTCTGCACAGAGCTCCAACAGTAGGCGGCCATTGTCATTGCAGTTCCCAACGCCATGCTTGCCGAGGACTCCTTTCCAGGCTTCAGAGTCTTGGCCCACTCTGGCGTTGAAGTCGCCAAGGATGATGACTTTGTCGTCTGCAGGGGTGCTCTGCAGGAGGCTGCGCAGGTCAGAGTAGAACTTGTCTTTTTCTGCAGGCTCTGCCAGGAGGGTTGGGGAGTACACACTGAGAAGGGTGGCGTATTGCTGGTGTCTCAGTGGGAGGCGCATGGACATGATGCGGTCGGAGTGACCCGTTGGTAGATTTTCCAACTTAGTCGCAATGGGGGTCTTCACCATGAAGCCCACGCCTGAGAGCCGTCTTTCTGATGCAGGCCTGCCTGACCAGTAGAGGGTGTAACCAGCGCCAAGTTCTTGGAGGCTGCCTTCCTCCGGAAGGCGTACTTCGCTGAGCGCAGCGATGTCGATGTTTAACCTCCGCAATTCATGGGCAATGAGGGCGGAGCGACGTTCAGGGCGTCCGCTGTCTGCTGTGTCGAGCATGGTTCGGATGTTCCAGCATGCTACGTTGAGTCCGGTCGTGGTCGTCATGAGAGTGGATCCATTGTTTTTTCTTGTTTTCTGACCGCATGAGAAGATGCCCGTTGACCGCGGCTAGCCAACTGGGGTTACGAGGGGATGAGCTGTGGTTAGGCCACCTTTTCTAGGCCCCTCTCCGTGTGGAGCAAGCAGTGCTGTCCCTAGAGAAGGCTGCTTGGTCGTTCAGGGTGTGCCGAGTGACATTGTCATCCCCAGGTCAACATCAGGCGACCAATATCCTGAACCGCCTGCATGCAGGTTTGAGACTGCGGCTTCCAGTGACATCTTTCACCTGCCGTTTCGCCCCTTGCCCATCGCTACAGGACTTGGAAAGTTCAGTGTCATAGTCCGTGGGCGTTTCCTAAAGCCTGCGCGGTGGAGCTTTATGGTGGAGTGCAGTGTGCGCAGTACTGGCCCCACCCTTTAAACCCTTGGTTCGTTTGCCATGGCCTAGCAAGCTGGGACGGTGGCATCGAGGTCCTCGGGTCGTAGGTTTTATATCAGACTGTCCTTGTCTTAGTCTCTGGCTCAAAAGCCTTCCCGGGAGACACGGGGGCTTTGATGTCAGGGGTTTCCTCCCTTAGCCTTTCCGCAGCCAAGCGGCCAGGCCTGCAAGGCAGCAGGGGACTTGTGGGGGCCGGGGTCGTCTATGTCCCGTGCAGATGTGAACATCTGCACACTGCCCAGACAGTGACACCAGAGGAGAAAAATCCAACGCCGGAACCCGGTATCGAACCTCGCACCTTTGGCATTGGAGGCAGACGCCTTAACCACTGCGCCACTTCCCCGAGAGGCTATAGCATGGTGCTCTGTATATCAACCCGCATGTCAACAGTGGGATAGGGCTCAACGTGACAAGAGCTGATTGACTAGGCCGGTACGACTAGCCTCCCGTTTAGGTTCAAGGCCAAAGTGGAGAGTTGGCACCAGTGAGCCGCAACCCACCTCAGGCACCAGGATCCTCTTCTCCCCCGACACGGGTCTCCAAGCACAGCAAACACTTGGGATCCAAAGGACCAAAAGCTCACGAGTATTGTTAAGGACCAATCCAACATGGTAGGACCTGGGTTAGCACAGCTCCTTAAAAACTAGACCAGTGAAAAAGGCTGAACAACATATTTGCTGACATCAAGTCCTAATCTTGGACAAAGCACCACTCTGCTAGCCCACTCATTCAGTGACTGAGGAGACTACCCACCCACGCCACGTGGAGGCCGGTGCCGAGTGGGCTGTAACCCAGGGGGTTGTGCGCGCAATTCACCTCTCCTGTGAGAGCTCTTGCGGTGTGGTCTGGCCACTGGTCTCTACATCTAGACGTGATTTAAACCACGGCACAAGCATAGGGAGGTAGTTTTGCACATAACTATCTACATATGCTTGTGCCGCGTTTCAAATCACCGAGCCATTTCGCGGACCTATAATGCATACAATTGTTTTTATATATATTGTCATACATCGTCCTGAAATTTCAAAACAGGTGACAAGAAAGTAAATGTCAAAAAAAGTAGATATTACTGTTGAAAAAACAGTGATTAATCACACACATTTTTCAACAAAAACAAATAATCATGTCTCTGCACTATTATCTACCGTAATTATTGGCACACCTTGTCATTTATTTTTCATGGGAAAATGTACACTTTAGTGAAAAATCTAAGGTTAATTTGAGGAGGTGGAACTAAAACTACCCATGACTCAAATCGGGAATTCCCACTTAACTAGTGTTAGCGTGTGGGCGTATTGATTTCTTAGAATATATTTATGGTGTGACTTGTGACTGGTGTGATGTTTTAAAAAGCTTTGTTTTAGGCGTGGACTCAGTCATTATGACATAGGTGGTTATCATTCTCATTATCTCTCTCTCTAAAATCGGTTGTACCAAAGAGTTAGAGGCTACACGGAGAGATCCAGGCATCGCCAATTTTGCACGCCCGGCACCACACTGCTGACACCAACTTCCGCGCATGCAAACGGAATCTGCGCTGTACCGGCTACTGTGTATGTATATGTGTGTGTGTGTGTGTGTGTGTGTGTGTGTGTGTGTGTACGTCGTTTTCGCCTGCGCATTGATTTATATTATAAATATGAGAAATGCGCCATATAAATACCATGTATTATTATTATTATTACTAGGAAATCCCGGCTATTTATGGCATTACTCATGTCACTCTTAGGTGTCGGAATGTAAATACTGTACAGTCCTCACTCTGAGACTGACAGTGACTTGTATTGGCCGACATGTACAAGCCAAGAAGAGGAGAAGAAAAAAAGAGGAAAATTAAAGAATCATGTACAGCCTGTTTTTGTTCAGCCCCAAGCTGTTCAAAGAAACAAACTCCGTTTAAAATTAAAGTGTTCCAAAGAGTCTAGTGTCCACAGAAACATCTTATACTGAATCTGTTCTTGAACATAAGACTTCATTTTTTTCAGAGAAAACAACCAATTCTCGAATGTTATCTTGGGAAGGAACAGGAAAGTTTTAAAACTTAGGTCATTTGTGGCAATTTCAGTCATGTCTCTCTAGCATGGTGTCCCCACAGTTTTGTATTGAAAAACATGGCTTCATTCATTTTAATTTTTTTTGTTCTTCCATGAAAAAAATGTACTGTAGGCATGACCGAGCCTCTCTTCAGTTTCTGTTTTGACTACATGCCGAACAAAAAACCGAATATTTCATTCAGTACCTGTACTGTCTGTGGCATTCACTTTGACGTCATCTGCTATTCCATGAACATCTTTTTGGGGTGAATAATAATATAGTCCTTTTACTTTGTTAAATTTTAGTCTTACTATTTTCTTCATTTTCAGTGTTAACAAAATAATGTTTCAAATTTAGCATCAAGTATGACGCCTACCTTACTAGTCATATACCAGGTCGGTGACGTGGATAATGAACATTTCTACCGAGTCAAACTGACTTGTCACATAAGCTTTGACCAAACTCGATCTCTGATCATTGGTCGTTAATGCACAATTCTCTCTCCTGACAGAGCTGTTACACACTTTGCTTTGTAATCTTCCTGAAATATTAGCACTGGCAGTCTCCCCTTTTCTTTTCATTTATTACTACAATATCGAATGCAACCCCCTCCCTCCCCCCCCCCCCCCCTCCCCGTTTAGTAGGTCCTCTCTTAAGGCCCCACCACACATGCCGATTTTGAGGCCGATTCTCGAGCAGTTTCCAGAACCGTTTCAATCGGAGTGTGATCGGGCCGGACTACAAAAATGTGTGCACTGCTACACGTTCCCGACTTAGCCGACCAGTTTGAATCGAAGATCAAGGTCATAAACAGCTTCCTGTTCTGCAAAATGGCTGCTAGTTTTGACAGTGATGATGATGTGCTTGCATTAGCAGCAGTTTTGCATCACATTCAGGAAGAGGCAGGCGAAACATCAGCAACAAAGGTGGTACTGATCTTCTGCCATTTTCACACTGAAACGACGTGCTTCGCAAGATGCGCTCTGATTGGTTGAAGCTTACAATCGGGGCCGATTCGTGTTGCAAAAATACAGCAGGCTCTAAACACAAGATTCCCAGCTGATTGGAATCGGATTGGATACAAGAGGCATTCTGACGTCATCTGCTCGCAATCGGATCGGAATCTGCTACAAAATCGGGGCACAATCGGCATGTGTGGCGGGGCCTTTAGGGTGCATGAATATACAGCTCTAGGTGGAGGCATGGAATGTATGCCCCTACAAACACCACATATTCATTGCTTCCAGTCACTTACTTAGCACACCCTTCTTTCCTATCCTTTTTTTTTTTTGGGTGCTTCGACCAAACTCGATCTATGATCATTGGTCGTTACTGCACAATTCTCTCCCCTGACAGTGCTTTTAACTTCTTTACATTGTAATCTTGACTTGTCAGTTTGGTGGGCAATGAAATTGTACGAAGGCTAATTGAACCTTAAATAATCTTAAACAATTTTTTTTAAATAATTTTACTGGTAGACTTCAAACTTTTCACTGCCACAGGTTAAACAGGTGGTCTTTCGACTAATTTCACGCCTTGGTCAGTGGAAATTTTACAAAGGCAGCAAAGTGTATGTAGGGTACGCAATCTAATTCTGTTCTAAGACATAGACGATGTGAGTATGTCAGAGTGTAGGAATGTATGTGGCTGTCTGAATGACATTTTAATTGTGATATATCTATAGTTTTTTTTTTTTTTTACTGACTTGTAAACCCTTGAAATGATTTTTTTAATTCCGTGAGGAATAATATTTTTTATCTTCTTGTTGTAGAGAAAATCGCTTGAAATGGGCTTGCATTCCACAGTAAATATCATTTAGATTTTCTGAGTACCGAGTTGGAGACTTTTCATTTGCCATATGTGTGAGTTCGTGTGCCTCTGTATATTTTTCTGTCAGTTGTATGAATATTATTTTGTGCGTATGAATAGCCTCCTGACCATGGCAGTGTGTGATACAGCTAAGTATTGTATTATATATAGACACATTGGACCTCAACAACACAACCTCAGTGTTTGTTTACAATCCATGAATCTAATCATCACTTACAACATGCACACAGATGGCCGGAACTGTGTGGGAGTGGCCGGTTTGCACGTGTGGAACATGCAGGGCTCCCTGGGGCCAGACAAAACTCTTGTCAGCATTAACAAGATGAGGATTTCATCCCAAAGTCTACCGTACTGCTTGGAGCTCACATGCGTTTATCTTTTAGGAACATTTCAAGTTGTTGATATTTTTAGGCTTATTATGGAGATCCATCCAACTAAGCCAACCTCTGATCAACACACGTTATTCTTTTGAGAGCATGTGTGTGTTGATCATAGGAAAGATCCGATATTCATTCGAGTTATTTTGGATAAGAATTATGTACCTTTTTAGTAGGATTCATTTTCTTTTGCACCGAGATTTGTGATCGATTTTTGTTATGACGCGTATTTTCGCTAGATTGTTGTAAAGTTTAACCTACATTAGATTGGAAGGTTTGGGCAGGGTCATGACCTTTCTAGTGACCTCAAATATGACGTCAAAGTAAACACGTTTCGCTACAGTTAGCAACAATTACGGAAATCACGGATTTTCCAGAATTAGTCGAAGTTTGTAGAAAGTTGTAGGCAGATCTACAGTGTTCTTTCTCATGAATATTAATGAGTTTTGGTTACGTTTTCTTTTCTGATTGGTTGCATTGTATAGTTTGCCAGATTGTTCTGAAAATCTGTAATAGCATAAAAGGGCTGTTAGCAAATTATGTGTGCGCATTGTATGAGAGACGCAGTGTGTCAAAAGTGCAAGATGCATTGTAGAGGAGACGGTGTATCAGTGTTGGTGCTTTTGTATGGGAGACGCAGTATCAGAATTGTGGATGCATTGTACGAGACATACCAACGTGTGGATGCATTTGTGGAAACATAGTGCTGAGAGTGCATCGTGAGATAAAATATTGATGGAATCGTTACTCCAGTGTGGTCTACAACCTTGTGCCACGTGTGACGAGTTGCAGTTGAGTGAAGTTTCTTTACAAGAACCCTATGTGCCTGCGAGTGGTGAGATTGTATACTACGACTACGACTACCAAGTAACAGTGCTTCCCACCATTAGTATGCTCTGTGGGCCCGTGTAGCGACAGGAATCCATCTCCTTCTACCCTAACCCACCCTCTGATCCACACAAACATACTGGCACACAGAAATAAAGATGGACACACGGCGATTCCTGCCATTCGTAAGCTCTGTGATTTGGCGTTGCATAACTATTCTGAAGAAGAATAATAGCATGAGCAGTGAAATGACGTCACTTCAAGCTTCATGTCATGACATAGTTATTCCCATGACGCTGTGTTCATAATGACGACTCAATGTTATACGTCACTCATCGCAGTACTAACATTTGATATATTAGAAGATCAGACTTTGCAATTTTCTTGCTGATTTTCACACCTACCCCAGAGCCAGGACAAACAGCAGGCTTATGCAAACACTGTTTATGAAAAATCAAGCGGATGTTAACGAGAAGATAGTTTTTTTCGTAAAAGAAAAATTAAATTTATGTTAGATGTTTTACAAATGACCCCGAAAGAGTGGTGCAGAAAATTATCTGATTTTCTCACCTAGGGCATAGAGATCACAATTGACCTAATCGTACCTGACAGCCAAGACAATCTGTAGGCTTATGTAAATACTGTATAATGAAAAAATCATGCAATTATTAATGAGAAGTTTTTTTTTTCGTAAAAAAATATTAAATTGTTTTAAGATTAATCCCAAATAATTCATGAAATTAATCCCAAAAACGTGAAAATATGTTTAAAAAAAAAAAATTTAATGTGAAATCACTCAAAAAGTTCTAGAAGTACAATGCTGGTTAATGAATCATTCAGTACCTCCCTTTTCTTTAGCTATATGCTAATAGTAAAAATAAGAACAAGATGGGATGAACCAAATCCACAAAGTCCCTTCTATATGAGAGCTGTCCTCGCTGTCAATGGTCTCTACCTTTTGTCTTTGACCTGATTCAGATGTTGAATTATCTCCTATTGAAAAAGTCTCGCAGATCTGCCAGTGCGTCAGTGAGTTCTATAAGGGGCGCAGGACACACGCGATTGGTTTTGTCAAACATCATTTGTCATGACGCAAGTTTTAGTTTTTACGAAATTTTATAATTTACGTGATACGAGTTTCACTTTCGCTTCATAGACTTGAAAAAATAGTGACAAAACTGTAACTTCACGGTACAATTTCAGTCTTGCTATAATTTGTGTGAAAGCAGGTTGACTTTACCTAACTACATGATATACTAAGTACACGGGTCACCAGCATGCTCTTCTGAAAGTGCGTCGATGTGTTTGTGCGTGCGTGCATGCGCGCTCCAAACAACTCCAAGAGGCATAGATCCTCATGCGCCTCTTTTACGTCACTGCCACTGTCGGACTTTCTCTAGAAGTTAGTAGAAGTAAAGGTTCTTTAGTGTTTTAATTCTTTTCCGAAAAGAATTAATTTTTACTAAAGAAGTTGAAAGGAGACAAAGCTGGCTAACGAACTCATCCAATGTCTTTATCCAAACTAGCTATAAGCAAAGGTTCAAGTGAATATGACAAAAATTACGATCTCTAATCTGGGTCAACCGACTTCCTATAAACGGTTGTTTATGTCTTCAATGAGACATTCAATTACAATATATGCTCGGATGCTCTCTTAGCCACCCACTAAAGAAAGTATTTCGCCAAGTTTCAAGCTTTTGTGTACAGAAATATCAGAGATTCTCTTGTTTACATACATACACACACATACATATGCACATATGGTGCTTCGCACCAAATGTACGTTCAGCAGCGAGGTTAGCATAACTAGACATGACATCATTTTTATCTTGTTAGTATGTTACTTCAATTGTTAGAGGTTTAGCCTGCCTGCCTTTGACATCATGGAAATGCTATTAAAAAATCGCCCCACCACCACCTGTCCTAAAAGGTCCCTTTTATAAATAGAAGAGACTTAAAAATTACGGACTCAAGTGTGGATCAACCGGTTTTTGCAAAACTGCCATTTTCTCGCCAATGAGCATCTTAATCAAAAAATCTAAAAAGAGTCTCGAGATTATTCTTTTAGGGACAATATCATACAATTTCAAGCTTGTCTGTCCTCAAACACGGGCTCTAGTCGCTGTCACATACACACACATACGGCGCTTTGGCGCCAAAAGACATTCTCTAGCAAGGTTTGCATAGCTAGATGTGACATCATTTTTATCTCGTTACTTTTTGGACAGAATTTTTGCTCCGCACACCAAAAACGTCATGTGCATGCTCCGGAATGCGCTCGGACCAGCCCCATTTCAAAGTTAACCGTATTTTCAATATGGTAGATAAAAATATAAGCATAAGCATAAGAAACATAAGCATTTCATTGCCTATTTACTTTTAGGTTTTTTTAACAACTTTGTCCCACAAAGGGACATCTGGACTTCCCTGGGAAAAAACGAAGATACGCCGCTGCAGTCCAGTCTGACCTACCTCCAAGGCTTTTTTTTTTTTTTTTAATCCTAATTATCCAGTTTGTTCTCCTTTAACATCAAATGCTCTCACATGGACAGCCTGACCTCTTCTATGCATGCTCTTGTGCATCTCAGGTCATCCAGGGCTGATTAGCCACAGTTTCAAACACAAACATCATACCCACTGGCTGTGAAGTGGTTAAAAATTGTTTTTTTTTTTTTTTTTTTTTTCATTGGCATGCTCTTCATTATTAATCTACAGGTACTTCACTCTTTAAAATCATTAAATGGGATTTTGCGTACTCCCTCGGTCTGACAAGTTTAGGACACACTGGCTCCTGAAAGAGTTCAGTGATAATCTGTACGATAAAAGCTGGGCACATTTTCACTGCAGGGGACAGCCCGCCCCCCCCCCCCCCCCCCAATTACCCTGGCCCACCCCCCCCCCTGGACGAAATCAGCGAGAGCTGGAAGTCCCTAACCCTTTTTAACATCATCATCACTGCAATGGATACATACCACCTCAGCCGAAGTTAATGCACTCAAGTTACCAAATCTACAATCTCGCTGGGACTGAAACAAATTTTTCGTATCTAAGAAATTTTCTTCCCTCGTAATAGACAATATACACACACTGCAGGCATTATTTATAATCACATTCTGATCGTGGTTACGTACCCCACCACCTACCCCCCCCCCCCCCTACCCCCCTTTCAACTGCACCACCGAACTCCGACCACCTTACTCTGTAGTAGAATCCACTTATCGGTGTGTATCCGTTCGATATAGCACACAATCAAGCACTTTCATTGCTGAATAAAAACCGTGTTGCCATAAGAAACACAAAATGACAACCATGGCATGGAAGGATAGTGGTAATAAGAGCACTGTTTCTTGGCTAGCCGCGGGCTCTAGGAAACGGAGTCTGGAGTGATGAAGATGCTGCCCTCCACGTCGTCTGGCTGCCCGTATCCGTACAACAGTGGCGTAAATACTACAACACAATCATTCTGCTAATCTCACAGACACTCACCAATTAAATCAATACCATCTTCTCGTCAGCAAATGAAATGTGTCTCATACTCAAGTTATTTGCGAAGGCTCCGACCGCAGCCTGCCATTTTACGCTCCAGATTTAATGTTGACATCTACAGCCAATCGCAGCACATTCTGCGGTCACATGACCTACTTTGCACTGCCTCTCGAGCAGCTGGGTGCCGGTGTAGCACACCGGTTTCATCCCCCCCTCTCAAAACCCCCACCCCCAACCACTGATTCAGCCCTGGATGGTTTGCCGGTACCGGCTCCCAGGAGTATTGACGAGGCTTCAAAGCACTGAAATACTGAAGAAGTCAAATAAGGTGTGGCGTGGCCGTGCTGACCTCCTCTGGACACGGAAAGTGACCGCAAATGTATCGATAAGTTGATAATATAACATTAAAATCACGATTAAGACCCCCCAACAAAAATAATAATAATAATAATAATAATAATAATAAATAAATAAAATAAATAAATACATAAAAAATAAAATAAATAAAAAAAAAAATAAATAATAAATAAATAAATAAATAAATAACCGCTTCGCTACATGGCGGGCAGTCCTATATGACTATCCCCGACTTTCTACATGCGCTGAATCAGTCATGTCGCCGCCCGCTAGTGACGGCGGCGTGCGCGGAGTCTCCCAAGGCGGCGGCGTAACACAACTACCTCGGCTATCGATAAAGGCTGCTCAGTATTGCAATCCGTAATATCTAATTGCGTTATTATCTCGTGTACATCCTCTGTAAAGTAGTTACTAGATCCATATGCTTCACGAAGACCGGCTGTCAGTCCTTTGGACACAGTCTGCGGAAATGGAACAGCACAAACAACAACTGAAACAAAACACACACACCCAAAAAAACTAAACACTGACATCACACCTCGGGACACACTCACACACACACACACACACACACACACACACACACACACACACACACACACACACACACACACACTGACTTTAGTCATGTACAATTTTGCCTAAGCGCTCAAAACTGACTGGCCCGGACCGCCGGCCGCGCCGCCGCCCGCATGTTGACACTGATGCCGTCCATTTTCTGTGAAGTAAATGTTTCTGGAAGTACTTGACTGGCAAAACTGATGGCTAGCCTCCATCATCTGACATTCAAAGTTATCACAATGTACTGTATAATTTACATAAAAAGTCACTCCGAGCAGCGAGATTGACTGGAGAGAGACTGAGAGACTAAGTCGGTGAGAGAGATCACGGTACACTACGTCAGTATTGGCGGCCGGTACAGATGAACTTATGCGGACTGACGTCGGTCTTCCTCCGTAACCGTCTGAGCTGAAACATCATAGTTTCAGTACGTATAAGTCTCAACAAAACTCCGGCATTAAATTTTGTTTGAAAGTTGCTGTTTGCTGTCTAATGAATAAATGTTGGTGACTGACTTGAAACGCAGACCGGCGTGTGTGACGGCCGTGTGTCTCAGTGCCGTGTGCCAGGCCGCTGTATGTGTCGCAGTGTCTGGTCGTGTGTCACAGTGTGTGTGTGTGTGTGTGTGTGTGTGTGTGTGTGTGTGTGTGTGTGTGTGTGTCAGTGTGTGTGTGTGTGGGGGGGGGGGTGTGGGTGTGGGTGTGGGTGCATGTGTGTGATTGTAACGCCGAATCCGAGGCTGTGGCAGTTAAGATTATCACTGCCGGGCATGAAAACTGTGACTCGCTCATAGTTCATGGTGCCTGGGATAGTACAGGTGCTGCCAACTATGGGACTGAAATTTTAGAAAACGCAATACAATACAATAATACTCATGGGGAAATCAGTCACTGTCTGCCCATACAACGTGACATATGGCAAAACACAGTGGAACACACATATCCATTCATTATTCACTCATCCAATTAATTGAATAAGCTCAGTATAACTATCAGTTCACAAAGAAATGAACTGTAACAGACCTTCAGTACCTTTGTAACACTCCTGGCATCAGAAACACTAAGGTTTATGCCCCATGTGCTTCGGGTGTCAGCTATGTTGCAATAAACCACTGAATTTCAGTTCATTTAAACCACACTGACAATGGAAGTTATTACACATGATCGAATCAGCTGTGGTTTTACATATACATGCACTGTGTAAGCTAAGGGGTGCCAGTCACTCCACGCGCTCACCCGCTGAGTGGGTTAGTTCGGGTTTAACGTACACAGCACCGAGGTGATCATGGACGACCCTGACGGGCGGGTTATGGGGGACAGGGAAATCTATTGCCTATGGAGTACGACCTGAACACTGATCAACTCAGGCGCACGGCTCCAACTGTGCCACTTTGATTTACCATGACCTTTCAACGGACATGCTATTGAACAAATCCGTTTTTTCCCCCTGGATTCTGAGTCTAGCTACCGGGCCCGGGACGGGATTCGAACCCACGACCCGGCGATTCCCTTCGCTCTCCTGCTCCGACGTTTAACCGCCTGAGCTATTTCGGACTCACCAAGTGTCGCTGTCGCACTTTATCATCCGTCTGCCATCATCAGGTCCTTGACAAATACAGAAACTATGCATATTTGAGGCAGTAATCCGACCTGCCCTCATCTCAAACCACAGATGAGTTTTTGTTTGGGCTCGAGTTTGCAACTCTACCAGATGCGCTTGTTCAGGAGTGAATGACAAGTCAATGTCCAAACAGTATTGTCGAATGAAGGCCTCATCCTCGAGCTTTCATCGAACAGTAATTGTAGGTTCCTAGGCAAACCTACAGTCACTGCCTTTGGTTGACAATTGGTTGAAAATCCTGGTGTCGTTGAAAGTTTTGCAGCTTCTGGTAGACATTGATGCAACACAGAGAACACCTGTTCCTCCTGTTTTGTAGGTGAACTGACCACAGGCCTGTCAGTTGTGAGTGGTGTCTGCACCTCAATTCTCCCTTCAAAGTGACATCTCTTTGCTGCAGGCGAAGAAAGATCCATGGTCTTGATCTTCTTAAATAGGGTGTCCAGCTTTGTTGAACTAGGAAAAAGCCAATACGCAGGCTGATCTGTTGGCGTCACCTTGTTCTTGATCCTTGCGCAGGCTTCCATACAGAACAGAACAGCACCAACGTGGCTTCATGTTTCCGTGAGTCCTGCCATGCACGTGCAGTGGGCTGACTGGATAGAACCATCAGCAGCAACGATGACCCATGGCTCCAGGGGCTTTTCGGAGACACGCATGAAATGGGTGACCTGAAATAGTGACAAATGTTATAGTTATATATAGCTGTATCAACTGTACTGCCACTCGGCAGCAGCAACAAGTAATTCAGGGTGCACCTGCACTGTATCAAAAAAGGATGGGTACATCTGGCCAGTGCCATTGTCGAATGAATGCTCAGTAAAAAATAACATATGCTGGAGACGAACCACCTTGATGCCAAGCTCCAGGTTACATCAATCCTGTTTAAAAATGCACAGTGAAGTGTTACTACTACGTACCTTTGGTTGATTTATGCCTGCGTGGATTCAAGCTAAGTACATTTACATTAGGTACATTTACGCTAGTAGAATCACATAGATTTATTGCTGCCATAGCGAAGTCGACCTCTTCAGCTCAAGTGGAAAGATGGACTTATTTTAATGCAATACCTCACCTTTGCTTTGACTACGTGAAGTCCCTTCATTTCTGTGTGGAGTACATCTCGAACCCAGTCAACTTGGTAAAACTTGTATGCCTCCAAGGACTTCAGTGTTTCAATTGTTCTTTGGTGTATGCAGAGGTCCTGAAGGGAAAAAAAGGTATATGCACTGTAGAAGTAGAAAATAATGACTTTCATACACAGCTGATGCTGGAGTAACTTGCAAGTACCACACATCACAAAAATCACTTTCTCAATCACTCTCACCGAGACGGTTGATTTTGCCACTGTCACTGTGAGTTGATTGTAGACGTTTGATGTCTAACAGGCTATGTATACAATATTTATATGTATAAAATATCCTTCTGTGGCACATTTACATTTTTATTATAATTATATATATATATATATATATATATATATATATATATATATATATATATATATATATATATATATATATATACACAACACACACGTAAGCAACAGCAAGGACTGATAGTAAAATATGTAAACACTGAAGTGGTCAGTTGACAGCTTACCTACGAGATAGTTGACGATGTCGATGTATGTTATCTCTGGCCATTTCATCCGGTTTCGGCTGAAATTCTGCAGTGGCATATCGTAGGGGCAGATGTCGATTGCTGATGTTTTGATTTTATACCGCTCTTTGACGTCTTTATCTTGCAAAAACCAGCCACGTTCGCGATCGTTACAACTAGGCGACGCCATCTCTGCTGCACAAAATGGCGGATGTAGCAGACGAGCACACTTGTGTATCACGTGATCGCTTCGTCTTGCATTCAATCATCCGCTGAGTGAGAGCTGGTGACACGTTTTATACAGGCCGCGCGCGGAGCGGCTCTAAATTCTTGGCAAAAACTCGGAGGTGACTGGACTCAGTGGAAGCGTGTAAATGCAGAGAACATAATTATACCCGCAACTTGAAGAAAGAAACGGGCTTTAAAAAAAAACAACCACATTTATGAATACAGTTTCCGGTTAAACCTCTTTTTCAACTAGACATACACACACAAAATAAACAATTTGCTATCTCTTCAATCACAAATAAGTTCATAAGCAAATAAGCAGCAGGCAAAATATGCGGATTTGCCACTCGGTCCTGGTCATCGCGAAAATAAGCAAATTGTGCAGTAATGCGGATTTGCCACTCAGTCCCGGCCATCGCGAAAAGAAGCAAATTGTGGACTTGTTTGTATGTCTATTTCCTTAGAAAACTTGAGGGTTTCAACCCGTTCTAAGCCTGTTTTAAAGTCCCTTCTATTCGACATCTTATGATGGGGTCGCGGTGGCGGAGCTGGCTACGCCGCTAATGCCTTGCTGCTCAGAATGTACATTTGACGCAAAACGCTGTGTGTGTGTGTGTGTGTGTGTGTGTGTGTGTGTGTGTGTGTGTGTGTGTGTGTGTGTGTGTGTGTGTGTGTGTGTGTGTGTGCGTGCGTGCGTGCGTGCGTGCGTGCGTGCGTGCGTGTGTGTGTGTGTGTGTGTGTGTGTGTGTGTGTGTGTGTGTGTGTGTGTGTGTGTGTGTGTGTGTGTGTTTGTGTAGACACGAGTATCTCTGGTGTTTGTGTACGTACAGTTCTGAAACTTTAGGAAATGCTAGAGATCGAGATGTATTTCGGAGAGCCTCCGAGCATATTTTAAATGGTTTAAATGGCAAAATTGCTGTTTATATAAAGTCGGTTGACCCGCATTTGATTCCGTAATTTTCGTTCTGTTCACTTGGAATTTTGCATACAGCTACCTTGGAAATAAAGATTGGACGAGTTCGTTAGCCAGCTTTGTACCTTTTCAACTTTTTTGTAAAATGTATTTCATTGCACACACACACACACACACACACACACACACACACACACACACACACACACACACACACACACAAAAGGTAAGCATTCTCGACTCGCGAAAAATGATTGAAGATCAGACAGTGACGGTGACGTTAAGGCGCCAGACACGTCAGTGTTACGGAATGTTCCTAAACTGATTGTCGCAAAGCACCAGATATCAGCGTTATACAATGTTTCTGAATTGACACCAAATCCGTCACTGTGTACACGGCGTCGTGAGACTAGCGACGCCATGACGTGAGGCTTATAGTAACGTCATTTTGCCGCTCGTGCTATTCTTCTTTTTCAGAATTCCTGTCGCTATTATCAGCCCACAGAGCGTACTAAAGGCGGGAAGCGCCGTGTATCCGTCTTTATTTTGTATGCGCCGGAATGTTTTGATCAGAGGTTGGGTTGGAGAGGAGGGAAATGGATCAGAGGGATAAGCTTAAAAATATGAACATGAACTCTGAATGTCCCTAAAAGAAAAACGTATGTGAGCTCCAGACAATACGGTAGATATTGGAATGATATCCTCCTCTTCTTTTTGATTAGAGTGCACATTTAATGAGAAAATGACCGTTTTACAAAAACCGGTTGATCCGCATTTGAGTCCGGAATTTTTCTTATTCTTACTAGATATTTTGCATATAGCTAGATTAAAGAAATACATTGAATGGGTTAGTTAGCCAGCAGTGTACCTCTTCAACTTTTTGTATGATAATTAATTCATTTTTGCAAGTTTTGGGACCCCGCTTCACTCCCACCAAACAGTGCGTGGAAGAGACCCTTCTGGACTGACTCAGACGATGACAGTGACGTACAAATGACAAATTTCAGACTGTAAACACATACAAACTGATAGTACAACCGGAAAGAGCGCATAAAAATGTGTGGTCATGCAAAATTTCAAAGCTCTACCTTTTATATTTTATTAAAAATCACACCTTGATTTGGCGAAAATGAGACGATTTGCTCATGTCATAAATGCTAAGTTTATGGTCGAACAACTACATAATCTCTTGACTGACAATATCCCCACTTGCTACTGATTAAACCCAATACCTAGTTTGTACTGATTATTTTCAGCTCCAATAATGGTATACTTTAGAAGATATGCCATCCTAAAAATTGTTTTAAAAAAAAATCAACGTCGAATAGCGCGCTTTATGATTAGACTACACACGCGCTCTTTCCGTGAAGCTCGCGTTGCATTCTTGCCGGGCCCGGACTAAAGGGGCGGAGCCAAATAAAACATGGGACGGTCTATTGTACACCGCGTTTACAAGAAAGGAACACGGGGAAGCACGCTAAAAAGAAAGATAATTAACTGCCAGGTATGCAGTTGAAAGGAAACCCCAAAGAAAAAAGAAGCACGCTTAGAAAAGACAGTTACAACTTTCTCCAGGCACTGATAAGATAAGTAGCAAAGTGTTTTCTTGCTTATTTCTCTGTTTTTAAAAGTTTATATTAATAATTTGTGTTGTATGTCTTTTCTAAGCGCCCTTCTTTCTTCGTCGGGGTTTTCTCTGCATTTTGGTATAACTTTTGCATACAGTTAGCATGTCCTGCCAATAACTGACCAAACTTGAGTTGCTGCCGCTGATCACAGCTAACCTTTGTACAAGACCGCGATCAAAAACGGAATGGCCAGTACTTGTAGATGCAGGAATGCACCTGGAAGTGCAATATTACGAGATCGTAACGAGACAAAGGCAAAATACACGACTGAAATGTCTGAATACACAGTTATAAGGAAAATAAAAACACGCAAACTGATTTTGCTATTCTTCTTCTTCAGAATACTGTCGCTACACGAGCCCACAGAGCGTACTTAATGGCGGGAAGCGCCGTGTCAGTGTCCGTTTTTATTTGTGTGCGCCGGCGTGTGTGTTGGTCAGAGGATGGCTTAGAGAGGATGGAAATGGATCAGAAGAATAAGCTTAGAAGTATAAACAGCTCTGAATGTTCCTAAAAGAAAAATACATGTGAGCTCCAAACAATGCGGTAGACTTTGGGATGAAATCCTCATCTTGTTTAACTTTGGCCCAGCATATTAAGAGATCGATCATAACACTGTGATATAAAGGCATGTGTCTCTGTCAATTGTTGCTATTGTGGTTGGTTTCCAGTAGGAAGAGGTTGTCGTCAGGGCGATCCAAGCTCTCTGTACATTTACTTAAGCAGCGGAGTTGGTATACCTCACCCTGTACCTAGGTTAAACGCACCAGTTAGTGGCGCCATTACTGCGATTTTCGCATCTGTCCGGTCGCTCGGACTGGTGTTGTGCACCAGAACTGCGCGCGCAGGTAGGCTTCTGCACTTGTAGTGTGGTCTGGTACGTCACCACTTCCCGCGGAAGATTGTGATCGCAGTCGAAAAACGGTTCGTTTACGGTTTTAGCGTTACCCGAGGCTTTGCTGCTGCGGACACAGCTTCGCTGGGCGGGGCACGTCTCCAGGATGGAGGATCATCGCCTACCCAAGATCACTCTGCAGCCACTGCGGTCGAACCTGCCTGTCCCGGATTGGCCTCCGCAGCCACGACAATGCCTGCAGACGACGTGGGCAAGCCCTATAGAATTTTTGATCGCGAAGTCAAGCCAAGAGAGACGATTGTGGTTGTGTTATCCTGTAAGAGCGTGCGTGTGTTGATCGTAGGTAACGATCCGTTGTTTATTTGAGCTATCACGGTTATGATTCACGTGCCTTTTTAGTAAGATTTTCTTTTATTCGTGAGTAGAGCCGATTTCGTTTTGTTAAGTTTAGTCCGGAACATTCTAGAAAGGTCGCACTGTCTAGTGACATCGTAAGTGTCACGTCGGTTAGTTGGCATCGCAACATTTTCGCTACTTTTTGTTTTCCTGTGCGCGTGTATTGAGCAGCCTTTATTTTGTTTTGGGAATGTTCTCGTACTTTCTAGAGCTACCTGGTGATAGGGATACCATACTTTTATGTGACTTAATTATACGCTAGAATTTAGAGCTGAAGTTAGTTGTAGCCTGTTATAGTTTTTCTGGAAAGTTCATGTTAATGAGCTTCGGCTGCGTGTTTCGTTCTGATTGGTTGCGTTGTATGATTTCCGTAGTCTGGATTTTCGTAGTATATATAAGGAGGGCGCTAGGAAAGCCCGTTCGTACACTGTCTTGCTTTGTCAGTTGTAGAGACACGTAGTTTATTGCGAGAGACGCTGTGTATGAGAAACTTGGTGTCGCAGTGTGGACATCGCAGAAGAGACTTTGTATCAGTAGTTTGTGCATTTGAAAGTGCATTACTGTGTGGATATCGCATCGCTGAATTAAATATTGTCGGAGCTGTTACTCCAGTATTGTCTACATCCTTAAGCCACGTGTGGCGGATTGCAGCTGAACGAGGTTTACTTTAAAGAACTCTACGTGTGTGTGTCTGGTGTGTTTATCATACTTCGACTACAACTCCACCACGACAGCAAGATCTAGTCCTGCTTACGTCTAGAAGTGGTCTCAACGCTTTGATGACTTGCCATCAAGTTGGAATTGTTTTTTGTTGTTGTTGTTGTTGTTGTTTTTGTTTTTGTTTTTGTTTGTTTGTTGTTTTGTGGTAACCTTTCAAAACCACACCTGACTCGCAGCTGAGATGGTTTCAGTTAAGGTTCTTACATAGATTGTTGCCTACAAAACGCTTTTTATTTCTGATCAAATTATCTTAGTCTGTAGTTTGTACTTTTTGTCAAACTGAGGAGGAAACTCTCACTCACTTATTTTGGGACTGAACAGAGTTTCTGGTCTGACATGGGACAATGGTTACGAGATAATTGTGCTAACTGTTCCAACTTTGAATTTACAAGGAGTCTAGTTGTTTTGGGTATTGCTAGGTATTTTCGATCCGACACTGTAGATCACGTTACATTAGTCGCTAAGTTTTATGTGTACAAGTGTAGACCACAAGAAACTCTACCTGTTTTAGGCACCTTCATTGGAATTATGAGGAACCGTTACCTGTGTGAGAAGTACAGGTTTTGAATTATTAGTCAAAGCAACAAGTTTTGTCGTTTATGGCTCCCTTATGCTGCACTTTTTGGCAGGCTGTAATGTTGTGTAATGCTCCAGCCATAGCACTATCACTGGCTTGTGCAGGTGCCACCATGTTCTGCTGGCACTCTAGCATGCTTATCGGTCTAAAGAAAGGAACTTCCTGATTCTCTCTGACTCTCTTTCTGCCCTGCAGGCCTTTTATGGCGCAGGAACAGACCACCCACTGCTGGTGCAGATTAGAGCGCTCTACGCCGACGTGATGAGGAAATATTATGACATCATTTTTATTTGGGTCCCCGGGCATGTGGGCATCGACGGCAACAGGATCGCAGATTCTGCTGCCAACGATGCCCGCGACGACCCTGTACCTGACGCACAGACTGTTTATAGTGATTTTAAACCTGTGATTAGTGCGCACATAGCCCATGAGTGGCAGTCTGAGTGGGACAAAGAGGAAGCTAATAAGCTGCATGAAGCTCTTCCTCAGGTGTCCGACAGTCTACCTTATCGCTGCGGCAGCCGCCGTGTGGAGACTGTCCTTGCTCGGCCCACATCGGGCACACGTATGTTACGCACTCTTATTTACTAAAACAGGAGGAGCGTCCATGGTGTTATGCCTTCGGCGAACAATATTCTGTTAAACACTTTTTGCTGTCCTGTGCCGATCTAGTTGACACAAGACATAAACACTTCACAGCAGGCTCCCTGAAGGTTTTGTTCCGGGATGTACCCCGGGACAAGATCTTCAGTTTTCTTACTTACTTACGTCTGTCACCCCTCCCAGGGTATAGGCCGTCGACGAGAGACCTCCAGCGACTCCTGTCCTGTGCTTCTCCTTCGATTTTACTCCAGGTGGTTCCCAGTCTCTTGATGTCTGCTTGGAGGTCTCGACGCCAGGTATTTCTCGGCCTGCCTCTTTTCCTCTTTCCCTGGGGGTGCCATGACAATGCCTGCCTAGTGATACTGGAAACTGGCTTTCTCAGACTGTGACCAATCCATCCCCATCTTCTTCGCCCAATTTCATTCTCTGCTGTTATCTGCTCTGTTCTCTCCCAGAGTCTGACGTTGCTGATCTTCTCTGGCCATTGGATTTTCAAGATTCTTCTAAGGCAACAGTTTATGAAGATCTGTACTCTGTTGAATGTGGTTTTTGTCAACCTCCAAGTCTCTGCTCCATATAGGAGAACTGCTTTTACGTTTGAGTTGAAAATCCGGACTTTGGTGTGTTGTGACAGCTCTCTGGAACTCCACACTTTTTTCAACTGAAGAAAGGCTGCTCTTGCTTTACCGATTCGTGCTCTGACATCTGCATCAGTGCCGCCTTTTTGTCGATGATGCTCCCGAGATAGGTGAAGGACTCTACCTCATCCAGCAGGTTGCCAGCAAGCAAGACTGGTTCTTCCCTGGTTGCGTTCAGCCTCGTTGTCTTTGTTTTCTGTTTGTGGATAGTGAGGCCCACTTGGGACGAGATATCAGCAAGCCTCGTGGTCTTGTCCTGCATTTGTTGATGAGTGTGGGACAGTAAGCCAAATCGTCTGCAAAATCGAGGTCGTCAAGCTGTGTCCACAGTGTCCACTGTATTCCGCTTCTTCTCTGCTCAGTCGTCCTCTTCATGACCCAGTCTATGGCCAGTAGGAAGAGGAACGAAGACAGCAGACACCCTTGCCTGACGTCAGTTCTGACCTGGAGCTCGCTGGTGAACTGCCCTTCGTGGATCACGCGACATGTCATGCCATCATAGCTGCTCTTGATCAGGCAGACGAGCTTTGTGGGTACACCGTAGTGTCGTAGGAGTTTCCACAAAGTCTCTCGGTCCACGCTGTCAAATGCTTTCTCGTAATCCACAAAGTTGACGTACAGCGGGGAGCTCCACTCCAGAGACTGTTTCACGACGATGCGGAGAGTGGCGATTGGGTCTGTACATGAACGTTTAGGTTTTCTGAATTCTGCTTGCTGGTCTCTCAGCTGGGTGTTGATGGAGCTAAGGTGATTCCTCTGTAGTTGGAACACTTGCTGAGGTCGCCTTTCTTGGGAAGCTTGATTCCTTCCAGTCAGCCGGCATCACCTCCTCTTCCCAGATCTTTCCAAACAGTGGATACAGCAGCTCTACTGTTGTCTCTAGGTCTGCTTTCAGAGCCTCCGCTGGGATGCCATCTGGCCCTGCTGCTTTGCCGTTCTTCAAAAATGCCACTGCTCTTCTGATCTCTTCCCGGCTGGGTCTGTCACAGCTGATGGGTAGGTCAGTCTCTGCTGCCTGGATGTCTGGGGGGTCGGGTGGGGTGGGTCTGTTCAGTAACTCTTCAAAATACTCGGCCCATCTGTTGAGTTGGTCTGCTCTGTCTGCAATAGACTTGCCTTCTTTGTCTTTTACTGGTCTTTCTGTATGGCCATACTTGCCTGACAATCTTCTAGTAATGTCATAGAGCTGTTTCATGTTGCAGCTGCCTGCTGCCTTGGGGCGGTCCATGGTGCAGTGGTTAAGGCGCCTGTCACCAATGCCAAAGGTGCGAGGTTCGAAAACGGGTTCCGGCGTCGAACTTTTCTCTTCTGGTAATCTCTGTCAGAGATAGATAAGTGGACACTTGATGCCCACCCATTTCATAACCAATCGATTTATTTGATCCTCTCGGTAATTAGATAAACCCACGCCAACCAATACAACCAATACTTTTATTACCTAGCCATTTTAATTCCACCCCAGAAATCATTGAAGCTACGTTTTTTTTATCAGATGTCAACCCGCGATTATTAAGGTAGATCCCCACCCCACCTAAATAATTAATGCTGTTATTGACTTCTTTAAACAAAGGCTAAGGTCAAGGTCACAGGTCAAGGTCACAGGTCACCAAGATCGAGGTCACCGGTCAAGGTCAAGGTCGAAGGTCAAGTCAAAGGTCAGCACCCTAAAATGGCAAAAGTCCACTCCTGGTCTTTTTCCAGTTGCTCTCACAGAGTGAGCTATAACCCAGATTCAAGTGCACAATTCGCTTTCCCTGTGAGAGCTTTTGGTGTGGCCTAGCTTTTGGTTTGTTCCGCTCACCCCAGACGGGAATCTACCGACTCCTCGACTCGGCTGCCCGAAACGAAAGTGTGGAGATGTCCCAGAGTTGTTTGGAACAGGCAAGGGAGTTACAACCCGGGTTTATGTGCACAAATAACTCCCTTGTTTGTTTGCCAGACCACTGGACCACTCACGGACCCACAATGAATAGAAACATTTTATTTATATAGTCATACATTCTCCTAAAAAATTTAAGCAGGTGAAGCAAAGTGAAAAAGTAGTACAAAAAAATGTATATTTGGGTTGAAAAATATTAATAATTCGCACATTTTTTAACAAAATCAAATAGTAACATCTTTATACTATTATTTACCATAATTATTGGCACATCTTGTCTTTTATTTTTATGAAAAAATATATATTTTAGTCAAAAATTAAAACAGAATTTAATGAAGCAGGGGAAGTAACTTTTTTGTCTTTACACAATTTTCACAAATTACTTTCCTTGTATAAACTTATACTCAACAAAGGGAAGTAATCTGAAATTTGTTACTGAACAGGGGTGATTCCTTCCCTTGATGTTACTGAAACAAGGGAAATAATAAGTTTCTTATGCTGATACTGAACAGAGGAAATTCTCTCCCATGTTGTTACGGAGTCTGAACAGATGTTTTTCTGGTGCTCAGGTCATGGGTAAAATTATCAAGTTACTACCTATGTTACTTTCTAGATTTTTCTAAGTAAATAACAAGAACTTAATAAGGTAATTTATAAACCTGCAAGTAACTTTGTAAGTAACTTTAAAGTTAGTTGTCACAAGTTCTTATAAGTGACTTAAAATAAGAACTTATAAGAACTTAAACATAAGCACTTACAGGTTTTTGGACCCAAGTCATAACTTACTAGGACAGAATTCCCAAGTTACAAGGACAATATAAAAACTTTTTTTCTCAATAGTAGTCTGGTGGTGGGGCGGATGGTGTCAAATGGGCAGGCGTGAAAGGCATGACATCTCTTTGCGAAGAGTATTTCAGAAACAATGAACAATTACCAAAACTGATCATTACTTGCTTAAAAGTCCTTGAACTTTTTTCATTGTTTCTTCTACCCCGATCTTTTCCCCTTCTTCTAAAAAATTAGCCTTTAGTTCTTCAACATTCACGGGTTGACTACGCATCTTAGTCTGAATTTCAGACTTTTGTTATTTGTAATTGGCCAAATCATCCTGCACTCTCTTAAATTCATGGTCGTCAATTTTATTATCATCTAATGCCTTACTGATAATAAGTTTCATACTGCTCAGCTTAGCTCCAGCGAGTGTACTTAATGCTTCATGCTTCTGCAAGTTTGTATGAAATCTTTTGTTGAGGGCTTCCATACCAAAGCATGCCAGTCCTGTGACAGCGCCAACACCTTCAACTGCAATTCCTATGACACTCCCCACTCCCGTCGCAAAGAGAGCTAAACCACTGACAGATAATCCAGCTGAAACCACACCCACAACCATTGATGTGTTGTGCACAGAATTGAAAACCGTTTTATATCGTCTTTTACACCTGGAGTATTTTGCTTGTTTTCCTTCCAAATACTTCAACGCTTCAGTAATATTCATTAATCGGAATGAGTCTGCCTGTAATCTTTCATCACACACAATAGGCTCAAGCAGTTCAGGTGGTATTTGTGGATACAAGTTCACCATTTTTTATGACAAATATTTTTTTATTATTTAATCAGTGAATTCATTTTGCAACTCTTCAAAGGTATACAATTTGCTAACATAATAAAACGAAATAAGATCTATGTGTTCCAGTTTAATGTAAGTTAGATTAACTAGAGTTGTTTTATCGACCACTATTTTAACAGCAGAATTACTACTTGATACGTCTATATCTACACCTTTCCTAATAGCTATAAATGACCTTTGTTGTCTCTTTTACTGTGTCATCCCATGTAAGTTTGATTCCCTGTGCAATATCTGCTTCTTTTACAGAATCCACAGACCTCATGAGAATTTCAAAACTATTGTGGCTTCTCTAGCTATGCTAAAGCTATCTGGTACAAACACAATGGAAGTATCTGTTCTACCCTTTCTATTTGTAAGAAGATACCTTTGTTTTTCATACTCCTGCAGTTTTAGTTTTTCTCTGCTGCTACTGATGTCTACGAAATAGCTCAGAACAAGACTCACAAGTAATGGCCCAGAGTTAATAACTTTCCTAAATATTAAGGGACCTTCATCAGTAAAAAATACGTAAGGATTAATAAATTTAAACTTTATATCCCAATCAATTGCAGGTGCAGGCTCAGGTGGAACAGGAGCAGGAAAAACTACCCACTTATTATTCAAATGTTTAAAGACATAGAGCGCATTATGCTGAGGAATAGTCTGAACAGTAACATCACGAAGTTGACCAAGTTTAGGAAACTGTCTCTCGGTATCGTCTTTTACGTCATCGATTATCTTCTGCTTGTACAATCCATTGGAATCAAGTTCAAGGCCATATACCTCTCCCTCCTCTCCTTTTTCATCAAAACCCCGCACATCACCCAAATCTTTCAATCAGGAAATCTAACAACTACATTTTCACAATAAGGAGCAGTTCCAGTCGACACACATTTCAACAATGTTGAAGGCTTTCCATTGTGAAGATTATCTGTAGTGCTTAGTTCTTTCAAATGAACATTTAGCACTGTGTGTACTGACAAATGAATAGATTGATTACGAAATGGGTGGGCATCAAGTGTCCACTTATCTATCTCTAGTGTCACCGTTAATTCTGGCGGACGGTCGGGGTTCTTTCTCCGGGTACTCCGGTTCTTCCACCCCCCCCCCCACCCCCCCACCCCTCACACTTTGGTACCGGTTTCAGGCCACTTTACAAATTTCAAATACAAACGATCAAAAATCTCTGTAACTTCAGTAGCTGAACTGGGCCTTCGTCTGTCTTGTACTGTGTTTGTCTTAAATGGCGTAAATCCGTGTCTGTTACGTGAGTGTGCGTGTTGGGTTTCAGTTCGCGGTGCTTTGAGTCGATTTGCCCAAAAATTGAGAAAAAGCGCCTATATAATAACGGTAATATTATTATTATTATTTTCTGCCTCTGCTGCCAGGCTGTCTGTGTAGGCCCTCTTGTCTGCCCTGATATTCCTCTTCACCTCGCGGTTGGCTTCCGAGTATTCCTCCTGTGCCCTTGCTTTGGCTGCTCTTGTGCGACTGTTGTTGACAACTGCTTTCTTCTGCTTCCTCACCTCTATCTTCTTCAAGGTCTGTGCCGACAGCCAGTCCTTGTGATGGTGTTTCCTGAACCCTACAGTGTCTTTGCAGGTTGAGTTCAGCGCCTCTCTAACTGCCTTCCACTGCTGCTCTGTGGTGACCGCCTCCTCTTCGTTTACTAGCTCCTGTAACGTTTGAAACCGGTTGGACAGCACCAGTTTGAACTCTTCTCTCACTCCAGTCTCTCTCAGGAGGCCTACATTAAAGCGCTGTCTTCTTGTTGTCTCTGTGCGGCTTTTCTTTAACTTGAGCTTTATTCTTAAGGTGAGCAGATGGTGGTCTGAGGTGACATCTGCTCCCCTCCACACTCGAACATCTAGAAGGGATCTTCTAAATTTTTTGCTAATGCAGATATGTTCTATTTGGTTCTCTGTAGTATGGTCAGGTGAGACCCAAATTGCTTTATGTATTCTTCTGTGTGGGAAGATGCTGCCTCCAATGACAAGTCTGTTTAGAGCACAAAAGTCTACAAACCTCTCCCCGTTCTCACTCATCTCCCCTAGTCCATGTCTCCCCATCCCCTCTTCATATCCGGTGTTGTCCTCCCCTATTTTGGCATTAAAATCGCCCATGACGATGGTGATGTCTCTCTCCGTACATTTGTCCACAACACTCTGGAGTCGGTCATAGGACTCTTGTTTCTCTTCCTCGTCACTGTCATTAGTGGGCGCATAACACTGATGACGTTGAGTTTAATCTTTTTCCTGGTTCTAAAGGCTGCTGTGATAATTCTTGGCCCCAGAGGTTTCCAGCCCATCAGCGCTCTCTGTGCCACTGGTGACAGCATGAATGCTACACCTTCTGTATGGGGAGCATTCTCCTCTTCATGGCCTGAATACAGAATCATCTCCCAACTTAACAGCCTTTTCTACCCAGACTACGTCCATCTGGCTTCACTGATACCTAGCAGGAAAAGGTTGTACTTTTGCATTTCCGCTGCTATCTGTGCGGCCTTGCCGCTCTGGTACATGGTCTTGACATTCCATGTGCCCATGATTGTGTCCCTGGATAGAGAGAGGCGGCTCGGTCCTGTGGCTTCCGAAGACTTCCGGTTATCACCACACGACGTCTTAAATCTTCTAGTAGAAGAACCTTCTTCCTTCAGGAAAGGAATTGCTGTTGTATATTCGTCGGCGTTTTTGTAGCTATTTCCTTAATTGCAGGGTGGGGAAGCTACCCCCACGCCCAAGCCCCTTACTTGGAGGACCAGGGGTTTTCTGTCGGGGTCTCCTTCCTTTAGACCATGTTGGTTCGCGGCACCTTATTTCATTCGGTGCACCCCTCTTGCGAGGGACCCCCTATCCACCACCCAGGGGACGCGCCTCAACGCCATATGGTCCCAGCGCGAGGTCAGTTTTCTGAGAGATTGCAATATTTTTTAATAAGATTTGAGCATTCATAGACTATGATATTCTATTATTTTGATCTTTCTGAGAGTCTGTAGACATTTCCTTTAAAGACATGTGCGACATTTTAGCATGACATATTTTAAAGATATATTTACATCTTGTCTTAAGACCTTTCTTTTAGTCTGGCTGACCAGATTTTTACCCATCACGCCGTGAGAAGGCCTTAGTTGCCTGCTCGGCGTTAAACCCAAATAACTAACTAACCAGCCACCATGTATATCCACCAGTTAAATTCACACTATTATTATGTCTCTGGCCACAGGTATATAGGGTTGGTTACATTTTCCAGTGGTGGTTCATGTCTTCTTTTGAAACTTGACACCCTGGCGCATGCAGCTACTAGTGCTATGTATAGAACTGGAAGATGCATTAGCATACTGCTTGTACTCTATACTGCTTGTACCTTAATGTGTGTTCGAGTTTTGTGTGTATATGTGTGGGATAAGGTTGGGGGGGGGGGGGGATCCAAGCCTTGCTCATATTTGAGAACTTTCCTGTGTACTTTGATATGTTTATTCTGATGCATTGTTCATGTATCCACCCAAACATATAGATTTTTTAAAAAGGCTATTTTTTTTTACCTATTTTCTGATCCCCCTGTGTCCTTGACCTTTAAGGGAGGTCACTCAAATTGGTATGTTTAGAAATGTCTTACCACAAAGTATCCTTGGGCCAAAATTGAAGACTGTGCCTTGAATAGTCTCCAAGAAAATGGTAACGTAAAAGTTTACCACGACGACGGACGACTGACGGGCGACCATTAGCCCAGAACATAGACTCACTTTTGCTTCGCACGAAGGGCCAAAGAAATTTTTTTTTAAATCTTTAAAATGCTATAGCAAGGTCTCTTTTTGGGGAGTTTGGAACCCCCCCCCCTACACACACACACACACACACACACACACTCGTTTGCCATGATATTTCGGCGAGTGGTGAGAGTCCTAACACACGCACGCGCCTCACAGATTGCATGCCTACGTTAGAATAATGTTAGAAAGATGGTTAGCATGATTAGATTATGATTAGGCTGAGTTAGAATGCAACAGTTAATTCAATGTTCAGCAGTGGTTAAAATTCAAACGTTACAAACTAACGACGGTTAGCCGGTTTGACATTTATTTACCGTAGTGTTAAAACGCGACGTTACGTAGTGGTTATAAACTAACGTTAGGCCGGTTGACGTTTATTTACCGCAGAAACGTTTGTTCCTACGTTACTATGACGTATATCGAACGTAAACGACTAACTAGAAGTCGCGCCGTTTTCGCCGTTCGAAATTTCAGAGGAGAGAAACATTCAGGGGAGAAAGAAATCTCCAAAATTTCTACGAAGAAAGTGGCGGGCCATAGGATAGAAGCGATCTGCTCTGCAAAATGTAGGCCTACGGATTCACAAGCTGTCTCATCCAAACCTACTTCTAATATTGTTAACTAAACTTCGATCCTGTCCATACTGTTTGTGTGAACATAAATCTAACGTAATTTTGATCATTTGATCGGTTAGCATAACATGTGTATTTTAGCGTTAATATAAGGTTCGCAATTTATCGTTAGTCTAACATTTTCATTCTAACGCTAATCATCGTTTGCAATCCAACGTTAGACTAATTACGTTACTCTACGGTTTGCATTCTAAAATAATGTAAGATAATTCTGCTCGTTTGATTAACGTATTTTGAACGTTTGAATCCTACCTAAAATGGTTAGAATACAAACGTTACAAAATTAGTAATTCAAACGAGCAAAACTCCGTAATTCTAACGTGAGAAACTACGTAAAACTAACGCAGGAGCTAACCATACGCTAACGTACTTCTAACGTAGGAATGCTTACTGGGCTACCTCTTCACCCGCCCCCCCCCCCCCCCCCACACACACACACCCCTCTTTACCTCCCCGCCCGTTGTTTGATATTTCGGCGAGTGGCGAGAGTCCTCACGCACGCTCCCAACCTTGGCATCGACCCAACCTCGGCCAGAGTGACATATAATGCTCACAAATAGTAAGGCATGTTAACTTTTCAGCTTGAATTACTAAAAGTTCTCAGAATGGATATAATAATGGTTATATCTGTGATTAGCCATCCCACTGGCCTACAATTTCACATGACATTGTTGTGACATATAGTGCTCTCAAAAAAGTAAAGGACGTAATAATGTTAGCTTGAATCACTAAAATGTTCCAAAACACTTTAAATCCTCAAACTGCAATCACCTTTTGGCACATTTTAGTAATTCAAGCTAAAAGTATGAAAGCGGATAAGTAAACGCTTAAATGTTTATTTTAAAAAAAAAAAAAAAAAAAAAAAAAAAAAGCCCCGGCCAAAGCTGCTCTTACTGTAACAAATTTTACGCCGGATAACTCAAACTCGTTTAAGGTGATAGCACTCTAATTTCAAATACATGAAAACGTTTTAGGAATGACTTCTTTAAGTTCCCTAGGATCCCAGCCTTTCACTAGACACAATGCCTACTCCGCCCAACACTAGTTATTACCGGTTAAAGAACGCAAGTATAGATTGCTGTTTTTGTACTTTTACAAAATAGTCTCTCTTGTTTGCAGCCTTAAAACCAAGTGCGTGTTTGAAGAGTTACAAACAGCCACTGATTTGGAAAGGCCAGTCATTTTTGCCCTGAACAGTCAAACTAAGACTGATCTGCGCTCGCGGGTTTTGATTATACACTGTCACATAAAATGTATCCTCAAGCCACAACATTTGTTCCTCAAAATCTGTTACGGTTATTAGTCTCTCTCTTGGCTTGACTTCGCGAACGAAGATTTTATAGGAGTTGCCCACGACGTCTGCAGGCTTGTTCGTGGCTGCGGAGGCCAATCCGAGACAGGCAGGTTCGACCGCAGTGGCTGCAGGGGAAGGTATGGCTAGGGTTCTGAGCTGCGGCATCTCTGTTTTTTCTCCTGAGCCGCTTGTCCTTAAGGCTAGCTCTGTGAGAGTCCTCAAAGGAGACAGCTGCCTTGTAAATGGTGGAGCGCCAGGTGTCACGGTCCGCAGCAAGCGAAGACCACTGGTGGTGGTCGATTTGGCAGGCACTAAGTGACTTCTTGAGACAGTCTTTGTATCTCTTCTTTGGTGCCCCTCTGTCACGGTGTCCAGTAGCAAGCTCGCCGAACAGGGTGATCTTTGGTAGGCGATGATCCTCCATCCTGGAGACATGCCCCGCCCAGCGGAGCTGTGTCCGCAGCAGCAAAGCCTCGATGCTCACAGCTTCAGCCTGTTGAAGGACCTCGACGTTGGTGACATAGTCACTCCAGTGAATGCCCAGGATGGTACGCAGGCAGCGCTGGTGGAAGCGTTCGAGGAGTCGTAGTTGGCTGCGGTAGAGGGCCCAGGACTCGGAACCATACAGCAGGGTGGTGAGGACCACAGCTCTGTACACGCTGATCTTGGTGCCTGTTTTCAGCTGTTGATTGTGCCACACCCGCTTGAAAAGTCGCCCGAAAGCGCTGTTCGCTTTTGCCAGCCTGCTGTCAAGCTCCTTGTCCAGCGGTTATTAGTACTGAGAACAAAAATGTATGGAATCAAAGGGCATTTTCTTTAGTATTGTCATCATTCTGAAAATGATTTCCGCACCCATAACTGAACAGTCAAACTCTGCTTTTTAGATAGCCTCTTCTAAATGACTGTAGTAGTCATTCCTAATTTAGTGGGCAGGCTCAAACGATTTACAATGAAACTGTACTGGGATGACATATTCCATTATAATTCGTTAATTTACATCACCGTTTCATGAAATAATTGTAAAATCTACATGTGTATGCACGCCCGTACTAGCTTTTTTATTTTAAAAAAATGTAACAGCATGCCAATTTAGCCAGGCACCAGGGACGCGATAATAATGGGATGGAACTCCGCACTTCCTTTGCAAGAATACATGACTTTAAACGGTGACGCAATAATAATATTTTAAAAATGAATTGAAAACGTCACTAACAACATTATGTTGTATTATAGCAAAAACATTCATGAAGGGAAGATTTGTCCCTTTGTATGGAATGCCACAATTGCATGCTGACGCCTGTTCAGTTTGTGAGTACCGCTACAGATTTTGCGTGTGCCTGTACCCATACTCTGAAGTAAATGTAAAACGCTAAATTTCCTTCCTATCCTCTTCAATATATTCATTTCGGGTCTTCGCTTCCTATCAGCAACATTTCAAAGAAACGGACGGACATCTAAGAGGTGGCTTTCGTTTGGTTGAGTGAGCTCAGCTGGCTGGCAGTTAGAACTCCATGGTTAGGGCTAATAGACAACAACAAGCTAGAAACGGAGAACAAATAAGATTTAGAAGTTTCCATTCAATAAGATGCATGCCGAGTCAAAGGGTGCCCACTGTGTTTGATACATACAGTGTAACACAACACCAACAGCAGCAAGCGTCCCACTTTTCTCAACATCAGAGGCTGGTGTCCGGAAAGAACAAAATGCGAGGGGCGACTACGGAAGTGACGTATGGGAGGTGTTAGAGAGTCTTTCCGTACAAATAACTCGAACTTCGGATAAGTCGAACTTCGAACTATTTTATGCACTTCCATACGCTTTAGTCGAACACGGATAGGTCGAAAAACGTTTAAGTCGAACACAGATAGATCGAAAAACGTTTACGTGGAACGAATTTTTTCCCTGTCCAAAGCTGCTCTTTTAGGATTAATTAATTTTTACAAAGTATTTCTCAAACTGTCCAGTTTGGGTTAATTAAACTTCAAATAAGTCGAATGTGTTTCTAATTTTTCAGACTCGGATAAGTTGAACCATTGCCCCCCCCCCCCCCCCCCCCCCCCACCCCACCCCCATACCACCACCACTGACCCCCAATGAATTAGGCTGCTCTTTCTCTGCCTAATTACAACCGAAAACGGCTTAAGTTAAGTCGAACTTCAGTAAGCCGAAAGTGTTTCCAAACACGGATAAGTTAGACTCAAACGTTTACGGTCTTTTATCTTTTCTTTTTTTATCACACGACTTATTCACACCGGCACCTTCTGATCGTGTTTCATTGTCTATTGTTGTACACCTCAACCTTTGGGCCCGTCGAAAATGGTCGTCATTAAGTGACAAAATTGTGTGTGTGTGTATGTGTGTGTGTGTGTGTGTGTGTGTGTGTGTGTGTGTGTGCGCGTGCGTGCGTGCGTGCGCGTGCGTGCGTGTGTGTGTGCGCGCGCGCTTGCGTGCGTGCGTGCGTGAACCAAAAAATCTCCGACGTTTGTGCAAGTACAAACTTGAAAATTAAGGACATGCTTTCTTGAAGAGGTGTCTAAGATAGCCTCCGAGTCCAAGCATATTAAAATTGGATGTCTCATTGAAGAGTTAAATGACCGTTAATAGAAAGTCGGTTGACCCATGTTTGACAGTAATTCTTGTTACATTCACTTTAAAGTTTAGCTTGAAGAAAGACATTGGACAAGTTCGGTAGCCGGCTTTGTACCTTTTTAACTTTTTCATTAAATTTAATTCTTTGAAGAAAACAATAAAAAGTATTAAAAACTCAACTTTTGGACAAAATCAGATACACGCACACGCTCACACACACACCGATGCACTGACAGAAGAGCGTGCGCGTATAGTATATCATGTACAGTATCTTCCAAAAGAAACGCAACCATTAACACGCTTGAATTCCAACATAACGGACGTGTATTTATCATGATTTTTTTCTGTACAGTTTTCCCATGAAATTTTTTTCAAAAGTGCTCGTTTGTCTTAAAGAAACATTTGCTTACAGTACATTTTCTGCTGTTTATGAGATGAGGTAAAGAATCGATGAGTCTCAAAAACTACACACACAAAAACTGGAAAAAGCAAACTGCACGTGCAGTTAGTGGATACAAAAGTTTAATCAGAAAATGCATCAAAAGTTTGGTACCTATATTTGTTTGGCGACGGCAGCCGTATTTCAGTTTCTTGGTCAGTTTTTTAAAATCTAGCCACTTCCCTAAATCTAGGCGGAAGTTCAGTTTATGATGTTGGAAGTGACTCAACTTGCATGAGGTGGTCAGTTATTTGCTGTCAGACAGTTTTTGTGCAACCAGGCTGCCGTGCGAGGGATGTCAACATGGCGAGTGGCAAGGGGAGATAGCTCCTGACGACAAAAACGCTGACTGAACACAAATAAGTGCCTGCTTTTTACTAAAATCACTTGTTTCGATTATTTGATAGGCACCTCATAAATACCAGATCCACAAACCTTCAGTTTGCAGCAGGCAATGCATAGGCATTTTATTTACATTTTTTTAGTGACTGATTACAATGATAACAGTGCTTTATTTCACATCAACATAATCTTGATCAAATTCTTTGATATCCGGTGTTGCACACTGTTTTTTGTTTTTGTGTTTTGTTTCTGATATGCATTCAGACATTACAAATGGTCGAAACAAGTGATTAAAAAAAAAAATCAGACGCTTTCTTTTGCTGAATCAGCGTTTTTTCACCATGAGTTATACCCCCTTGCCCGTCACCATTTTGAGGGTCTCTAGCTCGGCAGACTGCACAAAAAAACTGTCTGACAGCAAAGAACTGATCACTCCATGCAGGTTTACGTCACTTTCGACTTCAAACATTGAACTTCCAGCCAGATTTAGGCCGATGGTTGGAATAAAACAATCACCATGAAACTGAAAAATGGCTGACATCGCAACAACAAAAAAAAAAAGAAAGATGGGTACCAAACTTTCCATGCACTTTCTGATTAAACCTTTGTACCACTACCATTAAGTGCAATTTGCTTGTCCCTAATGTTGTAGTTTTTGAGACCCATTGACGTTTTAATCATCTCATAAACAGATAATGCTCTGTCAGTACATTTTATTCTTACTTTTGAAAAACACATCATGAGAAAACTGTACTACCAAATTCATGATGAAATGTCCGTCCGTTACGTTGGAATCCAGGTATTTAAGTGTTTGCGTGTTTTTGTTGTTGTGTTTGTTTGTGTGTGTGTTTTGTTTTCTGTTTTGTTTTGTTGGGGGTGGGGGGGGAAGAGAGAGAGAGAGAGAGAGAGAGAGAGAGAGAGAGAGAGAGAGAGAGACTGTACGGCTAAAGTCAACCTGACTTCACACAAACAGCAGGACTGAAATCGTACCGCGAAACTCTAGTTTTGTCACCACTGGTCTAAGTCTAGATGCCAAAATGATACTCACAGACAGTAAGACAATCTGAAATTACGTTAAGAATAACATTACGTCATGACAAATAACGTTTTTCAAACCAATGACGCTTGTGTACTGTGTCCCTTACAAAACTCGCTGCGGCACTGGAAAATCTGCAAGGTTTTTGTCTACCATATTGAAAATACCGTAGACTTTAAAACGGGGCTGGTCGGCTGGAGTGCGTTCCGTAGCATGCACTTGATGAGCTGGGCGAGCGGACCAGAATTCTGGCAAAAAAGTAACAAGATAAAAATGAAGTCACGTCTAGATACGCAAACCTTGTTATAGAACGTGGCGCCAAACGCCGCGTGTGTGTTATTGTGTATGTGTGTGTGTGTGTGTGTGTGTGCCGGTGTGTGTGTGTGTGTGTGTGTGTGTGTGTGTGTGTGTGTGTGTGTGTGTGTGTGTGTGTGTGTGTGTGTGTGTGTGTGTGTGACAGCGAATAGAGCCTGCATTTGTGGACAGATCACAAGCTTGAAACTTTAGGATATTTTCACTGTGTACTTTCCCTGCGTACAAGCTTGAAAATAAAGGAAATGCTTTTTGCAAAGGGTGTCTAGAAGTTCTTTTGAGCATATTGTTCAATTAGATGTCTCGGCATTGAAGAGTTAAACGACCGTTTATAGAAAGTCGGTTGACCCGCATTAGAGTCCGTAATTTTGACTATATGCACTTGACATTGTGGATATAGCTAGTTTGGAGAAAGTCATTGGATGAATTCGTTAGCCAGCTTTGTACCTCTTCAACTTTTTTAATAGTCTTTAATTCATTTTTGCAAGTTTCAGAGCCACGTTATACTCCCATCAGTCAGCCCTGGAAGAGGCTGTGTTGAAGAAAACAGTTGGCCCTGGAAGAGGCTGCGTGCCGTTCGAAAGAGTGACGAAACAGATTAGTCGGTACACGGCGCCGTTACGTGGAACTAGCGATGCCATGACGTGAAGCTTATAGTGACGTCATTTTGCTGCTCGTGCTATTCTTCTTCTTCAGAATTCCTGTCGCTACGCCAGCCCATGGAGCCACTAATGGCGGAAAGCGCCGTGTTCTGTTCCCTTGATGACAACAGGATCGGGATGATGTTTGTTTTTCCTGAAATCTATGATCATCTCTCTTGTTTTGCCAACATGTAATTCAAGAAAGTTTCTATCGCACCACTCTACAAAGTCGTCGATCTCTTGTCGATAGTGTCTGTCGTCCTCATTCGTAATCTGTCCTGTCAGTGCCGTGTCGTCAGCGTATTTGTCTATGACACAGTCGTCATGAGTGGCTCTACAGTCTGCTGTGTACAAAGGAAACAAAAAAGGCGATTGGACAGTCCCCTGTGGTGCACCGGTGTTGGTAAAAAGTACATCTGAGATTAGATCCGAACTAATTCTGACATACTGTGGGCGGTTAGTGAGATAGTCCAAAACCCAAAGAATGGTAGAGGCATTTATGTTCATGTGAACTAGTTTGTAAGCGAGTATGTGTGGTTGAATGGTGTTAAAAGCAGATGAAAATTCATAGAACATCAGTCGAATGGAGGCTTCTGGTTTTTCTAAATGAGAGTAGATGTTGTTTACAACATGAAAAATGGCATCATCAACACTGCTTTGACTTTTGTAAGCAAACTGAAAGGGGTCCATAAAATCAGAAACCTCTATTTGAAAATGTGAAAGAACAGCCCTCTCAAAAACCGTCATGACGCATGAGGTAAGAGCAACACTGCTCTTAAATCATTCATCACAGATACAGTTTGCTTTTTTGGCACGGGGATAATACAAGAGGTCTTTCACCAACAGGGGACGACACACTTGGTAAGTGACATATTAAAAACGTAGCAAAGAATTCTGTACAGTTGCTCAGCGCATAATTTTAATACATGTGATCTAACACTATCTGCCCCAGACTATTCTTCTATTATAGTGCTATTCTTCTTCAGAAATCCTGTAGCTACACGAGCCCACAGAGCTTACTAATTTTGGGAAGCGCCCTGTGTCCGTCTTTATTTGTGTGCGCCGGTGTGTGTTGATCAGAGGTTGGCTTAGAGAGGAGGGAAATGAATCGGGAGGAAAAGCTTAAAAATATGAACAACTCTGAATGTTCCTTAAAGAAAAACGCATGTCAGCTCCAAACAATTCGGTAGGCTTTGGGATGAAATCGCCATCTTGCTTCGATAGGAATAATTTCAAAAGCCGAATCAGGTCAGACACAACAGAGAGACAGAGAGAACAGCTCTCGTATCGAAGGGACTTTGTGAGCATGGCTCATCCCATCTTGTTTTTAGGCACTAGGACTGAATAGTCCATCAGAAAGGAAGTGAAACCCCCTATCGTTCCCCCTGCAGTAATAATAATAAAATAATAATTACGGTATTTATAATGCGCTTATCTTATAATAATTATAACTCTAAGCGCGCACTCACAACTCGCGCACGCATGCGCACGCTTTAGACAATGACTCGCATACACAAACAGTGGAATACATTACGACGTCAGCTTGGGGTGGGGAGTGTGGTGATATAGTGCTAAAACTGTTGAAAGAGGTGAGTTTTGAGGGCGGACTGGAAGGAGGAGAGAGAGTGTTTCTGACGGAGAGAGAGTGGGAGTGTTCCAGGTGGATGGACCGTGGACGGAGAAGGAGCGGGGGCCGAAAGTGTTAAGTTTGGTGCGAGGGATGTGGAGGCGGAGAGGGTCAGAGGCAGAGCGGAGGGAGCGGGAAGGTGTGTAGGGGTGAAGTAAGTTGGAGAGATAGGCAGGAGCGCAGTTGTTCAGGGATTTGTAGCAGAGAGACAGAATTTTGTATTGGATGCGTTGGGGGATGGGGAGTCAGTGAAGGAGTTTGAGCAGGGGTGTGACGTGGTCGGATTTTTTCTTTCTGAGGACGAGGCGGGCAGCATTGTTCTGAACGCGTTGGAGAGTGAAAATGGTGGAGTGAGGGAGGCCGGAAAGGAGAGAGTTGCAGTAGTCGATGCGAGATAAGATGAGAGAGACAGCAAGTTTGGTGGCAGCTTCGGTAGTGAGGTATTTTCTGATCTGACTGATGCGGCGGAGGTGGAAATAGCATGCCTGGGCCGTGGCGGAGACGAAGCTGGTCATGGATAGAGAGGAATCGAGGATAACGCCGAGGTTCTTGGCCGAGTCAAAGAGGGAGATGGGGGTGCTATCGAGTTGAAGGTGGAGAGAGGGAGAGAGCTGGAAGAGTTTCTGGCGAGTGCCTACCAGCATGGCTTCCGTTTTGTCGTCGTTCAGTGTTAGCTTGTTTACTGTCATCCAGTTTTTCACGTCTTCATAGCAGTCAGCCGTGCGAGTCAGTAGTGACTGAGTGTTGTCGAGTTTGTCTTTGTCTAGCAGTTGTGAGTCGTCAGCGTAGAGGTGGTGGTGTATGCGGTGAGACTGGATGATGTTGGACAGAGGAGAGGTGTAGAGTGTGAAAAGGACCGGGCCCAGGACGGACCCCTGTGGAACTCCGCAGGAGAGCGTGAGTGGGTTGGAAGAGACGCCGTTGATGGTGACGGACTGCTGTCTGTCGGAGAGGTAGGAGAGAAACCAGGAGTGAGCAGAGTCAGTGATGCCGAAGGAGTGGTGGAGTCGGTGGAGGAGGATAGAGTGGTCATAATGTCAAAGGCGGCAGAGAGATCGAGTAGTGTAAGAAGAGAGATGTTGCCCGAGTCGGTGGAGAGAAGCAGATCGTTTAAGATATGTAGAAGGGCTGTTTCAGTGCTGTGATGTTTGCGATAGGCAGACTGGAATGGACTGAGGAGGTTGTTGTCGGTGAGGTGGAGGTTGAGCTGGTTGAGAACAACCTTCTCAAGAAGCTTGGACAGGAAAGAGAGATTGGAGACTGGGCGATAGTTCTTGAGTTCGTTTGGGTCGAGGTTGTGTTTTTTTGAGGAGAGGACGGACGATGGCGGACTTGAAGATATCGGGGACGGAGCCGTTTTCTAGAGATGCGTTGATGATGTCGGTAATGAAGGGCAGAAGTTTTGGAAGGCCGTCACGGTAGAGAGAAGCTGGGAGGGGGTCTAGCTCGCAGGTTTTGAAGGGCATGGACTTTATGGTCTTGAGTACTTCATCCTAAGAGACGGGTCGGGAGGACGAGAGGGGAGTGCCGGAAAAGGTGGGGTCGGGAAGGCAGGGCGGAGAAGGCAGGGTGTCGAGTGTGTCGCGCAGAGTTTGGATTTTGTCCGAAAATAGGTAGAAAAGCAGACGGGAGTTCTTCTTTGCTGTGTATGTTGGGGAGAGGAGAGTCTTTAGAAGTGCCTAGGAGTGTGCTCATGGTGGCGTAGAGGGTTTTGGAAGAAGTGGATTCCAGGATTTGGTTTTGAAAGTGTTTGCGTTTAGATTCGGAGATCATTTTGCAGACTTTGGATCTAGTTGTTTGGAAGATCTGTCTGTGAACGGTAAGGTCAGATGAGCGCCAGAGGCGTTCCGCTTGTCGGCGCTCGCGCTTGGCCTCAGTTATGTCGTCAGTGAGCCAGGGGGAGGGGAGTCGGTTGGGTATGGAGCAGGTGGTGACAGGGGCATTGGTGTCTAGAAGTTTTCGAAGGGAGGAATCTAAATGGGATGCAAGATCGGGAGAGGGGGCGGGGTCCAAGAGAAGGTCGACAGCTTCGTCGAAGAAGCTCTCGCGGTTGACAGATTTTAGTTTGCGACGAGAGACGATGAGCTTGGTTTTTTTCGGGGGAGGTAGATTGAGGGAGACGAGAATAGCGAGGTTGTCAGAGGGAAGCACAGAGGAGGTGTCAGAGTCGAGAAAGAGTTGATCGGAGGTGCGGGTGATGATCCAGTTGAGGGTGTGGCCGAGTCGATGGGTGGGTTTAGTGATGTGTTGTGTAAGATTGTGGTTTGAAAGTGACGTGCAAAGGCGTTTTGTGTCAGGGTGGTCGGGTTTGTCAAAGTGGAAGTTAAAGTCGCCTAGAAGGATGTGTTTTCCGGGTCGTGTGCTGTAGTGGTCGAGGAGGAGGTCGAACTCGGTGAGGAACATGGAGTTTGTGAGTTTGTTTTGAGAGCTTGGAGGGGGCGATAGATACATGAGAAGATGAGGGACTGGCCAGGGAGTGTTGCTACGGCCTCGACAGATTCAAAGGAGGGATGAGCAAAAGGTAGAGACTGAGAGAAGGAGAGGTGAGCGGAAAGACAGTCCCTGTAGATGATGGCAATGCCACCCCCTCTGGAAGCGCGCGGTAGCCACTCGGAGTGACGCTGGCGATGATGGGTTCATCGCCAGCTGAGCGGAGCCACGTTTCGGTGATCACGACAACATCTAGGTCATTGTCTAGAATGAAGTCGGAAATCACGTCAGCTTTGCCATCTTTGCAGACAGACTGGGCATTGAACAGACACAGTTTTAGGTTGGAAGAGACAGCAGAGGGAGAGGGAGAAGACTCAAACGGACGAAGAAGAGGACAGAGGAGGAGGAGGGTAGGGAGGGGGGGGGGGGGAGAGAGGATGGAGGGAGCAAAGAGGAGGGAGGGGTGGAGGGGGGAGGAGGAACAGTCGGGGAAGGAGAACCGGGTAAGAAAGAGGATGCGAGAGGAGGGTGGGGGGGAGAGGGGAGAGAGGGAGGAAGGGGAGTAGGAAAAGATGAGGAAGAGCGAGGGGGAGGGTGAAGGGGAGGAAAAAGGTGGAGGAGGGGACGAAGAGGAGAAAGCAGGCGAAGGAGGAGGGGGTGAGGGGAGGAATGGAGATGAGGGTGGGGGAGGGGGCAGCCGAGGAGGGCAGGGAGCAGTGAAAGAGGAAGAGAGGAGAAGAAATGGGAGAAGAAGGAAGGAAGGAAGGGGGAGAAGGCGGAAGGGGTGGAAGGTCATTGGAAGAGATGAAGAAGTGTGTGGTCGTGTGTGTGGTGGTGCGTCCTGCCTTCTGCTAATTCCGCCCCTGCGGCCTCTCTTACGCAATCGGATGCCGCGTAAGGCGTCTGAAACACTGTCGGCGGCACCGGATGCGCAGTGGGTGGCGTGGCGACGTAGAGATAGCAGTTGTTGGCGTGTGTATCTGATGAACATGATTGTTTGTGAGGACAAGAAAGAGAAAGACGGGAAGAGTGTGCAGCAGGGTGTATGAGTAAGTGTGTGTGTGTGTGTGTGTGTGTGTGTGTGTGTGTGTGTGTGTGTGTGTGTGTGTGCGTACACCAAATGACTAAAATGGGTTACTTTCTTTACCATCCTTATGCAAACTGGGTGTCTGTGAAATTCTGGGTGACCAAATCAGACACCCATTTTTTCTGAGGGTTGTTTCTGTATTATCTTTCATTCAAAAGTCAGAAAAAAATATCAAAATACGATGTCCCCATTTTAACAGATTTACTTCATGGTTGTGTTTCAGGGATGCCCTGGGCCTGTGTGTGGACACGGAAGCGGCCGGAGTGTTTTCAGATCAATTTGCTGATCGCTGTTAACCAATTAACCAGTGTTAAGCCAACACCGATGAACGGAGTTGTTTCCCTTGCTTAAACGTCTTTCGTCTCCAACGGTCACACCGGCCATTCTTTCGCGTTTGCAGAGGTACTTTATGCAATATTTCTTAGTTAAGAGCACGCCCAAATGTACCTGTTCAGTGCAGTTATTTAACTGAGAGATGCCTCCAATCCCCGATACCCATTTGGCCCAGAAAAATAAGGCGTCTGCTTCAAACGTGTCTTCGGCCTCTCGGTCGCTCTGACCGTTGAGTCTTGTAGTAAATGATAATAGAACCCCACGATTTTAACAAAAGCTTTCTTCTTCAATGAAAGGAATTCGTTCAATAACCCCATTACAAGGTCAATCTGCCACGCGATTTTGTTTCTTCTTTTTTTTTTCTGACATGTGTTAACTTGCCACATGCATGCACAGTATCAGTTGACTTTAAAAAAAAAAATAAAAAAAAAATGGCGCCAGATTTCAATCCTCGTTCGCAAAACTGCCTCGCGATTCGAAGAACAAACGTCCACAAACAGGTCTTTAGGAATGTGCAACTGAAGTGTCGCTTTTTACTGTATTGCCAGTTTTTAGTTCTCAGGGTCACCCTGGTCAGCCCCACAGGGTGGGTTTTTCTCTCTATTCTGGGGCATGCATGTGTTTCTGTCTACCCTTTGTCCATTCACCTGTATTTGCCTTTTTAAAACTCTCCCTACTGTCTGCACTGCCTGTAGCTCTTGATATTGGATGTGTGTTGCTAAATGGTCTTAGCTTTATGTCTTGGCCCCATGTGTTAGGTTTATTTAACTCATTCTACCCCAGACACACCACGGCAGGATAAGGATCCACCATGATAGTTCAAGGGTGATGCCAGAATAGCTTGGCGCCTACGGGCGCCAAGCTATTCTGGCATCTCCCTTGAACTATCATGGTCGATCTGTGCCCTGCACTGCAATGCAGTCTTGAGAGGACAGGGGCAAAATTTAAGGATTTTGGTTTTGGGGTAGAATGAGTTAACGTATTTGACCGGCAGGCGACATACATGCCAATGTTCTGTTTAGGTGGTTTTTTTTTTCACAAGCAGTGTAGGCACGTCCTGAGAAAGCCTTGTGGCTGTCGGGACGTTAAGCAATGTACAATCAATCTGATTCAAAATGTCAGTTGGTTTACATGGTTGTATTGGACATGTTCTCAGCAACACCGTTTTGGTCACACCGGCTCAGGACTTTCTGCACACACCCAGCGCCGGATGGCAGCAGGATGTCCAAACCCATCGGGATCTATGCTGCAGAATCATGGCCCCCCAGCCTCTGCCACAGAGGGTGCGTCTGGTAGGAGGGTGCATGGACGGCAGCGGAATGCTCCCAATTACAAACTGGTAAGTAAAGTGATTCTATGATCATCTTCATTTTATTGGCTGGCGTGCGTGCAAAGCAAAAGTGAGTTTATGTTCTGGGCCACTGGTCGTCCGTCCGTCGTCCATGGTAAACTTTAACTCATTCTACCCCAACACCAAAATCCTTAAATTTTGCCCCTGTCCTCTCAAGACCGCATTGCAGCGCAGGACACAGATCGACCATGATAGTTCAAGGGTGATGCCAGAATAGCTTGGCGCCTGCGTGCGAAGCAAAAGTGAGTTTATGTTGTGGGCCACTGGTCGTCCGTCCGTCGTCCATGGTAAACTTTAACTCATTCTACCCCAACACCAAAATCCTTAAATTTTGCCCCTGTCCTCTCAAGACCGCATTGCAGCGCAGGACACAGATCGACCATGATAGTTGAAGGGTGATGCCAGAATAGCTTGGCGCCCCTAGGCGCCAAGCTGTTCTGGCATCACCTTTGAACTATCATGGTCGATCCTTATCCCAGGGGTGGGATTCTTCCGCGTTTCCGCGTATTTCCGCGTAAATTCTTTCACAATTCCGCTGAAGCATATTTATTTTCCGCGTCTAATAACAACGAAAAAGACGGAAAAAAAAATCTTCTTAAATGGCAAAAAAAAATCTCAAATGGGTTGGATTTGTATGTAGTTTGGTTCACTATCGCCCGACTTTTCCGGTAGCTTTAGGTCGCAGTGGAAAATGGCGGTGAAAAAGGATATTGTCCAAGACAGAGTGCCGTTTAGTGTGCATCTGAACATAAACTGGTACGCACATTCCATTTTGATACTGCAGATCAGGAGTGTCATAACAAAGTCCATTTTCGGGTGCGTTTGGTCTCGCTCCCCCTGTCGGTTTTTGGATACTTTGGCGAACGGTGGACACGCGCCTATCCCCCCCCCCCCCCCCCCCCCCCCCCCCTGTCGTTTGATTTTTCGGCCGCTGAAAATGAAGGACATGAACCACCCCCCCCCCCCCACCCCCACCCCAACCCCCCGCCCGTCGTTTGATTTTCCGCGTTTTCTTTCTTACTAGAATCTCACCCCTGTTATCCTGCTGTGGTGTGACTGGGGGTAGAATGAGTTAACGGTGGCATTTTCTCGGAGACTATTCAAGCCACATTCTTCAAGCTTGGCCCAAGGATACTTTGTGGCAAGACCTTTTTAAACATGCCAGTTTGAGTGACCTCTCTCAAAGGGTCAAGCAGGTTTGACAAATGTGTGAAAACTGCTTGCATTTTCAGAAAACGTGGATTTTGACTGCTGCAGAAGCCAGCCCTCGTCACCGAGGTCACATATGTAAATCGGTCATACACGGGATTACTCTTTTTATTCTTGTGCAAGGCCCCTTAAACCAAAATTGGGCTGTTTCTGTTTCTAATGCAGCTTTGGTTTTAATCTTTCTTTCTTTCTTTCTCCAGTTGGCAAATGGCGCCTGGGATGGACCCGAGACTGAGAGTAGTGCCAGCGCATCGCAATACGAGGGCAGTGATGACGAGGAGTTTCTTCCTGGCTGGAGCTCACCGGATTCAGAGGGTGTGTCGGCATCAATTGCTGGGATCTCTGACATAGACAGTATTGTATTGACAATGTTAGATTTCATCAAAGTGGCAGGTTCGGGGTGGCCAGGTGTTGGTGACGCTAGTACCAGCAAGGTGCAGTGTGCGTTAGGGGGTGGCAATGAGAATGTGGATAGGCAGGGGGAACATGATGCTGGAAAGAGTGGGGAAAGAGCACTTACAGAAGAAACAGGTGTGCACGTGTCGCAGAGAGGGAAAGGAAAGTACAAATGGGACAAGAAACATGCATGCAAATTGTGTGGCAAGCTTGTCTTGAAAATGAGCACGCACTTACAAGATGTCCATGCAGATGAGGCAGACGTTGCTAAAATTTTGTCGATGAAAAAAGGGACCAAGCAGAGACGTCGAGCATGGATCAGACTACAAGATGAGGGTGATTACATGCATAACGTTGCTGTTCTTGAAAACAAATCCGGATGTTTGATTCCTAAGTATCGCACCAAAACTAGTAAGGTAGACGACCTTCTCGCATGTAGCCATTGCAAAGGGCTCTATCAAAAAAAGCTGATCTCTGTACACTCAAAACGTTGCTGTCAGAAGCCAGGAGGGTTTCAGATCACTCGGCGAGGAGACGCAGCGCGCCGTGGTCGCCTAATGCTTCCAATACCCTTAGACGTTGAATTTTCATTCTATCACAAGGTCTTGGCCAGCCAGAGAGATGATGAGATAAGCCGTCTCATCAGAACTGACCCCTTGCTTCTTGAGTATGGAAAGAGATTATTTGACCGCAGGGACATTGAAGAACACACGGCTGGACAAATCAGCTCCAGGATGCGGGAGTTAGGGAGACTATTAAAGATTATCAGAGTGGGGTCAGAAATGAAAATCGCAAGTTTAAATGCTGTGATCAATTCAGCTAGCTTTGATCATGTTGTCCTGGCTGTAAAAGAGCTAGCAGATTTTGATGAGGACACACATCAGTTCAAAAAAGGCAATCTCGCAATGCGCATAGGCCATGCTTTGAAAAAGTGTTCACAGATCAAACAGTCACAGACATCCAAACAGCTTGGGCAGGGTTCAGACGACAGGTGGCGACAGGAGCTCTCTGAGGCGCAGCGGTTTGACTCTGTCTTCAACGGGGACTGGTATGATTGTGTGTCCGCTACAGCAGCCCAGTCGGTCGGGAAAATGACCATGAACAAACCCAAGCTGATCCCATCATGTGAAGATGTGAGGAAGGTCCAACAGCTTCTTGAGACAAGGATGGTTTCGGAAGATTATCCGACGGTGATTAAAGCAACTCTTTGTGCTGTATCACTTTTCAACCGAAAACGAGGGGGAGAAGTTCAGAGAATGAAGGTGTCAGACTTCCAGAATGCTAAGATTGGATCGATCACCAATCAAGATATCTTGAAAGGTCTCACAGAGGTTGAGAAGAAAATGGTGAATCATTTTCAGCGAGTGGAAATCAGAGGCAAGTTTAATAGGAGTGTTCCCGTTTTGCTGACGAAGAAGATGATGACAACTGTGGACAGAATCCTTCAAATGAGGCAATCAGTGCCAGCTTTCGCTGATTCCCAGTACATCTTTGCCACACCTTCTGGTCAGAGGCCTTACAGAGGCCATGATGTTCTGAAGGCCCATGCCCTAGTGAGGGGTGTCATATCCAGCCATGTTCACATTTACTCAGTTACGGAAGCAGGTTGCAACTTTGGCTCAGTCAATAGCCATCTCGGAGTTAGACCAGGATCAGCTGGCAGATTTCCTTGGCCATGATATTCGGATACATCGCCATATCTACCGCCAACCTCAAGACGTCCTTCAAAAGGCAAAAGTGGCAAAGATTCTTCTGTCGGTTAACAATGGGATGACAGATTTTGAGAGTTGCATTAGAGCTGAGCTGGGCGATGATGAAGAGATTGACTTTGACAATGAAGACACATCAGAAACTGGCAGAGAGGTCTCGGGGGGAACAGCACCTGTGAATGAAGCAAGTAGCAAGTCAGCAACACAGGAATCGATGAGCATGACGGAGAAAAGACGTCCAGAGCCTGATGACAATCTAGATAGTTTTGATGATGACAGTACTGCGTCAGCTCCTGTTCGAAAGAAAGCTAGATTTACAAGGAAACCATGGGGGGGAAGCTGAAGAGAAAGCTGTTCAAACTCGTTTCAAGACACACCTCGTCATGAACAAACTTCCTGGAAAGGCCGAGATACAGTACGCAATGGCAGAGGAGCCTGCACTTAGACATAGGCGCTGGACAAACATTAAGGATTACGTCCGCAACAGACTGAAAAAGTTACAAAAGAAATGAATTGAGGTTCCCCGCCACTCGCGGCATTTTCGATTTCATACAGATTTATTACATGAGTGTTATTATTGGGGTGGTTTCAGCATGTATAGCCTGCTTTTTTTTTTTTTTTTTTTATCTGATGGACGCCTGGATCATTTGTGACCCTCTCTCACAAAATCAGTCTTAAGAACTCGCATTTTGGATGTTTTGACATATATACATTTATGAAAACTACAGTGTTTGCTGATTACTGTGATATATGACTGTAGGCTGTAGTGCAAAAATTGTAAAAGCTGTTAGTGTTTAAAGTTGTTAAAGCCTTGGTGGCCATTTTGAGAAAACAGCCTGTGAAGTTTCTGTATGCAGCATAATTGGGGCCAAGGGCAGACTTTTAAAATCATTTTTTTACCTATTTAATGGCATTTTTCATGATAAAGATTTTAACCATACGATACTTTGGTGTATGTAGAATACATTTCTCCAAAAAAGTGAAAATGCCCCAGATTGACCCCCACCACATATTATTGCGTGTAGTGCTGATTGGCTCGCTGCGAGTTAAGACTGGTTTCGTGAGAAAGGGTCACATTTTGTATACTGTATAACCTTTGGATTTGCAAAACGAAACAGCCGGCTGGGGACAAAAGACAATAATAAGATAAGATAAGAAAACCATTGACAACGTAAAGATTGATTACAAGAGTGTTATGGGGGGGGGGGGGGGGAGGGGGGGGGGGGGGCGGATCATTTTGTAATATACTGCATGCCATTTTAAAAACTCTGCAAATGAAAGAATGGTTGGTTGTACTGCATACCATTTTAAAAACTCTGCAAATGAAAGAATGGTTGGTTGTTTGTTGGAGACGAAAGACGTTAAATAAAGGCTGAAGTTTCAAGTGATTTCTTATGTTGTCAGTTAATTAATTAATGTCAGTGCTCTGTTCTGTCATTTTAACTCATTCTACCCCAAGACCGGAATCCCCAAATGTTGAAGTCGTCTTCAGAAGACTGCGTTGCAGTGCAGGACACGGATCCACCATGATAGTTCAAGGGTGATGCCAGAATAGCTTGTCGCCCATAGGCGCCAAGCTATTCTGGCATCACCCTTGAACTATCATGGTGGATCTTTATTTTGCTGTGGTGTGTCTGGGGTAGAATAAGTTAAGCCCAAATGTTGAAGTCGTCTTCAGAAGACTGCGTTGCAGTGCAGGACACGGATCCACCATGATAGTTCAAGGGTGATGCCAGAATAGCTTGGCGCCCATAGGCGCCAAGCTATTCTGGCATCACCCTTGAACTATCATGGTGGATCTTTATTTTGCTGTGGTGTGTCTGGGGTAGAATAAGTTAGCCCAAATGTTGAAGTCGTCTTCAGAAGACTGCGTTGCAGTGCAGGACACAGATCCACCACGATAGTTCAAGGGTGATGCCAGAATAGCTTGGCGCCCATAGGCGCCAAGCTATTCTGGCATCACCCTTGAACTATCGTGGTGGATCTTAAATTTTGCTGGGGTAGAATAAGTTAAGTGTTCGTTTCTTCGTCTGGGTCTTTTTCTATCTTTCATATTTTTCCACACTTTTTGACCCGCATCATAGTCATACTGAGGCTAATAGCTTCAAATCTGTTCACTGCCATAATTCTTTGCAAGCTACATTACAGTACTTACAGATGAGGACATAGACCAATGGCTTTAGTTCAAGGGTGGTGCCACAATAGCTTGGCGCCTAGAGGCACCAAGCTATTCTGGCACTAACCCTTGGACTATTTCAGTCACACTAGTTACACACACTGGGGTATTCCGAATGATAAGGGTTAATATTCAAAATGCTCTGTTGCTGTTTGTCTGAAACTCCAGAGTACCCAAAAACACACAAAAAAAGTCCTTTAATTTCCAGAATACATTATGTTGATTCTCACATCAATGCCATGATAAACTGTTTTGCTTCAGAAGGACAAAACGCAGCAATGTTTAAAAGATTTCCTCTGTAAAAATCATAATCGAAAGGTTTCGGGCCAGTGTTTATTGAATTTTGCACCATACAATGTAAAGAATGTTAAAGCACAAATACACATTAAGTTGGGAAAAAAAATTAATGTGAAAAAGAAGTATTCCATGAACTTGACCTTATTACAGACGCCTACTGTTGTGAAGACACCCATTTTGACTGTAATGCCAGTCAGTTTTGTGTGAGAGAGACACCCACCCACTTTATTGGCAGAAACCCATTTTTTCGGCATCTAGTGCCTCTGTTTGTAGAAAATGTCTATTTTATTTTAAGTTATAGAGCTTAGTTATAAGGTGAGTTCTAAACATTCGCATCAATTCCAGAGCCCTAGAACAAATAGAAATATGGGAACCCATTTTCACATGAAATGGTAGGTAACCCACTGTGAGGCTTATGTGCGCCTGTGTGTGTGTGTGTGTGTGTGTGTGTGCCGATGTGTGTGTGAGTGGTGCGGTAGGGAAGGGACCTGATGATACGCAAGGGAGAAAACTGATGTACAGTAGGTGTGTGTGTGTGTGTGCGCGCGCCGGTGTGTGAGTGTGAGAGGCGGGGGAGCGACGCTGATAATGCGCAAAACCTATACTGAAAGGGGCAAAAAGGATGCGAGGGAAAAATAACAAGCGGCAGACAATCCCGGTCGGTCAGCGGCGAGCTCGGACAAAAGCGCCGAAAAACAAAAGTGGGAAGGGCGAGATGTCGACCGGGAATAACAAATTTGGAGCTGCACACGTAAAACCTATAGGACGGTAGGGACACGGACAACAGTCAAGCAAGTGGCCGCGTAAGGCAGACAGACTCGCACAGTAAAACACTTCACACACTAGCGCGCAGCACTGACATAGAACGGGCAGCGGAAAGTGCGGCGGCTTGGAGACCAACTTTTTCGAAAGCCTATCGTATGTGAAGACGAACGATAGGTGTTTGCCCAAAAGAAATACCGTACTGAATGTAGGAATGTACTATGGTCATAATTATTTTCCTGTTTGCTTTTCGGGGGTAGAGCTGGTATACACAGGCGCAGTTCCCGTAAAAAAAAAAAAAAAAAAAAAAAAAAAAAAAAAAAAACCCACGCAGAACTGAATGACTGGTATTCTTGAAAACAGAATTCATTTCAGTACAATCATGGTGACGTAATCATGGCGCCATCTTTTAAAGTCTCTTCTAGGATGTGACGCGGCGGGGGGTTTTCAGTGGCACGTACAAGTAACTTCATAGGCGTGCAGGTCTAAATCTCCGACGCCGAAGTAACGAGATAAAAATTAAGTCATGTCTAGTTACACAAACCTTGCTACAGAAGGTACATTTGGCGCGAAGCGATGTATGTGCGTGCGTGTTTGTGCGTATGTATGTAAACACGCAAATCTCCGATGATTGTGCACGTATAATCTTGAAAATAAAGGCGGATTTGCTTTATTCATTGAGTGTCTAAGAGAGCCTCCGAGCATATTGAAATTGAAAGTCTCATTGAAGAGTTTAATGACCGTTTATAGAAAGACGGTTGACCCGGCCCACATTAGAGTTCGCAATTTGTGTCATTTTCATTTGGAAGTTTGGATATAGCTAGCTTGGATACAGATATTGGATAGATTCATTAGCCAGCTTTGTACTTTTTTTTAACCTTAGCAGTAACAATTAATTCTTTGCAGAAAAAACAAGATGGGACCTCGGCCCAAAGTTGTTTCTATTTTCAAGTTTATCCTTCTGATACATCTCCTTCTACCCTAACCCATCCTCTGATCTACACACACTGACACACAGAAATAAAGACGGCCACTCTGCGCTTCCCACCATTCTGTGCCTGTGGCCGGGTTGGCGTAGCGATCCATAACCCCGGCCGGGGCCTCAGTTATTTGGCGGGGGTGGGGGAACGGGGGGGGGGGGGGGGGTGGTGGTGGGGGGGGGGGGGTGGGGGTGGGTGGGTAAGGCGAGGCTCTAGAACCGAGGCCCCGAATCCAACCGGCGCTGAAAATCAGTAGCGCATTAACTTACAGAATGATTTGACGGTGGCGCATAAGATATTTTGGATCCTAACGCTTTCTAAACTCCTAAGTTTTCTTCAGATATCATGGAATTGGAGCTGATCCGTTGCTTGGGGTAGGTTGTTTTCGTCGATAGACCGGAAAAAAACCTCCATTTTTGAACACGTGATGCTTTTATCTCCGCCGCAGATTTGTCTTGGTAAAATTATCAGCTGGTGGTGCAGAATTATTTAGTATTTCTTGTCTACCATAATAAAAATATGGTAGACTTTGGGGTGGGGCTGGTCGGAGCACGTTCCGTAGCTCGATAATAATTACGTCATATTTGCGCAATGACGAAGTTGCTGCTTTTATGTCACCGTCACTGTCTGGTTTTCTCCAGAAGCCGAGTTTTATTTTATTTTATTTTTTTACTTTTTGTCTGCGGTATTGAAAATACGGTAGACGAGGAGATGGGGCTGGTCGGAGCCCCCGCACGTTCCGTAGCATGCAAATGACGAACATAGGCGGGCACACATCAGACCCTGAAAGTGAAGTAAAACGATAAAAATTACGTCATGCCTAGCTACGCTAACCGCGCTATTGAACGTACATATTTAAAACGTATGAAACGCCGTGTGTATGTGTGTGTATGTAGACACGAGTTTCTCCTGTGTTTGTGTGCGTACAGGTCTGAAACTTTAAGGAAATGCTTCCTTCAAGATGTATTTCGAGTACTTTACAGCATATTTAAATTGGATTGCGCGAGAACAAGAGAGGCAAAGCCATTATGGCTCACATGTATGACAGATTTACATATGTGTGAACTTTGTGACAATAAGTAAAGGGATGGCTTCTAAATCCAGCAAAATCCATGTTCTCTCAAAATGTAAGCATTTATCACATCATCTGTCAATCCCCCGTAACCCTTGACCTTTGCGATGAATCGACTAAATTAGTATGCATAGGAAGGTCTTATCATCAGCTGCCTTTGTGTCAAATTTGATTGAAAACTTTGCTAAAATGTTGATAATACATACAATTTTATTTTTAAAAAATTGGCATTTTACATACACTTGCCGACCTCCTGTGACTCTTGACCTTTCCGAGGGGTCATCCAAATTAGTATGCATAGATAGGTCTCTGTAGCAAGTTTGGGTTTGAAGTTATGAATAGTATTTGAGAAAAAATACACCTTTTATCAAAATATGGCTATTTTTTAAAACTATTTGCTGAGCTCTTGTGACCCGTGACCTTTCCGAGGGATCAACCAAATTAGCACGCATAGAAAGGTCTTACCATCAGGTATCTTTGTACCAAGTTTGGGTTTGAAGTTGTGAATAGTATTTGAGAAAAAATAAACGATGTCAAATATAGATTTTTTGTACCTATTTCCTGATCCCCTGTGACCTTGCCCTTTGTGAGAGGTCACTCACATTGGTATGTTTAGAAAGGTCTTGCCACAAAGTATCCTTGGGCCAAGTTTGAAGACTGTGCCTTGTATAGTCTCCGAGAAAACGCCAACGTTAAAGTTTACCACGGACGACGGACGACCACTGGCCCAAAACATAGACTCACTTTTGCTTCGCACGTAAGCCGAAAATTGCCGTTTATATAAAGTGGGTTGACACGCATCTGAGTCCGTAATTTGTGTTATAGTTATAAATAACACGACGTAAATAAGGGACACAGTGCATACGCGTCATTGGTTTGAAAAACGTGATTTGTCATGTAATTTTATATTTTTCGTGATATGAGTTTCACGTTGACTTCTAAACTTGAGAAAAATGGTGACAAAAACTTAAATTTAACAGTACAGTTTCAGTCTTCCTATAATTTGTGTGAAGTGAGATTAACTTTACCTAGATACATGGTATTCTGCTGTACACACGTGTGTGTGTTTGTGTGTGTGTGTGTGTGTGTGTGTGTGTGTGTGTGTGTGTGTGTGTGTGTGTGTGTGTGTGTGTGTGTGTGAGAGAGAGAGAGAGAGAGAGAGATAGAGAGAGAGAGAGAGAGAGAGAGAGAGAGAGAGAGAGAGAGAGAGAGAGAGAGAGAGAGAGAGATGATGATGATGATGGAACGTTGTTTTTTTAATGATGAAACGTTTTTATTCAGGATAAAAAGTTTTAGGCATAGCAATACCTATCAAGAGAGAGACAGAGAGAGAGAAGTAGCGACTGAATTGTATACTTTACTTGCTATTTTGAAATACCCAAAATATTAATAAATTGTGTTGTCTTTTCTAAGTGTGTTTCTTTCTCCGCTGGATTCTTCTCTGCATCCTGGAAGCATCCAGGATCCATCCTGGAAGTATGCGGGATATATCCTGGTAGTATGCGGGATACATCCTGAAAGTATGCGGATACATCATGGAAGTATCCGGGATACATCATGGGAGCATCTAGGATCCATCATGGAAGTATTTGGGGGATATCCTGGGAGCATCAAGGATCCATCATGGAAGTATTTGGGGGATATCCTGGTTACATCCTGGGAGCATCTAGGACCCATCATGGGAACATGTGGGGGGGGGGGGGCATCTCGGATTTATCCTGGCAACATCATGGCAGCCCATACGGGGCCCATTTGGGACCTATTTGCTCATCCCATGTGTGCCCCATATAGGCAGCCCATATCGGCCCCATATTCCAGCCCGCATGGGACCCATAAGACTGTTGACTGGGACACACACACACACACACACACACACACACACACACACATATATATATATATATATATATATATATATATATATATATATATATATATATATATATATATATATATATATATATATATATATATCACGTGTTGATACTCGTCAACACACAAACAGTTTTGAATGTTGCCAATGCTCTGGGAGCGCGTACGGCCTTTGAACTATTGAACTAGGCAATAAGATGGCAGTCGCTTAGACTCACCCCCCCCCCCCCACCCCCACCCCATCCCCCCCCCACCCCCTCACACACAGAGACACGACACGCTTGGACTTTTCCCAGGAAATAACATTGAGGTCGCCAAGGCTAAAATCCCCCCCCCCCCCCCTCGCTTCTCCCCCCCCCCCCCCGAAAAAAAATATATACAAACAATAAATTAAAAACAAAATTAAAAAACAACAACAAGCAAAACAAACAATAAAAGAAGAAGAAAACGATCGCCCCCCACCCCCCCCCCCCCACCCCCCACCTCCTCTCCCCCGAAAATTTGCAAGAAAGAGCGACATAGATTTTAGGAGGCTGGAAAACACAACTCGGCCACGCCTGATGACCCCCGCCCCCCTCCCCCCCCCCCCCCCCCCCAATTCTCGGCTCAGCTGTCTGCGCTGCTTAGAGACTAGCGTGTGATCGACATCGTGCCAGTAATATGGAACTAAGCCAACGTAACACGCAACGACCGGAATGTCAATCAATGGGCTCAGTTACACAGGCTGGTGTGCCAATGAAAAAAAAAATGAGTCGGCTCCTTAGGATCAGAACACTAACAAATATATGTACATAATACTGGCAACATGCAAGCAAAACGCGATTTTTTCACTGTAACGTTTCCAAGCTCTTTACTGTTTAGTAAATAGGCTTTTTTCAGTTTATTTTGTTATTATTTGTTAGAGAATGTTATGAAGGGTGTGCTAAGTTTTGAAAATTTAACTGGGGTCAGTATAAATGAAAATCAGCTCTATTACGTATTGACCTACTCTTTGTTCCTCAACCTGAGCATCCAAATAATCAAGCTGACTTACAGACATGAAAAGCAAACGGTTGTAATTAGAGTAGCGGTCATAATTACCTATCAGATGGATATGGGAAGTTTACTAATTCCTATTTATGCCCGCCTTGCACATGTAGTGTATGTAAGGTCCTCCTTTTCAGTTTCAATCACTGGGGCATGAACACAAAAAATGGCTTGAAAATAATGCACACTCCAGAAAATCTGATCTATTACAAACTTGATTTGTACCGGAAGTTTTGGTTCTTTAGTGGTTTAGTAGCATTAGCAGCCCACACTTGCTGTTTGTCAACGTCTCTCACTGGAAACGGGCTGATGTGTTCAGTTTAGCTCACTTAAATCATTAATTAAACCAGCGTCCACCCTGTTACCAAGGGCGATAGCTCTTTTAATTTTTTGTGAAAGTAGAATAGACAGTAGGCTCAAAGTCTAAACTCAGCCCTTTAGAGCATCGTTAGCAGTCCGCGCTTTCTGTTTGTTAACATCTCTCACAGGAAATTCGCATTTCACAATGCGTTCAGTTTAGCTCATTTTCATAATTAGTTAAACCCTGACAACCAAGGGCGACACCTCTTTCAAACGTTTTGTGAAAGTAGCTTAGTGGGTTCAACATCTAAAATCAACACCGAAATTATTTATTAATGTTTAATTATTTCGCTCCTTACTTGCAAAGACCTGTGGGAAACCTTTCGCTTTTCTTCTGCCGGTGAGTATATATATAAATTACTGTAAGAACGCTGACAGACCATAGCAAATAACTATGCCAAATTGAGATTTGTTTAAAATTTTAAAAAATCAGTATCTGCTTTCGAACTTCGTACTTTTGTCCCTTCTTTCAAAAGATGCCAAAGTGTTCTAGCACAATAAAACACACAGCTTTCTGAGCAAAATAAGTCATTATTTTTCAGTGACGGGGAAACCTGGCGGTCAGCAAAGACGGCATATATACAAAGTCTTTGTGGTCAGTGCTGGATCCGGTCTACCAATTGAGCTGGCCTGACGGGATATTCAACAAATAGAGAGAAGCGTCCACATGGACTCCCAGGGACCGGCACCATGAGCCATGATATTAAATACCATGGCCCGCAATAGCCTACCTGCCTGTATCCACATCCCAGTATGCAAAGATCCTGGGCCGACATCAGCTGCAGTGCCGGGCTCACGCAAGGCTGTGCCGGGCCCATTGCGGCCGACGTCAGCTGCAGTGCCGGGCTCGCGCAAGGCTGTGCGCGGGCCCATTGCGGCCGACGTCAGCTGCAGTGCCGGGCTCGCGCAAGGCTGTGCGCGGGCCCATTGCGGCCGACGTCAGCTGCAGTGCCGGGCTCGCGCAAGGCTGTGCGCGGGCCCATTGCGGCCGACGTCAGCTGCAGTGCCGGGCTCGCGCAAGGCTGTGCGCGGGCCCATTGCGGCCGACGTCAGCTGCAGTGCCGGGCTCGCGCAAGGCTGTGCGCGGGCCCATTGCGGCCGACGTCAGCTGCAGTGCCGGGCTCACGCAAGGCTGTGCGCGGGCCCATTGCGGCCGACGTCAGCTGCAGTGCCGGGCTCGCGCAAGGCTGTGCCGGGCCCATTGCGGCCGACGTCAGCTGCAGTGCCGGGCTCACGCAAGGCTGTGCCGGGCCCATTGCGGCCGACGTCAGCTGCAGTGCCGGGCTCACGCAAGGCTGTGCGCGGGCCCATTGCGGCCGACGTCAGCTGCAGTGCCGGGCTCACGCAAGGCTGTGCCGGGCCCATTGCGGCCGACGTCAGCTGCAGTGCCGGGCTCACGCAAGGCTGTGCGCGGGCCCATTGCGGCCGACGTCAGCTGCAGTGCCGGGCTCACGCAAGGCTGTGCGCGGGCCCATTGCGGCCGACGTCAGCTGCAGTGCCGGGCTCGCGCAAGGCTGTGCCGGGCCCATTGCGGCCGACGTCAGCTGCAGTGCCGGGCTCACGCAAGGCTGTGCCGGGCCCATTGCGGCCGACGTCAGCTGCAGTGCCGGGCTCGCGCAAGGCTGTGCCGGGCCCATTGCGGCCGACGTCAGCTGCAGTGCCGGGCTCACGCAAGGCTGTGCCGGGCCCATTGCGGCCGACGTCAGCTCGGGGGCGACCTCATTGGCTTATGAGGATATATGTTGTGAAAAGAAGGCGATCATAAAATGGGATGTGGACTGCGCCGGAATGCAAGGATCGTGCCAGATCATCTTGGCGCTCGGTACTACCCTTGAGGCGTCAGTCGATCCATCTTCTCAGTTCTACGGTGATCCGCGCTGAATGTGTAAAGCGGCCTCGTGTCGCTGCGTATGTCGTCCGGGCGCCATCTGATGACTTCTCGGCACCAGATTATCCCTTCATTATCACTTACACAGCGCTCATCGGCAGCTAGCAAACCCTGTTTTGGAGCGGATGGTGAAAGAACACAGTAACCAATATGATTATCACATCACATTCGGCACAACCTGGGGTGCGTATTCCTATCACTACGTAAAACAAAAACTACGTGTAGATAGCGCTACGGTTGATTGCAATACGCGTCACTAGCACTGCCATCGCTAACAGTAATACCAAGTGTTGTAGCAGTACGTGTCGGACACAAATCCGGGGACGCATACCGCATGGATACGGAATATTTGATTAACGGAGCGGAGAGAGCGCCAGTAGCTACTACTAGCGCCAATGATGTAATTGATGATGTTTCCTGCACTACTGCCGTCTGTAAAACTCAGTGTTTAAGTCTACCGTATTGAAATACGCTAGACTTTGAGATGGGGCTGGTCGGAGCACGTTCCGTAGCATGCAAATGACGAACATAGGCAGGCACGCATCAGACTCTGACAGTGAAGTAACACGATAAAAATTACGTTATGCCTAGGCAACGCCGAACCGCGAAGTTAAACGTACATTTGGCGGAAACGCCGTGTGTGTGTGTGTGTGTGTGTGTGTGTGTGTGTGTGTGTGTGTGTGTGTGTGTGTGTGTGTGTGTGTGTGTGTGTGTGTGTGTGTGTGTGCGCGTGCGTACACCAAATCACTCAAATGGGTTACTTTCTTTACCATCCTTATGCAAAATGGGTGTGTGTAAAATTCTGGGTGACCAAGTCAGACACCCATTTTTTGCCTGAGGGTTGTTTCTGTATTATCTTTCATTCAAAAGTCAGAAAAAAATATCAAAATACGATGTCCTCATTTTGACAGATTTACTTCATGGTTGTGTTTCGGCGATGCCCTGGGCCTGTGTATTGACACGAAAGTGGCCGGAGTGTTTTCAGATCAATTTGATGATCGCTGATTGGTTAGCCCAACACCCATGAACGGAGTTGTTTCCCTTGCTTAAACGTCTTTCGTCTCCAACCGTGACCGGCCATTCTTTCGCGTTTGCAGAGGTACTTTATGCAATATTTCTTAGTTAAGAGCACGCCCAAATGTACTTGTTCAATGCAGTTATTTAACTGTGAGATGCCTCCAATCCCCGATACCCGTTTGGCCCAGAAAAATAAGGCGTCTGCTTCAGCCGTGGCTCGGTCCGTGTCTTCCTCTCTCTGACCGTTGAGTCTTGTAGTAAATGATAATAGAACCCCACGATTTTAACAAAAGCTTTCTTCTTCAATGAAAGGAATTCGTTCAATAACCCCATTACAAGGTCAGTCTGCCACGCGATTTTGTTTCTTCTTTTTTTTTCTGACATGTGTTAACTTGCCACATGCATGCACAGTATCAGCTGACTTTTTTTTAAAAAACAAAAATGGCGCCAGATTTCAATCCTCGTTCGCAAAACTGACTCGCGATTCGAAGAACAAACGTCCACAAACAGGTCTTTCGGAATGTGCAACTGAAGTGTCGCTTTTTACTGTCTTGCCAGTTTTTAGTTCTCAGGGTCACCCTGGTCAGCCCCACAGGGTGGGTTTTTCTCTCTATTCTGGGGCATGTGTTTCTGTCTACCCTTTGTCCATTCACCTGTATTTGCCTTTTTAAAACTCTCCCTACTGTCTGCACTGCCTGTAGCTCTTGATATTGGATGTGTGTTGCTAAATGGTCTTCGCTTTATTTAGGCCCCATGTGTTAGGTTTATTTAACTCATTCTACCCCAGACACACCATGGCAGGATAAGGATCCACAATGATAGTTCAAGGGTGATGCCAGAATAGCTTGGCGCCTGCGGGCGCCAAGCTATTCTGGCATCTCCCTTGAACTATCATGGTCGATCTGTGCCCTGCACTGCAATGCAGTCTTGAGAGGACAGGGGCAAAATTTAAGGATTTTGGTTTTGGGGTAGAATGAGTTAACGTATTTGACCGGCAGGCGACATACATGGCAATGTTCTGTTTAGGTGTTTTTTTTCACAAGCAGTGCAGGCACGTCCTGAGAAAGCCTTGTTGCTGTCGGGGCATTAAGCAATGTACAATCAATCTGATTCAAAATGTCAGTTGGTTTACATGGTTGTATTGGACATGTTCTCAGCAACACCGTTTTGGTCACACCGGCTCAGGACTTTCTGCACACACCCAGCTCCGGATGGCAGCAGGATGTCCAAACCCATCGGGATCTATGCTGCAGAATCATGGCCCCCAAGCCTCTGCCACAGAGGGTGCGTCTGGTAGGAGGGTGCATGGACGGCAGCGGAATGCTCCCAATTACAAACTGGTAAGTAAAGTGATTCTATGATCATCTTCATTTTATTGGCTGGCGTGCGTGCGAAGCAAAAGTGAGTTTATGTTCTGGGCCACTGGTCGTCCGTCCGTCGTCCATGGTAAACTTTAACTCATTCTACCCCAACACCAAAATCCTTAAATTTTGCCCCTGTCCTCTCAAGACCGCATTGCAGCGCAGGACACAGATCGACCATGATAGTTCAAGGGTGATGCCAGAATAGCTTTGCGCCCGTAGGCGCCAAGCTGTTCTGGCATCACCTTTGAACTATCATGGTCGATCCTTATCCCAGGGGTGGGATTCTTCCGCGGATTTCCGCGGAAATTCTTTCACAATTCCGCTGAAGCATATTTATTTTCCGCGTCTAATAACAACGAAAAAGACGAAAAAAAAAAATCTTCTTAAATGGCAAAAAATTCTCAAATGGGTTGGATTTGTATGTAGTTTGGTTCACTATCGCCCGACACTTCCGGTAGCTTAAGGTCGCAGTGGAAAATGGTGGTGAAAAAGGATATTGTCCATGACAGAGTGCCGTTTAGTGTGCATCTGAACATAAACTGGTACGCACATTCCATTTTTATACTGCAGATCAGGAGTGTCATAACAAAGTCCATTTTCGGGTGTGTTTGGTCTCGCTCCCCCTGTCGGTTTTTGGATACTTTGGCGAACGGTGGACACGCGCCTATCCCCCCCCCCCTCCCCCCCCCCCCTCCCCCCCCCCCCCCCCCCCCCCTCGTTTGATTTTTGTCGTTTGATTTTCCGCGTTTTCTTTGTTACTAGAATCCCACCCCTGTTATCCTGCTGTGGTGTGTCTGGGGGTAGAATGAGTTAACGGTGGCATTTTCTCGGAGACTATTCAAGCCACATTCTTTACTCAAGCTTGGCCCAAGGATACTTTGTGGCAAGACCTTTTTAAACATGCCAATTTGAGTGACCTCTCTCAAAGGGTCACGCAGGGTTGACAAATGTGTGAAAACTGCTTGCATTTTCAGAAAACGTGGATTTTGCTGCTGCAGAAGCCAGCCCTCGTCACCGAGGTCACACATATGTAAATCGGTCATACACGGGATTACTCTTTTTATTCTTGTGCAAGGCCCCTTAAACCAAAATTGGGCTGTTTCTGTTTCTAATGCAGCTTTGGTTTCAATCTTTCTTTCTTTCTTTCTCCAGTTGGCAAATGGCGCCTGGGATGGACCCGAGACTGAGAGTAGTGCCAGCGCATCGCAATACGAGGGCAGTGATGACGAGGAGTTTGTTCCTGGCTCGAGCTCACCAGATTCCGAGGGTGTGTCGGCATCAATTGCTGGGATCTCTGACATAGACAGTATTGTATCGACTATGTTAGATTTCATCAAAGTGGCAGGTTCGGGGTGGCCAGTACCAGCAAGGTGCAGTGTGCGTTAGGGGGTGGCAATGAGAATGTGGATAGGCAGGAGGAACATGATGCTGGAAAGAGTGGGGAAAGAGCACTTACAGAAGAAACAGGTGTGCACGTGTCGCAGAGAGGGAAAGGAAAGTACAAATGGGACAAGAAACATGCATGCAAATTGTGTGGCAAGCTTGTCTTGAAAATGAGCACGCACTTACAAGATGTCCATGCAGATGAGGCAGACGTTGCTAAAATTTTGTCGATGAAAAAAGGGACCAAGCAGAGACGTCGAGCATGGATCAGACTACAAGATGAGGGTGATTACATGCATAACGTTGCTGTTCTTGAAAACAAATCCGGATGTTTGATTCCTAAGTATCGCACCAAAACTAGTAAGGTAGACGACCTTCTCGCATGTAGCCATTGCAAAGGGCTCTATCAAAAAAAAAGCTGATCTCTGTACACTCAAAACGTTGCTGTCAGAAGCCAGGAGGGTTTCAGATCACTCGGCGAGGAGACGCGGCGCGCCGTAGTCGGCTAATTCTTCCAATGCCCTTAGACGTTGAATTTTCCTTCTATCACAGCCAGAGAGATGATGAGATAAGCCGTCTCATCAGAACTGACCCCTTGCTTCTTGAGTATGGAAAGAGATTATTTGACCGCAGGGACATTGAAGAACACACGGCTGGACAAATCAGCTCCAGGATGCGGGAGTTAGGGAGACTATTAAAGATTATCAGAGTGAGGTCAGAAATGAAATTCGCAAGTTTAAATGTTGTGATCAATTCAGCTAGCTTTGATCATGTTGTCCTGGCTGTAAAAGAGCTAGCAGATTTTGATGAGGACACACATCAGTTCAAAAAAGGCAATCTCGCAATGCGCATAGGCCATGCTTTGAAAAAGTGTTCACAGATCAAACAGTCACAGGCATCCAAACAGCTTCGGCAAGGTTCAGACGACAGGTGGCGACAGGAGCTCTCTGAGGTGCAGCGGTTTGACTCTGTCTTCAATGGGGACTGGTATGATGGTGTGTCCGCTACAGCAGCCCAGTGGGTCGGGAAAATGACCATGAACAAACCCAAGCTGATCCCATCATGTGAAGATGTGAGGAAGGTCCAACAGCTTCTTGAGACAAGGATGGTTTCGGAAGATTATCCGACAGTGTTTAAAGCAACTCTTTGTGCTGTATCACTTTTCAACCGAAAACGAGGGGGAGAAGTTCAGAGAATGAAGGTGTCAGACTTCCAGAATGCTAAGATTGGATAGATCACCAATCAAGATATCTTGAAAGGTCTCACAGAGGTTGAGAAGAAAATGGTGAATTATTTTCAGCGAGTGGAAATCAGAGGCAAGTTTAATAGGAGTGTTCCCGTTTTGCTGAAGAAGAAGATGATGACAACTGTGGACAGAATCCTTCAAATGAGGCAATCAGTGCCAGCTCTCGCTGATTCCCAGTACATCTTTGCCACACCTTCTGGTCAGAGGCCTTACAGAGGCCATGATGTTCTGAAGGCCCATGCCCTAGAAGCAGGGGTGCCATGTTCACATTTACTCAGTTGCGGAAGCAGGTTGCAACTTTGGCTCAGTCAATGGCCATCTCGGAGTTAGACCAGGATCAGCTGGCAGATTTCCTTGGCCATGATATTCGGAAACATCGCCATATCTACCGCCAACCTCAAGACGTCCTTCAAAAGGCAAAAGTGGCAAAGATTCTTCTGTCAGTTAACAATGGGATGACAGATTTTGAGAGTTGCATTAGAGCTGAGCGGGGCGATGATGAAGAGATTGACTTTGACAATGAAGACACATCAGAAACTGGCAGAGATGTCTCGGGGGGAACAGCACCTGTGAATGAAGCAAGTAGCAAGTCAACAACACAGGAATCGATGAGCATGACGGAGAAAAGACGTCCAGAGCCTGATGACAATCTAGATAGTTTTGATGATGACAGCACTGCGTCAGCTCCTGTTCGAAAGAAAGCTAGATTTACAAGGAAACCATGGGGGGAAGTTGAAGAGAAAGCTGTTCAAACTCGTTTCAAGACACACCTCGTCATGAACAAACTTCCTGGAAAGGCCGAGATACAGTACGCAATGGCAGAGGAGCCTGCACTTAGACATAGGCGCTGGACAAACATTAAGGATTATGTCCGCAACAGACTGAAAAAGTTACAAAAGAAATGAATTGAGTTTCCCCGCCACTCGCGGCATTTTTGATTTCATACAGATTTATTACACGAGTGTTATTATTGGGGTGGTTTCAGCATGTATAGCCTGCTTTTTTTTTTAATTATTTGATGGACGCCTGGATCATTTTGTATACTGTATAACCTTTGGATTTGCAAAACGAAACAGCCAGCTGGGGACAAAAGACAATAATAAGATAAGAAAACCATTGACAATGTAAAGATTGATTACAAGAGTGTTATTGGGGTGGAGGGGGGGGCGGATCATTTTGTAATATACTGCATACCATTTTAAAAACTCTGCAAATGAAAGAATGGTTGGTTGTACTGCATACCATTTAAAAAACTCTGCAAATGAAAGAATGGTTGGTTGTTGGAGACGAAAGACGTAAATAAAGGCTGAAGTTTCAAGTGATTTCTTATGTTGTCAGTTAATTAATTAATGTCAGTGTTCTGTTCTGTCATTTTAACTCATTCTACCCCAAGACCGGAATCCCCAAATGTTGAAGTCGTCTTCAGAAGACTGTGTTGCAGTGCAGGACACAGATTCACCATGATAGTTCAAGGGTGATGCCAGAATAGCTTGGCGCCCATAGGCGCCAAGCTAGTCTGGCATCACCCTTGAACTATCATGGTGGATCTTTATTTTGCTGTGGTGTGTCTGGGGTAGAATAAGTTAAGCCCAAATGTTGAAGTCGTCTTCAGAAGACTGTGTTGCAGTGCAGGAGACACAGATTCACCATGATAGTTCAAGGGTGATGCCAGAATAGCTTGGCGCCCATAGGCGCCAAGCTATTCTGGCATCACCCTTGAACTATCGTGGTGGATCTTTTATTTTGCTGTGGTGTGTGTGGGGTAGAATAAGTTAAGCCCAAATGTTGAAGTCGTCTTCAGAAGACAGCGTTGCAGTGCAGGACACAGATCCACCACGATAGTTCAAGGGTGATGCCAGAATAGCTTGGCACCCATAGGCGCCAAGCTATTCTGGCATCATCCTTGAACTATCGTGGTGGATCTTAAATTTTGCTGGGGTAGAATAAGTTAAGTGTTAGTTTCTTCGTTTGGGTCTTTTTCTATCTTTCATATTTTTCCACACTTTTTGACCCGCATCATAGCTTCAAATTTGTTCACTGCCATAATTCTATGCAAGCTACATTACAGTACTTACAGATGAGGACATAGACCAATGGCTTTAGTTCAATTAGTTATTTGGGTTTAACGCCGAGCAGGCGACTAAGGCCATCTCACGGCGGGGCTTTAGTTCAAGGGTGGTGCCACAATAGCTTGGCGCCTAGAGGCACCAAGCTATTCTGGCACTAACCCTTGGACTATTTCAGTCACACTAGTTGCACACACTGGTGTATTCCAAATGATAAGGGTTAATATTCAAAATGCTCTGTTGCTGTTTGTCTGAAACTCCAGAGTACCCAAAAACAAAAAAAAAAGTCCTTTTATTTCCAGAATACATTATGTTGAGGGGAAGTGGCGCAGTGGTTAAGGCGTCTGCCTCCAATGCCAAAGGTGCGAGGTTCGATACCGGGTTCCGGCGTTGGATTTTTCTCCTCTGGTGTCACCGTCTGGGCAGTGGGCAGATGTTCACATCTGCACGGGACATAGACGACCCCGGCCCCCACGAGTCCCCTGCTGCCTTGCAGGCATGGCCGCTTGGCTGCGGAAAGGCTAAGGGAGGAAACCCCTGACATCAAAGCCCCCGTGTCTCCGGGGAAGGCTTTTGAGCCAGAGACTAAGACAAGGACAGTCTGATATAAAACCTATGACCCGAGGACCTCGATGCCACCGTCCCAGCTTGCTAGGCCATGGCAAACGAACCAAGGGTTTAAAGGGTGGGGCCAGTACTGCGCACACTGCACTCCACCAAAAGCTCCACCGCGCAGGCTCGTCTAGGAAACGCCCACGGACTATGACACTGAATGCTTGCAGACGACGTGGGCAAGCCCTATAGAATCTTCGTTCGCGAAGTCAAGTCAAGAACAAGAACATTATGTTGATTCTCACATCAATGCCATGATAAACTGTTTTGCTTCAGAAGGACAAAACGCAGCAATGTTTAAAAGATTTCCTCTGTAAAAATCATAATCGAAAGGTTTCGGGCCAGTGTTTATTGAATTTTGCACCATACAATGTAAAGAATGTTAAAGCACACATACACATTAAGTTGGGGAAAAAAATGAATGTGAAAAAGAAGTATTCCATGAACTTGACCTTATTACAGACGCCTACTGTTGTGAAGACACCCATTTTGACTGTAACGCCAGTTTTTGTGTGAGAGAGACACCCACCCACTTTATTGGCAGAAACCAATTTTTTTCGGCATCTAGTGGCTCTGTTTCTAGAAAATGTCTATTTTATTTTAAGTTAGAGAGCTTAGTTATAAGGTGAGTTCTAAACATTCGCATCAATTCCAGAACGGCCCTAGAATAAATAGAAATATGGGAACCCATTTTCACATGAAATGGTAGGTAACCCACTGTGAGGCTTTTGTGCGCCTGTGTGTGTGTGTGTGTGTGTGTGTGTGTGTGTGTGTGTGTGTGTGTGTGTGTGCCTTGTGAGTGTGTGTGTGTGTGTGTGTGTGTGTGTGTGTGTGTGTGTGTGTGTGTGTGTGTGTGTGTGCACGGTGAGCGGCAGCAGGCACGAGTGAATGCGAATGTATGCAGTGACGTGTATGGTATGTCGACGTATGTTTTGTGCCGCCTACGTGTTTCCATGTCACCTGAAGAAGGATCTTTGATCCGAAACATCGTTCCTTGTTTCTATTTTAAAGGGTTTTCCACATTTATCTTCTGTTTTTCTTTCAAGTGTTAGAAGTTTGGTTTGCATTAAAGTTAATTAAGCTGTATTAGCAAGCCGTTTTCCACTGCCAATGACACGTTGATTACTTCCCTTGCGACAAAATCGCGGCGTAGTCCCGGAATACAGTCGGAATAACCGGCCTCTCCTAAGCCAAAATAACCACATAAACACATATTATTAGTACGTAAAGTCGAAATAATCTTATATTTTAAGTTTTACGTGCAATAAAAGTTGTTTATTTAGCGTTAGAAAGCTTCGAAGGGCTTGTTCTTTGAGCCTCTTGTTCTCTCCAAGGCGGGTATCTTCGCCGCTTAGGCCACTTCGCTTCGAAGCTTTCTAACGCTAAGTACACAACTTGTATTGCACCTAAAACTTCAAAAATAAAATTATTTCTGCTTTAAGTACTAAATAATATGCGTTTATATGGTTATTTTGGCTTAGGAGGTTATTTCGACTCTTTTCGGACAGCGCGATCTTGTAACAAGGGAAGAGAGATGAAAATAGGAGATTACAAGCCCACCCATTTAAGAATCAATTGATTTATTTGATCCTTTCCGTAAATAAACAAACGCACTTGACCAAATACCTTCAACAGCTTTATCTGCCCAGTCAGGCCACCCGGCCCCTTGGAAACAATGGCTAGTTAAAATATCAATGCTGTCACAGTTAGCGTTCCTGAGAAATAGCGACTACATTCTGTACACGCAACCCACCCCCCTACCCCCACACCCCACCCCCCACCAACCTCGCACACACACACACATACCCACCCCCTACCCCCACACCCCACCCCCCACCAACCTCGCACACACACACACACACACACACAAGCACACACAAACATATTAGGTCAAATTATTCCGTTCTGTGTCAACGCTTCAAATTTATGTCACTAAGCCACTAGGACAGATTTTTAATGTGATACAAACCTTAAAAATAGGTTTTTTTTTTCCAAATATGGGGCACCAAGTCGTTCCTAAAATTAATAAAACTCTCCAAGTTAGTAGTTGTGTGGAGGAAAAAGAATTTTGTTTCGACGTCTGTGTGAAGAAAAAGTTTTCACTCCACTCATCGTGACTGCTGCGAAGCATTAAAAATAAAAGACAAAACCCATAACTCTACTCCCAGTGAGAGACCTCAGTGATTCAAGTCACTATACACCCACTATGTTTTACGAGTGTTTTTAGATCACCAACTCACGCGAGGAGAAAATTGGGTGTGAGTGGTTAGTTTGAAACCGGATCAGTGAACATCTGGTGGTTGCGTGCGTTTATTGCCTTGCAACCGGGCCAGAGCAGGAAGAAAATCAAGCCAGACAAGCTTTTGCGTAGTCATTATTATAACACTTGCCATGTGTGTGAGTTTATTAGATTGTGTCCCTTTCATAACCAGAAAGCTTGAAATTGGTAGTAAAATGGTTTCCTGTTTATGCTCAGTGGGGACGACCCTGTACAATAGGCCTTTTATGCCCAAGCTTTTGCGTAGTCATTATATAACACCTGCTCTGTGTGGGTGAGTGAGTTTATTAGAATGCACCCCTTTCATGACCAGAAATGCATGCATAGTGTTTTGTACACACAGTTTATATATTGTGTTTTAAAAATGAACTTAATGACGCTCGACCCACACTGTGGCTTATTTGTTGGTGCCACGGGCTGTGGAAAAACTGAATTTGTACTTAATCTATTACAAACAAGATACATTCATCATTTTGAAAACATTGTGATATTCTGCCCTACTGTCAAACACAACAAAGCTTATCACAACCGTTCATTCATTTGGACTGACAGCAACATTTACTTAGTTACCCCTGAGAAAAAACTGAACGACTACCTGCAGTATTTTTACAAGAAATTTGAAGGACAGCCAACCCTGTTCATAGTCGATGACTGCTCTGCAGATAAGGATATTGTTAAGAAGAGAAACACACTAGCAGAACTGGCCTTCAGTGGCAGACATGCAAACATCAGTGTATGGATTCTCACTCAGAAATATAATGCTGTACTGAAAGATTTTTGTGAGCAGTTAAAGTTTATCTGTTTGTTTTACTGTAAAGATCGTGACAGCTTTGAAGACTGTCTCAGAGAGAACGATGTCATCCCCAACAAACATGAACGAGACATTGTGAAAAACAAACTGAAATTGACTAAGCATCTAAAGCTTATTTTAAAGACAGATCAGCCCACAGGGTATGGGTTAGTGAATTAATTTAACCTTTTGTTTTTGTCCATAAAAAATGATGGACAGACAAAGCAGGCGAGCATTTGATATCACAGAGAGCTTCAGAGGTGTTGAGCATTTTTATGACTTAAAAACACAAGTTAAACACCCGTTTGAGCCTTTGATAAAACTCTCAACACCAACGAAGATATACATGGCATTTAATGTAACTTTTGGATATTCTAATAGTTCACCACGTTATAATTACAAGACTGTTGATCTTAAGACACAAGATTTTATAGTTTATGATGCTAACTGTGACTGGTTTGAGAGTATGTGTTTACACATATTCTACCATCTAAGTAAACAACATGATTATATTGAATTTGTTATTGTGAATAAAGTGATATTACACCTGCAGCATGAGCACAAAACCTTAAGACACATACCGGGGAAGTGGTTGATTTGTTGGGGAATGAACTAAATATTTATTATTATAGGGATTACAGACAATAAAGTGGTGTTACACAGGTATAATTTTTCCTATTTATTATTTTGTCGGTCAAATAAAAATGATGGACAATGCCCAAAGCTTAAGAAACGTGTTTCACACAACAGATTTGCCTATATCCAACACTTACAGTGTCTATGAATCGATAGAAAGGTCTTTTTTGGTCATACAAGATATCCTTCTTTCTGGTAGTGTAAAGATTCAGATTGTTGCTAAAATAGAATTTACCAGGGTAGATGGTGAAGTGATTGTTTCATATATCTCAACAAGACAACACACAGTTAATTCAAAAGAGGAATTGGAAAAAGTGTTTAGAGAAAGACTGTTGCCTGACTTCCTTGAAGCAATTGACAGAGCAAAAATGCAGGGATCTGGTTGGCATGAAGGCCGTGTACATGAACTACAACTGAAGCAGTCAAGATACCATCCTATTTTAGGCAAATCATGGTTGCCCCTACCAACTGAGGTTGCAGACAAAAAGGCTGTCGTCAATGTTCAGAACAAAGATAATTTCTGTTTCATGTGGTGTGTACTTGCCAAACTGCATTTTGTAAAAACAAAACCTGAACGTGTATCTAACTATACCAAATTTGTAAATGAACTCAACTTCAGTGGCATAAATTTTCCTGTTAAGGTGGAGGATATAGATCTGTTTGAAAAACTAAATCCTGGGATCTCTGTGAATGTGTATGTATAGGATAATGAGTCTGAGAACAAGTTACAACCAATTAGAGTGTCACCAATTGCCCCAACCTATGGTCAGTCAGAAGATAAGCATGTTGATATGTTGCTAATAAGCTCCGGTGATAACTTTCACTACACAATTATTAGGAGTATGTCACGACTAATTCATAATCATGTATCAAAACACAATGGCAAACAGGAAGTATGTAAAAGATGCTTACAAAGGTTCTCCTCTATAAAAGTGGCACATAAACATACCCTGCACTGTAGGTCAGCTGATGACATTCAAACAATACTTAGGTATCCAGATCCTGGTAGCAAGGTATATTTCAAGAACTATGTTAATCAGCAAAAGCTGCCGTTTGTAGTGTATGCTGATTTTGAATCACTGGTTGTACCATGAGGATCCTGTTCCAGAATCATTACCAAAGACTGTAAAATTGAGTGATCAAGTGGTGTGTTCTTTCGGATATATTCTTGTTAGTTCTGACGGCCAGCATACAGAACCTGTTATCTACAGAGGTGAAAATGCAGCAGCTGAGTTTTGAACAGAAATGAGACAACTGTATAGTCAGGTAGTACAGTATTTGGAAAAGTGTCAGATGCCTTTGGTGATGACAGAAGAAGACAAACAGAATTTTGATACGGCGGAGATTTGTTGGATTTGTGAACAACCTTTAGGAGGTTGTGATCAACTTCTGAAGGGTGATAAAGTTCGTGACCATGACCACATAACTGGGCGTTACAGAGGTGCTGCCCACGGTGATTGTAACTTGAAATTAAAAATAGATCCCAAGGCATACAAACTGCCTATCTTTTTCCACAATCTCAAGGAGTATGATTCACATATTATCATGCAGGCTGTGGATGAGTCTTACAAAAAAATTTGTTGTATTGCCCAGACAACTGAAAAATAATTGACTTTTAGGCTGGACAACAAATTAGCATTTTATGACTCCATGCAACATTTGTCTTTAGGGCTTGCTAGTCTCGCAGAAGGACTGACTGAGTATCAAATAACAAGTAAATATTTTGAGCCAGACTTGATTAACAAAGGAGTCTACGAATACATTGATCACTGGGTTGTGTTTGAAGAAAGGAGACTGCCACCAAAAGAGAAATTTTATTCCACACTTAATGGTAAAGGTATTTCTGACTCTGATTACCAGCATGCACTTGATGCATGGGGTAAACTTGGGTGTGAAACGATTGGTGATTACCATGACCAGTACTTGAAAGCTGATGTTTGCTTGCTTGCAGACGTATTTGAAAGTTATCGTGAAAAGGGTTTGTTACACTACAGTCTTGACCCGGCTTGCTACATAACTAGTCCTGGCATGACATGGGATGCATTTTTAAAATCCAGCAAGATATTTATAGACCTGTTGTCGGATCATACGGTGGGTGAAATGGTGGAACGTGGATTGAGGGGAGGCATTAGTATAGCTGCGAACAATTACGCCAGAGCCAACAACAAATATATTGACGGCCTGGGGATTGACCCCTCAAGGTCAAGGTCATTTATTATGTACTTGGACGCTAACAATTTGTATGGGTTCGCGATGTGTGAATTATTGCCCTTGAAAAACTTTTGTCTGTATGATTTGTCACAGTATGACATAACAGAGTTAACAAACTATATTATGACTCATGACCGGAATGATGCAAAGGGTTGGATCTTTGAAGTAGACCTGGAGTACCCACACCACCTACATGATTACCACAATGATTATCCGTTGGCTGTTGAGAAAATGAGTATGATGGGTAAAAAAGAAGACACCAAACTTGTGCCAAATTTGAATGACAAATTCAATTACGTTTGCCACTATCGCTTGCTGCAGTTTTACATCAGACACGGGTTAGTACTAAAGAAAGTTCACAGAGGTATTCAATTTGAGCAAAGTGCTTTCATGAAAGATTACATAATGAAGAACACAACATTGCATGCGAGGGACAGCAACACTGCATTTGACAAAGACTTCTTTAAGCTTATGAACAATGCCTGTTTTGGTAAGACAATGGAAAATCCTCATCACCGCAAAGATGTGAGACTGGTCACAACTGAATTGGGTGCAATTAAACTTACAGGTAAGCCACAGTACACAGGGTACAAAGAGTTTCATACAATACAATACAATACAATACAATACAATACAACTTTATTGTCTGTTCGAGTCCAGGCACGACAGAAATTTGCCTTTCGGCTCGTCATGAAACAACAATATAAGACATTAACAAATGCTGCAAAAGCATATCATGAAAAATTATCATTGCAGCAATCTATTACAAGCAATCTGTCACAAGATGGGAGGTAATGTTAAGTAGATCATACTTATCATGGCGTTATAAACGAGAGTTCAAAATCGAGACAGCAGTTGGAATAAAAGACTTCTTAAAAACATTCCTTTTGGCAAGCGGCATGTTGAAACGTCTGCCTGATGGTAGCATTTGAAACTGATCAGAGAGTGGGTGACTAGGATCATTGACAATGCTAGCAGCTATCCTTCGGACAGCTCTATGGTACAGATCATCTACTGGGTACTGTCCTAGGCCAATGATCTTCTCAGCTGTTCTGACGATACATGACAGTCTGCCACTGTTTTTCATACTGAGATTGCCATACCAAGCAGTGACGTTAAACGTCAGTATGCTTTCGATCAGGCTTCTATAAACGGATTCTAAAACCCTGGAACTGACATCAAAACTTCTCAGTTTCCTAAGAAGGTACAGACGCTGGTTTGCTTTTTTCACAATCAGATCAGTGTTTCCAGTGAAGGACAGCCCACTATCCATGACTGTGCCAAGGTACTTAAATTCAGTGACCACCTCTACAGGTTGATTATTAATTGAGACAGGTACAAAAATATCATCAACTTTCCTGTCATCAATGACGAGTTCCTTGGTTTTCTGTACATTCATTTCCAGAAAACTGTCTTTGCACCATGACTCTAATACTGCTATCTGTGCAAAGTACTCGGCCAGACTGCCTTCTTTTTGGAGTAGGCGTACAAGGGCATCATTGTATGCAGTGTCACTCAAAAAAAAAATTGTCATTCATCATTGTATGCAGTGTCACTCAAAAAAAAAAAAGATTGTCAAACTGGACAAGCCAGTATTCATTGGTATGGCAATACTTGAGTTATCAAAACTGTTGATGCTTGAATTTTATTATGATTACTTCAAACCAAAGTATCCTGAGTGCCGTCTGCTATACACTGACACTGACTCTATGATCATTGATGTGCCTACTGAAGACATGAAAACAGAACTGCATATGTATGACACGTCTGACTACCCTAAGGATCACCCGCTGTTTAGCACACAAAACAAAAAAGTGCCTGGAAAGTTTAAAGATGAACTAAATGGAGTGCCGATAGTTGAGTACGTTGGACTGAGATCAAAAATGTATTCTATACTGCACCAAAAATGTAGTCAGTCAAAAGCCAAAGGTATAAAAAAACAGCAATAAAAAATAAAGACATTCGACATGAACATTACAAGCAAGTATTAGATGGAGAACTAATGCCTGATTATCCAAACAAGACACTGAGATCAAATAGACACAATATTGAAATGATCCAAACACATAAAAAGTCTCTAGCAGTAGGGGACACAAAACGAGTGTTTCACACCAAGGAAAAGGCTTATGCACCTGGACATTATGCGCTTAAGTTATCTGAAGAAATAGCTGATGAACTAATCGATGAATTAGTTGATGAAATGGTTAAAAATGCGTAACAGTGTCTGGGGGAATAATCTGTAATTCTTCTCTGACAAATGCCCTCTTTGGGGTGGGCTCATACAGATAATAAATCGATGCATTAGTGCCAGGAACTATTTTTTTTATATTGTGAACAGATGTAGACCAAATTGGATCAGTTGCCCTGCTCCTGACGTCATTCTCGACCTCGCCAGGTTGATACAAATATCTCACCTGTTTTGTAAACAAGCTTGTGTCAGGAGGTGTTGTTTTTTATTTCTGACCCTGATGGCATTGTTTTCAATTTAATAGCATCAACAGGTTTAGGGTGACCTTCATTATTCATTGCTTTTATCACAGATGGTAATCTCTTAACCCACTCAGTGTTACGTGCATCATGCATGAGTTCCTTAGAATACTGATAGCTTAAAAGTCTCTCCGATAATTGCTTGTTAAAGTTCTCAACAATTGCCTGTGATCTATGCACGCCCGGTATGCCTCGCCACACTAGCACTCCATGCTTTGCAAATAACTGATTAACAGCACTTTAAATTCAGATCCGTCATCGACTTGCACAAGCCTGGGAAATTTTAAAGGACCACGACTATATATCTTTGTTAACTCAATCAGCACTGGCTGTTTTTTCGTTAGCAATGCTCTGTATACTGGCTGTTTCGATGGGTTAGAAAAAAATTCATTAAAAAAAAACTTTCTGACAAATGTAAATACAATTTTCAGGTTAGTTGATTAGTAAATGAGTGCATGCATATACAAAATTTTGAGTTACTAACCCCAAAAATGTATATTCTGGAGCATAGTAAAGATACCATTTATTTTCCACACTGCACTTCCAAGTGTAATCGGTTATCAGTTCACTTGTGACACACCGAACAGTTCAATCAGATGCATTCTCCTCACTCTCTGCTGGTTCAAAAACGCTATCACTGTCTTCCTCAGACTCTTCTGCATCAGAACCCTCAATATGGATGATTTCTATCACTTCTCTGACAGTAAATTGACGATTACTTTGCGCTCTTGTTGTGAGTGAAGCACGCAGAAACGCCATGTTGTTTCGCAAATGTAAGCAAAGCTAGTATGTTCGAAAACCACGCTCTACTACAGTAACTGTGAGGCCTAGTGATAAAAATAGGAATGAGGGTCATTGTACGAAAACAGAGCTGCACACTAGGCATGTTAGTTTCGTATTCAGAAATCCCCAGTTCTTGTAGAAGGCGGCCAACGTCACAACCCGCGATCGCGGTGATCAGAGTGCAAGCGTTGTGCAGGCCATCACCGGGATCGCGGTGATCCGGGTGGAGTGAGTTAAAGCAGTGGCCACTGTTACAGCATTTTTGTCAGTTATGGGTTTGGCATCCTTGTACCTTGAAGCTATGTCGACAACAGTTAATGCATACTAGTATCGTTTCTTTCTTATTGTATCATGTGGCAAGAACAGAAGATCCATTTGATGGGTGTCATTAGGGATAGTGTTTACAAAATGAGGTCTTGTTATTTTTCTTGGAGCAGGAAGATATATTTGCCAAATTGTCTGTTTTTTGAGCCACTGTTTTATTTGGTCGAGTGTAACATCCCCACCAACAGTGGCATGTAATTTTTCTATTGCATTATTCCCTTTCCAATAGCCAATTGGGGAGTAATATATTTTTGATAGTTTATTTCTGACGTTGATCATTTCTTCTAGCAATAAAAACTCCTGTAAAATAAACAAATGTCATTCATACTAGAACAAATATTATTTCTCCATTTCTTTGTTCTGGGCTTGGTTGGTAGTAGTCACTAAGTTTTGGTTGCGGGATGGTCATGTCTTCGCCAGTTACAAGAAAATATTCTTTGATCGCGTCATCGACATTTGAAAATGTATGCTGTGCATGACCCTCAAGCCTCAATCTTTCATTGATAAAATCAAGTTTCTCAATTCTTTGCTTCTCATAATCTTGTTGAGCTTGTGCCAGTTTTTCAGATGCCTCATTGTGACGCTTCATTTCTTCTGCAGATTCCTCTCTACCCACTTTTGAAAAAAGATAGTTTGAACCACTAAATGCAAGTGCGTTAACAACGGCCCCACCAATCATAATAGCTATAGTTACCATACTTTTTATTTACATAGAAACATTTTCAGGAATAATTCCCTGCTTGACAAGAAGGTCTTTTGTGGCAATCGATGCTGTGACAACTGCTACTAGCTTAGCACTGTCTTCGAAGTCTAATCTACTCAAGTCTGCCGATTTCATTTTGAGAAGACTTTTCCCCAGCATAGAATAAGCAACTGTTAGTCCACTTATTATGGCAGAGTGATAGACGAGGTTCGTTATGTTCTTTGTGTCACTCATTTTCTTATGCCACAAAAATTAAAATAATAAATTTATTTACTGCATGTAAAATGGGTCCACGGCTTTGGGTGTTGCTGGTAATGTGGCGACTACTTCTTTTATTTTTGGAGTGCTTGATTTTTTGGACACTGTTTGAGTCTGTGGTTTGTATTTTTTGTATAATTGGTAACCTACGTAACCAAATCCGACAACAAATCCAGCAACTATATATTTTGTTGTTTCAGGTTTAGACTCAGTTGTTTGTCTCTCACTTTGTTGGGGGTGTGACGGTAGTGACACTGGTGCTGTTGATGGTGTGTCAGTCTTTTCTATTAATGCTTGAAGCTGTAAATTTTTTTGTCTGTTATATTCAGCTAATCTTTTTCCAGCCTCTATTCGACCTGGGCTTTTAACCTTAGTCACCGTTTGAACTTGTGTCAAGACAGGACTCTGTTGTGGAGTCGTCTGGGTCTCGTCCATTTTCTTCTAATTTAAAATTTATTTTAGAAAAATCAATATGACTACTAGTAACAAGTAAGGTTACCACAGGTGCAAGGTAATTCCCAAACTTGTAAAACATAAGGCATGCTAATTTGCCTATTGAACTTGAAACTATGGGGTTGCTTTCTAAATCGTGTGATAAACTGTCACTATCAACAGGCAGGAAGTGACTCACAGCTTTTGTGTATAGGCAGACAAGAGATCGACTCAAATCACGTGTCATTAGTGAAGCAATGTGATTTTCATATTTTGAATGTAGTTTGATTAGCTCGTCAGTGGTGAGAGATTCTATGTCTTCTGTCATGTATTGTTTACCGAGAAAAGCTTTTGATTTTCCAGAAACAACTACAGAGAGAAGACGCTGTTTTTTCGAGTCTAAGTCTTTGTTTTCTACAGCGCAGATATCACTTAGAAGAAGTAATTCATCTTGGTTCATTTTATAATGAAAAAAAAATAACACAGCTTTGTGAATAACTTATGATCTTACTTGATAACTAATTTCAAAGTTACCTACAACCTACAAGTAACTTTGACGTTAACTTTGAAGTTAGTTGTCACAAGTTCTTATAAGTGACTTAAAATAAGAACTTATAAATGTCTTATCATAAGTTCTTATAAGTTCTTGACTCCAGACAATAAGACACTCGGACAGATTTCTCAAGTTACAAGGACAACAAGAAAACTTTTTTTAGTACTCTGGTGGTGGAGCTGATGGCGTCAAATGAGCAGGCATGACATCTCTTTGCGAAGAGTATGACAAATTTAATGAACAATTGATCTTTACTTGCCTAAAAGTCCTTGAACCTTTTTCATAGTTTCTTCTACACCTATTTTTTTCCTTCCTCTAAAAAAGATTTCTTTAGCTCTTCAACGTTCACGGGTTGATTACGCATCTTATTTTGTATTTCAGATTTCTGTTGTTTGTAATTGGCCAAATCATCCTGGACTCTCTTAAATTCGTGATCATCCATTTTATTATCTTCCAAAGATTTACTGATAATAAGTTTCATACTGCTCAGCTTAGCTGCTGCGTGCGTACTCAAGGCTTCATGCTTCTGCAACTTTGTATAAAATCTTTTGTTAAGGGCTTCCATACCAAAGCATGCCAGGCTTGTGGCAAGGCCAACACCTTCAATAGCAATTCCTATGACACTTCCCACTCCTGTGGCAAACAGAGCTATACCTCCTACAGATAATCCGGCTGAATCCACACCCACGACCATTGAAGTGTTGTGTACAGAATTGAAAACCGTTTTATATCGTCGTTTACACCTTAAGTATTTTGCTTGTTCTCCTTCCAAATACTTCAACGCGTCTGTAATATTCATTAATGGGAATGAGTCTGCCTGTAATGTTTTATCTGGAACAATAGGATCAAGTGGCTCAGGTGGTATTTGCGGATACAGTGGTGGCATTTTTTTTTGACAAATATTTTTTTAATCTTCTAATTTATTTTGCAACTCTTCAAAGGTATACAATTTGCTAGCATAATAAAATGAAACAAGATCTATGTGTTCCAGGTTTATGAAACTTAGATAAACTAGAGTTGTTTTATCAATCACTACCTTAACAGCAGGGACACTACTCGAAACTTCAAAATCTGTATTGATTTTTCTAATAGCAATAACAACCTTTGTTGACTCTGCTACTGAGCTATCCCACGTAAGTTTGATTCCCTGTGCGATATCTGCTTCTTTCACAGCTTCCACAGATCTCATGAGAATTTCAAAAACTATTGTCGCTTCTCTATCTATGGTAAAATTTGCTGGTACGAATGAAATAGAAGTATCTGTTCTACCCTTTCTATTTGTAAGAAAATACCTTCGTTTCCCAAACTCTTGAAGTTTTAGTTTTCTCTGCTATTGGTTTCGGAATAGCTTGGCACAAGACTTACAAGCATTGGCTCAGAGTTAACAACTTTTCTAAATACTAAGGCACCTTCATCAGTAAAATAAACATAAGGACTGATAAAAACAAACTTTATGTCCCATACAATGGGAATAGGTGCAAGCGGAACAGGGGTAGGAATAATTACCCACTTATTACCCACATGTTTTAAGCTGTAGAGCACATTACTTACAGGAGTAGGAACAGTAACATCACGAAGTTGACTAAGTTTAGGAAACGCGCCATCTTTTACATCTTCAATTACCTTTCGTTTGTACAATCCAACGGACACAAGTTCAAGGCCATACACTCTCCTACCTCACCTTCTTTATCAAAAACTTGCACGTCAGCCAAATCTTTCAACTCTATTGATGGACATGCAACTGGAATAATTCTCGGCTTTGGACCAAGACCGCTCATTTTTATATAACAAAAATAAAATTTATTTCACTTCCAACACAACATAAAAATCATGCATGACAACTGGTTTGTCATCCTGGTTAGTTACAGATAAGCACAATGATTCAAAGAAACTGGAGCCCAATTTTTTAAACTGTGAATTAGGAAATCTAACAACTACATTTTCACAATAAGTTCCAGTCGACACACATTTCAACAAAGATGAAGGCTTTCCATTGTGAAGATTATCAGTAGTGCTTAATTCTTTCAAATGAACATTTAGCAATGTGTGTACTGACAAATGAACAGGGTATCTTCCAGTTATTCTTAATTTTTTTGGTGATAGTAGACGACCATCTGATTGTGACCAATCTTCATCTGGATATGTTATTTTTTTACCTAAAAAAAAACAAGTAATAATAAAAGACTAATTGATAAAGAAAACTGACCACTTTTCGGAAAATCAATTGTAACAAGTAAATTAGCTGGGTTTAAAGTTGCTTTAATTTTAAATTCATTTTGAAGCCATTCAGCTAAAGTACAAAAGTCATAATATCCAGCTCGTAAAATATCACCCTTTTCTAAACCATCAAGAGTTCCACTTACAGAATAATTGTTATCATCTGTTACATTAAACCACTTTACTGTATAAAACATTTCATGGATAGCTACAGCCTTGCTACCATCACGATTATCAATCCCATTAGTTAACCACACTGGTTTGCTTGTGTCAAGATTTGTTAAGGTAATAAACATTTTTATTATCTCATAAAAAAAGGATGGAATTTAAATCACCAACCATTACCACTACAAACGCATTTCAATTTAACGTGAATGCCAAATACAATGTCGCCCCTATTTATGAACAGAAAATAATTCAACTAAATCAACTCGACATAGCTGTAAGCGAACAAGATTTATTTCAAGTCAAAGTACCCAACCCTTTTGATCATTACCTAAACCCTCCAATAACAGACGATGCTACTGCAAGAAAGTGGTCTTCAAGTCCACTACAGATGTTTCAAAACCAACTCAACTTTGCTATACTGTGTAGTACTACAGGATGCGGCATTTCTTTTACAGACCATTTGAATCACCCAAACAAACTGATTAAGTCTGTCTATCGTTTCCACACTTATTACCAGCTTAGAAGAATACTGTCAGAACTGCATACCCACTACCAACTGAATCTAGTTTCAACAGGTATAACAACCCCATGGTTATGAAAGCGTTTGAACGGATTTGTAATGAGTTTAACATAAGCCCCCGTGCCGGGTATGACTACACACAAAAACTTGATGATCACAACGGCATGGGTACATTGTATTACGCTATGAGTCACAGACAATACCCACAAGATTATTACCCTGGTTACACTTCATTCTCATCAAAATCACAAGTATGGTTAGGATCAATAGAACAGAAACAGTCTAATGCCTGGACCACATTTGTCTTAGATAAGAGTGACAGGTTTACTCAAGCGGGAGTGGAGCGCGTAAATGAATCTATCAGAACATATGTCTGGTGTTTACTGGGTGCACAATCATTAACAAAATCGAATATTTTGAATAAAAATTTTGAATCTCAAAAACAGTTTCTCGCAAATCTTGAAGATTCGATCAACTCAGTAATTGATCTCTCGTCAAGCATACAGCGCTATCAAAACGTTCTCAGATATGTGAGATCAAAAGTTGACTTTGTAGTTGGCATCGGGTTATACATGTTGCCGTCTGATCTTCAACTCCAAATGGGAACAATAACAAATTATAATAATGAAATAATAGTTGCAGGTGTTGGTCAAAAACTCGGTCTCAATCAATCTGTAAACTTAGGAGGAACAACTGCGCATGTACAGTTGTAAAAACCATTACAGGCGGTTACTTCCCCTGCCCGGGTAGTAACACAAGCTGTAATACTTCAGTTCTCTGACTCCACACATGATTCCGAGAGAACAGCATTGACAATAGGTCTCACTGGAGTAGGTATATTACTTCTTTACCTGTTTCATTAAATAACCTACCATTAACACTCCTACTGTCACCAAAAAGACCCACACATGTTCTGCCATAAAGCCAACTACCTTCGCTGCAGTATTTATCATCCAACTGACAAGTGAGCCTAAAATGCCAGGCAGCGCATCCATCGCTTTTACAGCTAATTTCTTAAGTAAGTCTGATATATGAGACAATTGTTTCTTTACCCACGACTGTAAATCTTTTGGATCAGTTGGTGGTGCTGGAGGGGCTGGAGCGCTACCACCTGGTCCACCCATTACAGCTAACACAACAGTACTGATAATAAATCCAAGAGCAGTAATTAAACTCGCAATTGTGATACCCTGCTCTCTGAAAAGTGTTTTCAATCTTTCAGCCAAAGTTGTGTCTTCGTGAAGTATTTTCTGAATAGTTTCCCTAATTCTGTTAACTTGTGTTTTTAGTTTTTCTTTTCCTATTTCAATCACTTCTAGTCGCGCTGATCTTTCTATCTGCAAATCATTTAATCTGTGTTGTATTCTTTCTTTCATTTCTGTGTCATAATTCTCATCATCTGCTTTAGCTAATTTTTTTTCTCTTTCTATGTGATTATCAAGCTCCCCTAGTTTGGCTACATTATTCACAAGCTCGCCTCTGATTGTCTGCAGTGTTTTATCCAAGCCCACTAACTCCCGCATTGTCAAAGGAGAGTCACCCATTGTTTTCATAACCTCATTTATTTGCCCTTCTGTAAATGAAGTTTCTTGTATTACTGTGTTTGCTATTTCAGGCAGTCTTGTTACTGCTGCCATTTCAATTTCTTGTCCCGTCGGCAGTCTTGTTTGCGCATCATGAAGAGCACTAGCAAGACGAGGTAGTAACTGTTTATCTCCAATACCAAGTTGACGCAAGGCGCCAACAGCACCTTCATTTTTGATTGTACTTAAAGCTCTAAACTTACCAGTGTCTCTTTTGTTAGTCAATTGTACTTTTCCTTTGTCAACAGTGTTTAAATATAAATGGTCCTTGTTATCAAGTTCAAACTAATTAGGATCTATGTTGTCTGGGCGGTCACCAACATGATCATAAAACGAGTTCACTTTGCTTTCTAAAAGTTCGTGGCGTAAACTGTAAGTATTCCTTGTACCAGCCATATCTGCCATATCTGTTGCACCAGTATCATAGTCATTCATGTCATCCATTTCAAAATCTTCATGGTTAAATCCTTCCGCTGCCATTATTTTTATTAATTTAATATTTTTTATTTTTGCATAATAAAATGACACAGTCTTACGGATTGAAGTTAGACCCATACAGAAAACTACGTGAACCTTTTGGTGTTAAGGACATTAGGCAAACAATAGTCATCACAAACAATCCAAGTACTATAGACCCGAACCAAACCCTTACTGTCAAGTTTCCTAACCTAGATCCCAGTGACGTTATTGTTCCTGGTACTGCTCGTCTTGCATTTAATATTGAACTTTTATCAGACACAGATGACAAAAGAGCAGTAGTTGGCAACCTAGGAAGAGCAAAATTATTAAGAATATTAAAATTAAACTTGAAGGACAGGAAGTGTTTAGTCTTGATGATTCCGATGTGTTCTACTGTTACAAAGATTTGTGGCTTACACGGGAAGAACGAGAGGATCATATTTATCAAGGCATACAGTCAGATAGCATTATGAAAATTTGAATCAATGCATCAGACAAAACAACCACAGAAGTCAAAGACGTTATAGTGGCCGAAACATATGGAAATAGGTTTTGCATTCCACTTGAGTTTGAAATCCTAACAGCGCATTTGCCTTATTACCAAGGAGCACTAAATGACCGCCTGAGATTTTGAACTAATCTTTAATGACTACTCCAAAGTTATCAAATCAACGGATCTCAATGCATCATACAAGATCTCTAACATTTCCTTGGAATATGAGATTGTCACACATACTCATTTAGCTACTCTCATACAAAATCAGTACCAGTCAAGACTGCCGATTTATTATGACCGTGTGATAAGACACAGTTTAATCAATAAAAACAAAAGCGATCCAATGTGGAACATCAACTTGAACACACCTGCTAGGTCACTGAAAGGTATTCTTATGTTATTTGTTGAACCAGGAAGTCCATATCAACAAAATTCAGAAAAATTCTATAATCCGAAAATTACACATTTATCCTGTACAATCGAAGGACGCCCTAATCAAGTGTATGCGTCCGGAATGATGGGATATCAGCACTATGATGAGATTACAAAGTATTTTGCTGGTGGAAGGCTCAGAGATAAATCGGCTAACATAGCATGCAAGATCTGCATCTGTATGACGTAAGAATCGGTGAATACCTGACAGACAAGTACGCGCTGTGGCTAGATCTGTGTTCTACGGATGAAGACTTTCTTCATGGGTCTGGCCGTACTATCGAAAATGGCAGTGACGGGATTACAATTCAGATACAGAAAAAGACTGAAACCGATGGGAAAATAAATATATATCTATATCTGATTTATGATGCAGAGTTAAACATACAAGAGTGCCGACTAAGCGCTCACGTGTATTAAAAAATCACTTAGCTTGTTTTGGTTTTAATCCTTCACAGCCCATTTTGAATCAGAAATGCACCAAATCACAATAAAATCCGAACGTGTTAGCGGGCACGTCACGCTTGTGCTTAAACTCAGACTAAACTGAAAATAAAAGGCTTATTGTACAGGGTCGTCCCCACTGAGCATAAACAGGAAACCGTTTCACTACCAATTTCAAGCTTTCTGGTTATGAAAGGGACGAAAAAACTCACACACACCGCAAGCGTTATAATAATGACTACGCAAAAGCTTGTCTGGCTTGATTATCTTCTTGCTCTGGTTGGGTAAACAAGGCAATAAACACACGCAACCACCAGATGTCCGTGATTCGGTTTCAAACTAACCACTCACACCCAATTTTCTCCTATCGTGAGTTGGTGATCTAAAAACACTCCTAAAACAGGGTGGGTGTATAGTGACTTGAATCACAGAGGTCTCTCACTGGGAGTAGAGTTATGGGTTTTGTCTTTTATTTTAAATGCGTCGCAGCAGTCACGATGAGTGGAGTGAAAACTTTTTCTTCACACAGACGTCGAAACAAAATTATTTTTTCTCCACACAACTCCTCACTTGGGGTGTTTTATTAATTTTAGGAACGACTTGGTGCTCCATATTTGGAAAAAAAAACTATTTTTAAGGTTTGTACCACATTAAAAATCTGTCCTAGTGGCTTAGTGACATAAATTTGAAGCGTTGAGACAGAACGGAATAATTTGACCTAATATGTTTGTGTGTGCTTGTGTGTGTGTGTGCGAGGTTGGTGGGGGGTGGGGTGTGGGGGTAGGGGGGTGGGTATGTGTGTGTGTGTGCGCGAGGTTGGTGGGGGGTGGGGTGTGGGGGTGGGTGGCGTGTACAGGATGTAGTCGCTATTTCTCAGGAACGCTAACTGTGACAGCATTGATATTTTAACTAGCCATTGTTTCCAAGGGGCCGGG
>BTPG01000004.1:103724675-103836085 GCA_036245525.1 Semisulcospira habei
TACCCACGACTGTAAATCTTTTGGATCTGTGGGAGCCGGTGGGCCCGGGTGGTGGCGGTGCCGGGCTGCACCACCCACCAGCACCGGAGACAGCCAACACAACAGTACTGATAATAAATCCAAGAGCAGTAATTAAACTAGCAATTGTGATACCCTGTTCTCTGAAAAGTGTTTTAAGTCTCTCAGCCAGAGTAGTGTCTTCGTGAAGTATTTTCTGAATAGTTTCTCTAATTCTGTTGACCTGTGATTTCAGTTTTTGTCTTCCAATACTAATTGTTTCTAACCGTCCTGATCTTTCTATCTGCAAATCATTTAATCTGTGTTGTATTCTTTCTTTCATTTCTGTGTCAAGATTCCCATTGTCTGCGGTAGCCAGTTTCTCTTTTTCACGTTCTATGTGTTTATCAAGCTCTCCCAGTTTGGCAAGATTATTAACCATCTCACCTCTTATTGTCTGCAATGATTTATCCAAACCCATAATCTCTCTCATTGACAAAGGTGGGTCTTCTATTGTTTTCAAAGCGTCATTTAATTGTCCTTCAGTAAATGAGGTTTCTTGTATCACAGTGTTTGCTATTTCTGGTAGGCTTGTTACTGGTGCCATTTCAATCTCTTGCCCTGTTGGCAACTTTGTTTGCGTGTCGTGAAGAACACTAGCCAGTCTTGGCGTGACAGGAGACCCACCAATACCAAGTTGACGCAAGGCACCAACACCACCTTCATTTTTTATTGTACTTAAAGCCCTAAACCTACTAGGGTCTTTTTTGTTAGTCAATAGTACTTTTCCTTTGTCAACAGTATTTAAATATAAATGACCCTTGCCATCAAGTTCAAACTGATTAGGGTCTACGTTGTCTGGGCGGCCACCAACATGATCATAAAATGAGTTCACTTTGGTTTCTAAAAGTTCATGACGTAAACTGTAAATATTTCTTGTACCAGTCATATCTGTCATATCTGTCATATCTGTTGTATTACCAAAATCATACGTGTCATCCATTTCAAAATCTTCATGATTAAATCCTCCCGCTGCCATTGTTTTATTAATTTATTATTTTTTATTGTGCATAATAAAAATGACACAGTCTTACGGATCAAAGTTAGACCCATACAGAAAACTACGTGAGCCCCTGGGTGTTAAGGGCATAAGACAATCAATCGTCATCACGAACAATCCAAGTACCATAGACCAGAACCAAACACTTACAGTCAAGTTTCCAAACCTAGGTCCCAGTGACGTTATTGTTCCTGGCACTGCACGCCTAGCATTTAATATTGAACTATCATCAGACGCAGATGTGAACAGAACACTGGTTGACAATCTTGGCAGAGCAATTGTTAGAACTATTAAAGTAAAACTTGAAGGACAGGAAGTGTTTAGTCTTGACGACTCAGATGTGTTCTACTGTTACAAAGATCTTTGGCTCACAAGAGAAGAACGAGAAGACCGTATTTACCAAGGCATACAGTCAGATAATGTTGGTAAACTTCGAATCAATGCCGGAGACAAAACAACTACTGGGGTACCAAAGGAAGTTATTATAGCAGAAACATATGGAACCAGATTTTACATTCCACTTGAGTTTGAAATCCTAACAGCACATTTGCCTTATTATCAAGGGGCACTGAATGACCGTCTGAGCTTTGAACTAACTTTCAATGACTACTCCAAAGTTATAAAATCATCTGCCACAGATGCAACATACAAGATCTCTAACATTTCCTTGGAATATGAAATTGTCACACATATTGAACTAGCCAGACTCATTCAAAATCAGTATCAGTCAAGACTTCCAATTTATTATGACCGTGTGATTAGGCATAGTTTAATACCCAAAGACAAAAGCGACCCAATGTGGAACATAAACTTGAACACGCCTGCCAGGTCACTGAAAGGTATTCTTATGTTGTTTGTTGAACCGGTGAGTCCATACAAAAGAGATTCAGAAAAATTCTACAATCCTAAGATTACACATTTGTCCTGCACAATCGAAGGCCGCCCTAATCAAGTGTATGCTTCAGGAATGTTACCTTATCAACACTATGACGAAACCACAAAGTATTTTGCAGGAGGAAGGATTAGAGATAAACCTGCAAACATTGCGTGCAAAGATCTACATCTGTATGATGTTAGGATTGGACAATACCTTACAAACAAATATGCACTGTGGCTAGACCTTCGTAGTACAGATGACGATTATCTTCATGGGTCAGGACGAACTGTCGAGAATGGTAGTGATGGGATTACAATTCAGATACAAAAGAAGGTTGAAACTGCTGCAGCCATTAACATATATTTGTACCTGATATATGACGCACAACTCAATATACAAGAGTGTAGACTAAGTGGACACATATATTAAAATTATATTGTGTATTAAAATGAACCAGAGCTTAATGACCCTTGACCCACACTGTGGATTGTTTTGTGGCGCCACAGGGTGTGGTAAAACTGAATTTGTACTTAACCTATTACAAACAAGATACATACACCACTTTGAAAACATTGTAATATTTTGTCCTACAATCAAACACAACAAAGCTTATCACAACCGTTTATTCATTTGGACTGACAGCAACATATACTTAGTCGACCCTGAGAAAAAACTGAATGACTACCTACAATATTTTTACAAGCAATTTGAAGGACAGCCAACTTTGTTTATTGTTGATGACTGTTCTGCAGAGAAAGACATTGTCAAGAAGAGAAACACTCTAGCAGAACTTGCCTTCAGTGGCAGACACGCAAATGTAAGTGTATGGATTCTCACTCAGAAATATAATGCTGTACTGAAAGATTTTCGAGAACAGTTAAAGTTTATCTGTTTGTTTTACTGCAAGGACCGTGACAGCTTTGAAGACTGTCTCAGAGAAAATGATGTCATCCCAAATAAGCATGAACGTGATGATGTAAAAAATAAACTGAAATCAACTAAGCATCTAAAGCTCATTTTAAAGACAGATCAGCCCACAGGGTATGGGTTAGTAAATTAATTTTTGTTTTTTAAAAATAACAATATAAATGAACCCTGATGAAATCCTTCTATTGAATGATATCAATGCTGTAGAGAACAAAGACTTAGACTCAAAAAAACAGCGTCTTTTGTCTGTAATTGTCTCAGGCAAATCAAAGACTTATCTGGGTAGACAATACACAACAGAGGATATTGAATCTCTTACCTCTGACGAGCTAATCAAGCTTCATTCAAAATATGAAAACCACATTGCTTCACTAATGACTCGTGATTTGAGTCGATCTCTTGTATGCCTATACACAAAAGCAGTGAGTCACTTTCTACCTGTGGATAGTGACAGTCTTTCACACGACCTTGAAAGCAATCCTATTGTTTCAAGTTCAATTGGCAAATTAGCATGTGTCATGTTTTACAAGTTTGGAAATTACCTTGCACCTGTCGTAACCCTTCTTGTTACTGGGAGTCATATTGATTTCTCAAAAATAAATTTTACTGCAGAAGAAAATGGACGAAACCCAGACGACTCCACAACCGAACCCCGACCCTGTTTTGACACAGGTTCAAACTGTGACTAAGGTTAAAAGTCCAGGGAGGGTTGAGGCTGGAAAGAGAGTAGCTGCATTGAACAAACAAAGAAAGTTAGAACTACTGCAAAAGGTACATGTAACTGACCCACAGTCAATAACATCATTGGTGACACTACCGTCAGGACAGCCAGGTCCGTCACACCCTCATCAAAGTGAGAGACAAACAACTAAGTCTGACCCTCGCCCTGACCCTGACCCCGAACCTCAATCAACAAAATATATAATTGCCGGATTTGTTGTCGGATTTGGTTACGTAGGTTATCAATTATACAAAAAATACAAACCACAGACTCGTACAGTGACCAAAAAATCAGACACTCCAAAAACAAAACCAGAAGTCGCCACATTACCAGTAACATCCAAAGCCGTTGACCCATTTTATATGCAGTAAATAAAAATATTATTTTAATTTTTCTTGCCTTAGAAAATGAATGACTCAAAGAACATGATGAACCTTGTGTATCACTCTGCCGTAATCAGTGGATTAGCAGTAGCTTATTCTATGCTGGGGAAAAGTCTACTCAAAATGAAATCAGCAGACTTGAGTAGACTTGATTTCGAAGACAGTGCTAAGCTAATTGTAGTTGTCACAGCGTCGATTGCGACAAAAGATTTTCTTGTCAAGCAGGGAATTATTCCAGAAAATGTTTCTATGTAAATAAAATAAATATGGCGACGATAGCTATTATGATTGGGGGAGCGATGGTTAACGCATTGGCTTTCAGTGGCTCAAACTATCTCTTTTCAAAAATGGGTAGAGAAGAATCTGCTCTGGAGATGAGACGACACAATGAGGCGTCAGAAAAATTAGCACAAGCCCAGCAGGAATATGAAAAGAATAGAATTGAGAAACTTGATTTCATCAATGAAAAACTCAGACTTGAAGGCCACGCACAACATACGTTTTCAAATACAGACGAAGCAATCAGGGAATATTTTCTTGTCACAGGTGAAGACATGTCTATCCCAAAACCGAAACTAAGTGACTATTACAAACCAAGCACACAACAAAGAAACGGGGAGATAATCTTTGTTCTAGTGGGAATGACATTTGTTTATTTTACAGGAGTTTTCATTGCTAGAAAAAATGGCAGCTGAAAATAAACTATCGAAAATATATTACTCTCCATCAGGCTATTGGAAAGGAGCAACAGCTATTCAGAAATTACATGCCGCTGTGGGCGGAGATATAACACTCAATCAAGTCAAGCAATGGTTACAGAGACAAGCAATTTGGCAGATATATCTCCCTGCTCCAAGAAAGATAACAAGACCCCATTTTGAAAACACTACCCCCAATGACACACACCAAATGGACCTCCTGTTCTTACCCCATGACACAATAAGAAAGAAACGATACAAATATGCACTGACTGTTGTAGACATTGCTTCAAGGTATAAAGACGCTGAACCCATATCTGACAAAACAGCCAGTACAGTTGCTACTGCTTTATCTAGTATCTATAAAAGAGGCCCTTTAAGATACCCCAGACTTGTACAAGTTGATGATGGATCTGAATTCAAAGGTGCTGTTAATCAGTTATTTGCTAAGCATGGTGTACTGGTCAGACGAGGCATTCCAGGTGTGCACAGATCACAGGCAATTGTAGAGAACTTTAACAAACAGTTGTCAGAGAGACTTTTCAGTTACCAGTATTCTAAGGAACTCATGCATGACACCCGGAACACTGAGTGGGTTAAGAGATTACCACATGTGATAAAAGCAATGAACAATGAAGGACATCCTAAGCCTGCTGATGCTATTAAATTGAAATCAATTACAGAGCCAAAAACAATGTCAACCCAGGCACCGCTTGCACCAGACACAAGCTTGTTTACTAAACAGGTGAGATATTTATATCAACCCGGAGAGGCCGAGAACGACGTAAAGCGCAGGGCAACAGACCCTATCTGGTCAACGTCTGTACACAATATAAAAAAAATAATTCCCGGTCCAGACGCAACAATATATTATCTGTATGACCCTGCACCCCAGAGGGCATTTGTCAGAGAAGAATTACAGATTATTCCCCCAGACACCGTTACTCATTTCAGTAACTAAGTCGTCAATTAATTCATCAACCAGTTCATCACAAATGTCTTCAGATAACTTGAGTCTGTAATGTCCAGGTGCATAAGCTTTTTCCTTACTGTGAAAAACACGTTTCGTGTCCCCAACTGCAAGTGATTTCTTATGTGTTTGGATCATTTCAAGATTATGTTTATTTGATCTCAGTGACTTGTTTGGATAATCAGGCATCAATGCACCATCTAACACTTGCTTGTAATGTTCATGACGTATGTCTTTATTTTTTATTGCTGTTTTTTTAATTCCTTTGGCTTTCGACTGACTACCCTTCTGGTGCAGTATAGAATACATTTTTGATCTCAGTCCAACATACTCAACTATTGGCACACCATTCAGTTCATCCTTAAACTTACCAGGCACTTTCTTGTTTTGTGTGCTAAACAGTGGATGGTCTTTAGGGTAGTCAGATGTGTCATACATGTGTAACTCTGTTTTCATGTCTTCGTAAAAGTCTTCAGTACACACATCAATGATCATAGAGTCAGTGTCAGTGTATAACAGACGGCAGTCAGGATACTTTGGTTTGAAGTAATCATAATAAAATTCAAGCATCAACAGTTTTGACAACTCAAGAATTGCCATACCAATGAATACTGGCTTGTCCAGTTTAACAATCTTTTTTTTGAGTGACACTGCATACAATGATGAATGAAACTCTTTGTACCCTGTGTACTGTGGCTTGCCTGTAAGTTTAATTGCACCCAATTCAGTTGTGACCAGTCTCACATCTTTTCTGTGATGAGGATTTTCCATCGTCTTGCCAAAACAGGCATTGTTCATAAGCTTAAAGAAGTCTTTGTCAAATGCAGTGTTGCCGTCTCTGGCACGGAGGGTTGTGTTCTTCATTATGTAATCTTTCATGAAAGCACTCTGATCAAATTGAATTCCTCTGTGAACTTTCTTTAGTACTAACCCGTGTCTGATGTAAAACTGCAACAAGCGGTAGTGACAAACGTAATTGAATTTGTCATTTAGATTTGGTACAAGTTTAGTGTCTTCTTTTTTTCCTGTCATACTCATTTTCTCAACAGCTAATGGATAATCATTATGGTAATCATGTAGATGGTGTGGGTACTCCAGGTCTACTTCAAAGATCCAACCCTTCGCGTCGTTTCGGTCAAGATTCATAATATTGTTAGTTAACCCTGACTCTGTTACATCATACTGTGACAAATCATGCAGACAAAAGTTTTTCAAGGGCAATAACTCACACATCGCCCAGCCATAAAGGTTATTAGCGTCCAAGTACGTAATGAATGACCTTGACCCCGGGCTTGAGGGGTCAAAGGCGTCCAGATATTTATTGTTGGCTCTGGCATAATTGTTCGCTGCAATACTAATCCCTCCCCTCAATCCACGTTCCACCATTTCACCCATCGTACGATCAGACAACAGGTCTATAGATATCTTACTGGATTTCAAAAATGCATCCCACGTCATGCCAGGACTAGTTATGTAACAAGCAGGGTCAAGTCTGTAGTGTAACAAACCCTTTTCACGGTAACTTTCAAATACGTCTGCTAGCAAACAAACGTCAGCTTTCAAGTACTGATCATGGTAGTCACCAATCGTCTGACATCCTAACTTCCCCCACGCATCAAGTGCATGTTGATATTCAGAGTCAGAAATACCTTTTCCAGTTAGTGTAGAATAAAATTTCTCTTTTGGTGGCAGTCTTGTTTCTTCAAACACAACCCAGTGATCAATGTACTCATACGGATACACACCTTTCTTAATCAAGTCTGGTTCAAAATATTTACTCGTTATTGGATACTCGGTCAGTCCTTCTGCCAGACTAGCCAATCCTAAAGACAAATGTTGCATGGAGTCATAAAATGCTAATTTGTCTAACCTAAAAGTCAAGTATTTCTCAGTTGTCTGGGCAATACAACTTATGTTTTTGTACGACTCATCTACAGCCTGCATGATAATGTGTGAATCATATCCTTTGAGATTGTGGAAAAAGATTGGTAACTTGTATGTCTTAGGATCTGTTTTTAATAATAAGTTACAATTGTTATGTGCAGCACCTCTGTAACGCCCAGTTATGTGATCATGGTCACGAACTTTATCACCCCCCAGAGGCTGTTCACAAATCCAACACGTCTCAGCTGTATCAAATTTCAGTTTGTCTTCTTCTGTCATCACCAAAGGCATCTGACATGTTGTGAGATACTGTACTACCTGACTATACAGATGTCTCATTTCTGTTAAAAACAGACATGCTGCATTTTCACCCCTGTAGATAACAGGCTCTGAATGAAGACCGTCTGACCTAACAATAATGTATCCAAAAGAACACACCACTTGGTCACTCAGTTTTATAGTCTTTGGTAATGACTCTGGAACAGGACCGTCATACGGAACTACTAATGATTCAAAATCTGCGTACACTACAAACGACAGCTTTTGCTGATTCCCATAGTTCTTAAAATACACTTGACTACCAGGCTCTGGATACTTAAGTACAGTTTGAATGTCATCAGCTGACCTGCAGTGTAAAACATGTTTGTGTGCCACAGCAATAGAGGAAAACCTCTGTAAACATCTATTACAAAATTCCTGTTTGCCCTTGTGTTTTGTTGTATGATTATGAATTAGACGTGACATATTCCTAATAATTGTGTAGTGAAAGTTATTGTCATCTCCGATTAGCAACATGTCAACATGCTTATTTTCTGACTGACCATAGGTTGGTGCCAGTGCTGATACTCTAATGGGTTGTAACTTGTCAACAGACACATTATCCCACACAAACACATTTACAGATATGCCAGGATTTAATTTTTCAAACAAGTCTATGTCCTCTATTTTAACAGGGAACTCAATGCCACTAAAATCGAGTTCGTTTACAAATTTGGTGTAGTTAGAAACACGTTCAGGTTTTATTTTTACAAAGTGTAGTTTAGCAAGCACACACCACATGAAACAATAGTTGTCATTGTTCTGTATGTTGACGACAGCCTTTTTGTTCGAAAACTTCTGTTGGCAGTGGCAACCATGATTTACCTAGTATAGGATGATACCTAGACTGCTTTAGTTGCAGTTCATGTACATGTCCTTCGTGCCAGCCAGACCCCTTCATTTTTGCACTGTCAATTGCCTGTAGAAAGTCTGGTAATAGTCTGTCTCTAAACACGTTCTCCACCTCCGGTTCTCTTCTTGTGTTAACAGTGTGTTGTCTTGTTGATATGTACGAAACAATCACCTCACCGTCGACCCTAGTGAATTCGATTTTTGCAACAATCTGAATCTTCACACTGCCTGTAAGAAGATTTTGTTGTATGACAGAAAAAGAGTTTTCTATTGATTCATAGACATTATTAGTATTGGATATGGGTAAGTTTGTTGTGTGAAACACGTTTCTTAAACCAGATGAGCCAGGGCTTTGAGCATTGTCCGTCATTTTTATTTGTCCGACAAAATAATAAAATAAAAAAAATTACTGCTGTCACACCATATGTAATACTGTATTATCTGTAGTTATGATAAACAAGTCAACTACTTTTCTGGTGTTTGTCCTGCAGGTGCAAAATTACTTTATTGAACGTAACACTTTCAATATAACAATGTAGTTTTCTTATTTGATTAAATATGTCTTCACACAGTACCTCAAACCAACGCAAGTGGCCACTGTTAGCATTATAAACTTTAAAAGCATTTGTCTTAAGATCAACAGTCTCATAATCATAACCTGGTAATCCATCTGAATATTCCAGAGTAACATTATATGTCGTGTATATCCTTATTGACGGTGTTGAGAGTTTAAAGCTGGGTCCAAACACACGTGTTTTTAAGTCAGTAAAGTGCATAACATCTTTGAAGCATTCTGTAACATCAAACACTTGGGTTTGTCTGTCTGTCATTTTTATTAGACAAACAAAAGAATAATTGTTATCAAGCAAAATCATGTTTTCTAGGAAATTACACTGAATAGTAATTTTATACGTTTGCACCAATCAGCTATGTTGTCAGTAACGTTTTACATTTACACTGTGTTACTGCTTCTATGTAAGCTAAATGGATTTAGATTCAAACCACAGACACACTCACTCAGGTATAAAACTCTATGTATTTCCTAGTCAATGACATAAGGGGCATAAACACTTGAAAGATTTAACCACTGTACAGAGTTGTCTCCCATAGACTATATGTTGCATACCCAAGTTGGTAGACAACTGCGTCACTGATTTGTGAGTGAGTATTCATTGAGGATATCCTGTTTATGTGTAGCAAGGATAATGATTTCAGGTATGTTCATTTTGTAGTCTTAGCTCAGTGACATGTCTATTTATGTGTGTGTGTGTGTGTGTGTGTGTGTGTGTGTGTGTGTGTGTGTGTGTGTGTGTGTCATTGGATTATGCAGAGATTCAGAAATCTTTACAGTTGACTCAAACCCAATAAAAAAACAGTGGCTCTTGAGAATCTCGCCATGCTCATAAGAATCTGTGATCGAGTGGGCTACTGAAAATGTACAATAAAACATGTGTTATTTATGTTCTCATAGAAGGGATTTAGTAGAGCAGACGACTCATAGCGTCACTCAGTTATACAAAAGACACTGTGAACCGAACCCTAAAATAACTGAACTGAGTGTTGAGCTGTGTATTGATATACACTGGCGTGTAGGTGTTTTTATGTAAACATGTTCTGTGTGCGTGTGTGTACATATGTGTGTTAGTGCGTGTGACAGTGCGTGTGTCAGTGCGTGTGTGTGTTTGTGTTTGTGTGTGTGTGTGTGTGTGTGTGTGTGTGTGTGTGAGAGAGAGAGAGAGAGAGAGAGAGAGAGAGAGAGAGAGAGAGAGAGAGAGAGAGAGACCACCGTTTGATTTCACAAACCAGACATGAGTCCATAACCACTTGTACAAAATCACCCCTTCTTTCAAATTATGATGTCCCCCTGTTGATTATCTAGCATTTTAAAAGGCTGTATTTATGAAAAGGCCTTTGACGGCTTGTGCCCGAATTGAAAAGAAATGGAATGCCGCCGCTATTGAAAAGCGCGGTGTGAGGGTAACACAAAAGGCGATCAACCGTGACACTAGCCGGCAGCTCAGGCTTACGGTACAATTATACTGACATGAGTGTCTGTAAGTGTGTCTGTTTGTTTATGCATCTGTTTGTTTGTGTGTGTGTTCATGTATGCATGTGTGTTTGTGTGTGTGTTCATGTATGCATGTGTGTTTGTGTGTGTGTTCATGTATGCATGTGTGTTTGTGTGTGTGTTCATGTATGCATGTGTGTTTGTGTGTGTGTTCATGTATGCATGTGTGTTTGTGTGTGTGTGTAATAGCACACACATCTATACTGAATTTAAAATCAGGCCTCTCTCTGTTTAAAGTGGCTATGAGACATGTATTTATGGTAAAATGAGTCATTCATGTTACCTACAGACGGTACCAAGGGTAACAACACAAACATTAGTAAGCAGACGGCAGGCCCATTCAGCCAAACAAAAGAGCGACGACATTATCGCTTGAATATTATGTCGAAATTTTTATTCATAAATCTTGGGAGGGTCCATAAGTTGGGCAGAGCATTCGAAACTGAAATGCTAATCTGTCAAAAGCATGTCGCCAAGTTTCAAAACTTACTCATAATGAGGGTGCCGAGAGTACAGCTGACTGAAACGTTTTACAACGGAAGTCAAGCCTGGAGTCTTGGGGGCTCTTGAGGATCTGTTGTTTATGTACTCAGACAGGTGTCTGTTTAAAGCAGTGAGTAATGTGTCTATTTTCAGCTTGAAAACGTAGTAACAGTCTAAACAAGTACACCACCCACGGGCGCGTGAACTATAGCTCGAGTCAGGCATCAGTTATGCACCCAAAAGAAATATCTTACAATCTGTGTGTGTGTGTGTGTGAGTGTGTCCGTGCGTGTGTGTGTGTGTGTAGTTATATGTGTCTGAGTGTGTGTCCGTGCGTGTGTGCGTAAGTGCGTGCGTGCGCGTGAGTGCGCGTGTACGTGCGTGTGTCAGTACTGTTTATAATAAAACGGTTGAGTTGTACTGACAATGTTGTACAAAGCACATTTCAGCTATGCATAAGAGGACAGTCACCGTTTCAGAAATTGTACTGCAGTAAAATAATATTAGATAAGACCCGCTAGCATACTCGCTAGGAGAGAGCTAACAAACAAAAGTTGTAAACACGGGTTATGCCTGGAGTCCGAGACTCTTGAGGATCTGACCTGTGTCCACTTATAAAAATCTAGGCTCGTGAGGATCTTAGACTCTGTAAAACCTCATACACTCGGTGCAAGGCAGTCAGCTACTGGGGCGTTTTACCGTCTACTCGATTTCACTTCCCGGTTCAGTGTTTACTGTAGCTATGGGTTCAGAGCTTTAAGGGTAAAGTTCATAAACATTAAAACAAATTAACAGTACATGTTTAAGTGTTGTCAGAGACAATAGTTATAGAGAGAGATAATAGGAGAGGACTAATGTATCAAATTTCAATAAGGCCGCACTAATCATGGTCGCCACTTTTCAAAAAACAAAAGGGTGATTATGTGGTAATAGAGAGGTTAAGTGATGTCACAGATTTTAATTTCAATAAAGGCGAGATTTATAGATCGGTGCGGCCTTATTGAAATTTGATTCTTAGTAATCTCTTATTATCTCTCTCTAACCGCGCTATTGAACGTACATATTTAAAACGTATGAAACGCCGTGTGTATGTGTGTGTATGTAGACACGAGTTTCTCCTGTGTTTGTGTGCGTACAGGTCTGAAACTTTAAGGAAATGCTTCCTTCAAGATGTATTTCGAGTACTTTACAGCATATTTAAATTGGATTGCGCGAGAACAAGAGAGGCAAAGCCATTATGGCTCACATGTATGACAGATTTACATATGTGTGAACTTTGTGACAATAAGTAAAGGGATGGCTTCTAAATCCAGCAAAATCCATGTTCTCTCAAAATGTAAGCATTTATCACATCATCTGTCAATCCCCCGTAACCCTTGACCTTTGCGATGAATCGACTAAATTAGTATGCATAGGAAGGTCTTATCATCAGCTGCCTTTGTGTCAAATTTGATTGAAAACTTTGCTAAAATGTTGATAATACATACAATTTTATTTTTAAAAAATTGGCATTTTACATACACTTGCCGACCTCCTGTGACTCTTGACCTTTCCGAGGGGTCATCCAAATTAGTATGCATAGATAGGTCTTCCCATCAGGTATCTCAATACCAAATTTGGGTTTGAAGTTATGAATAGCATTTAAGAAAAAATAAACGATGTCAAAATATAGCTATTTTTGACCTAATTCCTGATCCCCTGTGACCTTGACCTTTGTGAGAGGTCACTCACATCCAAATTAGTATGCATAGATAGGTCTTCCCATCAGGTATCTCAATACCAAATTTGGGTTTGAAGTTGTGAATAGCATTTGAGAAAAAAAAAATTGGGTCAAAATATGGCTATTTTTGACCTATTTCCTGAGCTCTTGTGACCCTTGACCTTTTCAAGGGATCATCAAAATTAGTATGCATAGATAGGTCTTACCATCAGGTATCTCTGTAGCAAGTTTGGGTTTGAAGTTATGAATAGTATTTGAGAAAAAATACACCTTTTATCAAAATATGGCTATTTTTTAAAACTATTTGCTGAGCTCTTGTGACCCGTGACCTTTCCGAGGGATCAACCAAATTAGCACGCATAGAAAGGTCTTACCATCAGGTATCTTTGTACCAAGTTTGGGTTTGAAGTTGTGAATAGTATTTGAGAAAAAATAAACGATGTCAAATATAGATTTTTTGTACCTATTTCCTGATCCCCTGTGACCTTGCCCTTTGTGAGAGGTCACTCACATTGGTATGTTTAGAAAGGTCTTGCCACAAAGTATCCTTGGGCCAAGTTTGAAGACTGTGCCTTGTATAGTCTCCGAGAAAACGCCAACGTTAAAGTTTACCACGGACGACGGACGACCACTGGCCCAAAACATAGACTCACTTTTGCTTCGCACGTAAGCCGAAAATTGCCGTTTATATAAAGTGGGTTGACACGCATCTGAGTCCGTAATTTGTGTTATAGTTATAAATAACACGACGTAAATAAGGGACACAGTGCATACGCGTCATTGGTTTGAAAAACGTGATTTGTCATGTAATTTTATATTTTTCGTGATATGAGTTTCACGTTGACTTCTAAACTTGAGAAAAATGGTGACAAAAACTTAAATTTAACAGTACAGTTTCAGTCTTCCTATAATTTGTGTGAAGTGAGATTAACTTTACCTAGATACATGGTATTCTGCTGTACACACGTGTGTGTGTTTGTGTGTGTGTGTGTGTGTGTGTGTGTGTGTGTGTGTGTGTGTGTGTGTGTGTGTGTGTGTGTGTGTGAGAGAGAGAGAGAGAGAGAGAGAGAGAGAGAGAGAGAGAGAGAGATAGAGAGAGAGAGAGAGAGAGATGATGATGATGATGGAACGTTGTTTTTTTAATGATGAAACGTTTTTATTCAGGATAAAAAGTTTTAGGCATAGCAATACCTATCAAGAGAGAGAGAGAGAGAGAGAGAAGTAGCGACTGAATTGTATACTTTACTTGCTATTTTGAAATACCCAAAATATTAATAAATTGTGTTGTCTTTTCTAAGTGTGTTTCTTTCTCCGCTGGATTCTTCTCTGCATCCTGGAAGCATCCAGGATCCATCCTGGAAGTATGCGGGATATATCCTGGTAGTATGCGGGATACATCCTGAAAGTATGCGGATACATCATGGAAGTATCCGGGATACATCATGGGAGCATCTAGGATCCATCATGGAAGTATTTGGGGGATATCCTGGGAGCATCAAGGATCCATCATGGAAGTATTTGGGGGATATCCTGGTTACATCCTGGGAGCATCTAGGACCCATCATGGGAACATGTGGGGGGGGGGGGGCATCTCGGATTTATCCTGGCAACATCATGGCAGCCCATACGGGGCCCATTTGGGACCTATTTGCTCATCCCATGTGTGCCCCATATAGGCAGCCCATATCGGCCCCATATTCCAGCCCGCATGGGACCCATAAGACTGTTGACTGGGACACACACACACACACACACACACACACACACACACATATATATATATATATATATATATATATATATATATATATATATATATATATATATATATATATATATATATATATATATCACGTGTTGATACTCGTCAACACACAAACAGTTTTGAATGTTGCCAATGCTCTGGGAGCGCGTACGGCCTTTGAACTATTGAACTAGGCAATAAGATGGCAGTCGCTTAGACTCACCCCCACCCCCCCCACCCCCACCCCATCCCCCCCCCCACCCCCTCACACACAGAGACACGACACGCTTGGACTTTTCCCAGGAAATAACATTGAGGTCGCCAAGGCTAAAATCCCCCCCCCCCCCCCCCCCCCCCCGCTTCTCCCCCCCCCCCGAAAAAAAATATATACAAACAATAAATTAAAAACAAAATTAAAAAACAACAACAAGCAAAACAAACAATAAAAGAAGAAGAAAAACGATCGCCCCCCACCCCCCCACCCCCCACCTCCTCTCCCCCGAAAATTTGCAAGAAAGAGCGACATAGATTTTAGGAGGCTGGAAAACACAACTCGGCCACGCCTGATGACCCCCCCCCCCCTCCCCCCCCCCCCCCCCCCAATTCTCGGCTCAGCTGTCTGCGCTGCTTAGAGACTAGCGTGTGATCGACATCGTGCCAGTAATATGGAACTAAGCCAACGTAACACGCAACGACCGGAATGTCAATCAATGGGCTCAGTTACACAGGCTGGTGTGCCAATGAAAAAAAAAATGAGTCGGCTCCTTAGGATCAGAACACTAACAAATATATGTACATAATACTGGCAGCATGCAAGCAAAACGCGATTTTTTCACTGTAACGTTTCCAAGCTCTTTACTGTTTAGTAAATAGGCTTTTTTCAGTTTATTTTGTTATTATTTGTTAGAGAATGTTATGAAGGGTGTGCTAAGTTTTGAAAATTTAACTGGGGTCAGTATAAATGAAAATCAGCTCTATTACGTATTGACCTACTCTTTGTTCCTCAACCTGAGCATCCAAATAATCAAGCTGACTTACAGACATGAAAAGCAAACGGTTGTAATTAGAGTAGCGGTCATAATTACCTATCAGATGGATATGGGAAGTTTACTAATTCCTATTTATGCCCGCCTTGCACATGTAGTGTATGTAAGGTTCTCCTTTTCAGTTTCAATCACTGGGGCATGAACACAAAAAATGGCTTGAAAATAATGCACACTCCAGAAAATCTGATCTATTACAAACTTGATTTGTACCGGAAGTTTTGGTTCTTTAGTGGTTTAGTAGCATTAGCAGCCCACACTTGCTGTTTGTCAACGTCTCTCACTGGAAACGGGCTGATGTGTTCAGTTTAGCTCACTTAAATCATTAATTAAACCAGCGTCCACCCTGTTACCAAGGGCGATAGCTCTTTTAATTTTTTGTGAAAGTAGAATAGACAGTAGGCTCAAAGTCTAAACTCAGCCCTTTAGAGCATCGTTAGCAGTCCGCGCTTTCTGTTTGTTAACATCTCTCACAGGAAATTCGCATTTCACAATGCGTTCAGTTTAGCTCATTTTCATAATTAGTTAAACCCTGACAACCAAGGGCGACACCTCTTTCAAACGTTTTGTGAAAGTAGCTTAGTGGGTTCAACATCTAAAATCAACACCGAAATTATTTATTAATGTTTAATTATTTCGCTCCTTACTTGCAAAGACCTGTGGGAAACCTTTCGCTTTTCTTCTGCCGGTGAGTATATATATAAATTACTGTAAGAACGCTGACAGACCATAGCAAATAACTATGCCAAATTGAGATTTGTTTAAAATTTTAAAAAATCAGTATCTGCTTTCGAACTTCGTACTTTTGTCCCTTCTTTCAAAAGATGCCAAAGTGTTCTAGCACAATAAAACACACAGCTTTCTGAGCAAAATAAGTCATTATTTTTCAGTGACGGGGAAACCTGGCGGTCAGCAAAGACGGCATATATACAAAGTCTTTGTGGTCAGTGCTGGATCCGGTCTACCAATTGAGCTGGCCTGACGGGATATTCAACAAATAAAGAGAGAAGCGTCCACATGGACTCCCAGGGACCGGCACCATGAGCCATGATATTAAATACCATGGCCCGCAATAGCCTACCTGCCTGTATCCACATCCCAGTATGCAAAGATCCTGGGCCGACGTCAGCTGCAGTGCCGGGCTCACGCAAGGCTGTGCCGGGCCCATTGCGGCCGACGTCAGCTGCAGTGCCGGGCTCGCGCAAGGCTGTGCGCGGGCCCATTGCGGCCGACGTCAGCTGCAGTGCCGGGCTCGCGCAAGGCTGTGCGCGGGCCCATTGCGGCCGACGTCAGCTGCAGTGCCGGGCTCGCGCAAGGCTGTGCGCGGGCCCATTGCGGCCGACGTCAGCTGCAGTGCCGGGCTCGCGCAAGGCTGTGCGCGGGCCCATTGCGGCCGACGTCAGCTGCAGTGCCGGGCTCACGCAAGGCTGTGCGCGGGCCCATTGCGGCCGACGTCAGCTGCAGTGCCGGGCTCGCGCAAGGCTGTGCGCGGGCCCATTGCGGCCGACGTCAGCTGCAGTGCCGGGCTCGCGCAAGGCTGTGCGCGGGCCCATTGCGGCCGACGTCAGCTGCAGTGCCGGGCTCACGCAAGGCTGTGCGCGGGCCCATTGCGGCCGACGTCAGCTGCAGTGCCGGGCTCACGCAAGGCTGTGCCGGGCCCATTGCGGCCGACGTCAGCTGCAGTGCCGGGCTCACGCAAGGCTGTGCGCGGGCCCATTGCGGCCGACGTCAGCTGCAGTGCCGGGCTCACGCAAGGCTGTGCGCGGGCCCATTGCGGCCGACGTCAGCTGCAGTGCCGGGCTCGCGCAAGGCTGTGCCGGGCCCATTGCGGCCGACGTCAGCTGCAGTGCCGGGCTCACGCAAGGCTGTGCCGGGCCCATTGCGGCCGACGTCAGCTGCAGTGCCGGGCTCGCGCAAGGCTGTGCCGGGCCCATTGCGGCCGACGTCAGCTGCAGTGCCGGGCTCACGCAAGGCTGTGCCGGGCCCATTGCGGCCGACGTCAGCTCGGGGGCGACCTCATTGGCTTATGAGGATATATGTTGTGAAAAGAAGGCGATCATAAAATGGGATGTGGACTGCGCCGGAATGCAAGGATCGTGCCAGATCATCTTGGCGCTCGGGCCCACCCACCCCCACCGCCCCCACCCCCACCCCCACCCCTGCCCGGCATTTAGTGAAACCAGATGGGAGGCGGCGCGTGCCGTCCCTATTAAAAGGTTGTCTGTCAACAAAAGGGCTACTGGGACGCTATATAGGAGCTTGTGATGATATGGTACTACCCTTGAGGCGTCAGTCGATCCATCTTCTCAGTTCTACGGTGATCCGCGCTGAATGTGTAAAGCGGCCTCGTGTCGCTGCGTATGTCGTCCGGGCGCCATCTGATGACTTCTCGGCACCAGATTATCCCTTCATTATCACTTACACAGCGCTCATCGGCAGCTAGCAAACCCTGTTTTGGAGCGGATGGTGAAAGAACACAGTAACCAATATGATTATCACATCACATTCGGCACAACCTGGGGTGCGTATTCCTATCACTACGTAAAACAAAAACTACGTGTAGATAGCGCTACGGTTGATTGCAATACGCGTCACTAGCACTGCCATCGCTAACAGTAATACCAAGTGTTGTAGCAGTACGTGTCGGACACAAATCCGGGGACGCATACCGCATGGATACGGAATATTTGATTAACGGAGCGGAGAGAGCGCCAGTAGCTACTACTAGCGCCAATGATGTAATTGATGATGTTTCCTGCACTACTGCCGTCTGTAAAACTCAGTGTTTAAGTCTACCGTATTGAAATACGCTAGACTTTGAGATGGGGCTGGTCGGAGCACGTTCCGTAGCATGCAAATGACGAACATAGGCAGGCACGCATCAGACTCTGACAGTGAAGTAACACGATAAAAATTACGTTATGCCTAGGCAACGCCGAACCGCGAAGTTAAACGTACATTTGGCGGAAACGCCGTGTGTGTGTGTGTGTGTGTGTGTGTGTGTGTGTGTGTGTGTGTGTGTGTGTGTGTGTGTGTGTGTGTGTGTGTGTGTGTGTGCGCGTGCGTACACCAAATCACTCAAATGGGTTACTTTCTTTACCATCCTTATGCAAAATGGGTGTGTGTAAAATTCTGGGTGACCAAGTCAGACACCCATTTTTTGCCTGAGGGTTGTTTCTGTATTATCTTTCATTCAAAAGTCAGAAAAAAATATCAAAATACGATGTCCTCATTTTGACAGATTTACTTCATGGTTGTGTTTCGGCGATGCCCTGGGCCTGTGTATTGACACGGAAGTGGCCGGAGTGTTTTCAGATCAATTTGATGATCGCTGATTGGTTAGCCCAACACCCATGAACGGAGTTGTTTCCCTTGCTTAAACGTCTTTCGTCTCCAACCGTGACCGGCCATTCTTTCGCGTTTGCAGAGGTACTTTATGCAATATTTCTTAGTTAAGAGCACGCCCAAATGTACTTGTTCAATGCAGTTATTTAACTGTGAGATGCCTCCAATCCCCGATACCCGTTTGGCCCAGAAAAATAAGGCGTCTGCTTCAGCCGTGGCTCGGTCCGTGTCTTCCTCTCTCTGACCGTTGAGTCTTGTAGTAAATGATAATAGAACCCCACGATTTTAACAAAAGCTTTCTTCTTCAATGAAAGGAATTCGTTCAATAACCCCATTACAAGGTCAGTCTGCCACGCGATTTTGTTTCTTCTTTTTTTTTCTGACATGTGTTAACTTGCCACATGCATGCACAGTATCAGCTGACTTTTTTTTAAAAAACAAAAATGGCGCCAGATTTCAATCCTCGTTCGCAAAACTGACTCGCGATTCGAAGAACAAACGTCCACAAACAGGTCTTTCGGAATGTGCAACTGAAGTGTCGCTTTTTACTGTCTTGCCAGTTTTTTAGTTCTCAGGGTCACCCTGGTCAGCCCCACAGGGTGGGTTTTTCTCTCTATTCTGGGGCATGTGTTTCTGTCTACCCTTTGTCCATTCACCTGTATTTGCCTTTTTAAAACTCTCCCTACTGTCTGCACTGCCTGTAGCTCTTGATATTGGATGTGTGTTGCTAAATGGTCTTCGCTTTATTTAGGCCCCATGTGTTAGGTTTATTTAACTCATTCTACCCCAGACACACCATGGCAGGATAAGGATCCACCATGATAGTTCAAGGGTGATGCCAGAATAGCTTGGCGCCTGCGGGCGCCAAGCTATTCTGGCATCTCCCTTGAACTATCATGGTCGATCTGTGCCCTGCACTGCAATGCAGTCTTGAGAGGACAGGGGCAAAATTTAAGGATTTTGGTTTTGGGGTAGAATGAGTTAACGTATTTGACCGGCAGGCGACATACATGGCAATGTTCTGTTTAGGTGTTTTTTTTCACAAGCAGTGCAGGCACGTCCTGAGAAAGCCTTGTTGCTGTCGGGGCATTAAGCAATGTACAATCAATCTGATTCAAAATGTCAGTTGGTTTACATGGTTGTATTGGACATGTTCTCAGCAACACCGTTTTGGTCACACCGGCTCAGGACTTTCTGCACACACCCAGCTCCGGATGGCAGCAGGATGTCCAAACCCATCGGGATCTATGCTGCAGAATCATGGCCCCCAAGCCTCTGCCACAGAGGGTGCGTCTGGTAGGAGGGTGCATGGACGGCAGCGGAATGCTCCCAATTACAAACTGGTAAGTAAAGTGATTCTATGATCATCTTCATTTTATTGGCTGGCGTGCGTGCGAAGCAAAAGTGAGTTTATGTTCTGGGCCACTGGTCGTCCGTCCGTCGTCCATGGTAAACTTTAACTCATTCTACCCCAACACCAAAATCCTTAAATTTTGCCCCTGTCCTCTCAAGACCGCATTGCAGCGCAGGACACAGATCGACCATGATAGTTCAAGGGTGATGCCAGAATAGCTTTGCGCCCGTAGGCGCCAAGCTGTTCTGGCATCACCTTTGAACTATCATGGTCGATCCTTATCCCAGGGGTGGGATTCTTCCGCGGATTTCCGCGGAAATTCTTTCACAATTCCGCTGAAGCATATTTATTTTCCGCGTCTAATAACAACGAAAAAGACGAAAAAAAAAATCTTCTTAAATGGCAAAAAATTCTCAAATGGGTTGGATTTGTATGTAGTTTGGTTCACTATCGCCCGACACTTCCGGTAGCTTAAGGTCGCAGTGGAAAATGGTGGTGAAAAAGGATATTGTCCATGACAGAGTGCCGTTTAGTGTGCATCTGAACATAAACTGGTACGCACATTCCATTTTTATACTGCAGATCAGGAGTGTCATAACAAAGTCCATTTTCGGGTGTGTTTGGTCTCGCTCCCCCTGTCGGTTTTTGGATACTTTGGCGAACGGTGGACACGCGCCTATCCCCCCCCCCCTCCCCCCCCCCCCCTCCCCCCCCCCCCCCCCCCCCCCCCCCCCCCCTCGTTTGATTTTTGTCGTTTGATTTTCCGCGTTTTCTTTGTTACTAGAATCCCACCCCTGTTATCCTGCTGTGGTGTGTCTGGGGGTAGAATGAGTTAACGGTGGCATTTTCTCGGAGACTATTCAAGCCACATTCTTTACTCAAGCTTGGCCCAAGGATACTTTGTGGCAAGACCTTTTTAAACATGCCAATTTGAGTGACCTCTCTCAAAGGGTCACGCAGGGTTGACAAATGTGTGAAAACTGCTTGCATTTTCAGAAAACGTGGATTTTGCTGCTGCAGAAGCCAGCCCTCGTCACCGAGGTCACACATATGTAAATCGGTCATACACGGGATTACTCTTTTTATTCTTGTGCAAGGCCCCTTAAACCAAAATTGGGCTGTTTCTGTTTCTAATGCAGCTTTGGTTTCAATCTTTCTTTCTTTCTTTCTCCAGTTGGCAAATGGCGCCTGGGATGGACCCGAGACTGAGAGTAGTGCCAGCGCATCGCAATACGAGGGCAGTGATGACGAGGAGTTTGTTCCTGGCTCGAGCTCACCAGATTCCGAGGGTGTGTCGGCATCAATTGCTGGGATCTCTGACATAGACAGTATTGTATCGACTATGTTAGATTTCATCAAAGTGGCAGGTTCGGGGTGGCCAGTACCAGCAAGGTGCAGTGTGCGTTAGGGGGTGGCAATGAGAATGTGGATAGGCAGGAGGAACATGATGCTGGAAAGAGTGGGGAAAGAGCACTTACAGAAGAAACAGGTGTGCACGTGTCGCAGAGAGGGAAAGGAAAGTACAAATGGGACAAGAAACATGCATGCAAATTGTGTGGCAAGCTTGTCTTGAAAATGAGCACGCACTTACATGATGTCCATGCAGATGAGGCAGACGTTGCTAAAATTTTGTCGATGAAAAAAGGGACCAAGCAGAGACGTCGAGCATGGATCAGACTACAAGATGAGGGTGATTACATGCATAACGTTGCTGTTCTTGAAAACAAATCCGGATGTTTGATTCCTAAGTATCGCACCAAAACTAGTAAGGTAGACGACCTTCTCGCATGTAGCCATTGCAAAGGGCTCTATCAAAAAAAAGCTGATCTCTGTACACTCAAAACGTTGCTGTCAGAAGCCAGGAGGGTTTCAGATCACTCGGCGAGGAGACGCGGCGCGCCGTAGTCGGCTAATTCTTCCAATGCCCTTAGACGTTGAATTTTCCTTCTATCACAGCCAGAGAGATGATGAGATAAGCCGTCTCATCAGAACTGACCCCTTGCTTCTTGAGTATGGAAAGAGATTATTTGACCGCAGGGACATTGAAGAACACACGGCTGGACAAATCAGCTCCAGGATGCGGGAGTTAGGGAGACTATTAAAGATTATCAGAGTGAGGTCAGAAATGAAATTCGCAAGTTTAAATGTTGTGATCAATTCAGCTAGCTTTGATCATGTTGTCCTGGCTGTAAAAGAGCTAGCAGATTTTGATGAGGACACACATCAGTTCAAAAAAGGCAATCTCGCAATGCGCATAGGCCATGCTTTGAAAAAGTGTTCACAGATCAAACAGTCACAGGCATCCAAACAGCTTCGGCAAGGTTCAGACGACAGGTGGCGACAGGAGCTCTCTGAGGTGCAGCGGTTTGACTCTGTCTTCAATGGGGACTGGTATGATGGTGTGTCCGCTACAGCAGCCCAGTGGGTCGGGAAAATGACCATGAACAAACCCAAGCTGATCCCATCATGTGAAGATGTGAGGAAGGTCCAACAGCTTCTTGAGACAAGGATGGTTTCGGAAGATTATCCGACAGTGTTTAAAGCAACTCTTTGTGCTGTATCACTTTTCAACCGAAAACGAGGGGGAGAAGTTCAGAGAATGAAGGTGTCAGACTTCCAGAATGCTAAGATTGGATAGATCACCAATCAAGATATCTTGAAAGGTCTCACAGAGGTTGAGAAGAAAATGGTGAATTATTTTCAGCGAGTGGAAATCAGAGGCAAGTTTAATAGGAGTGTTCCCGTTTTGCTGAAGAAGAAGATGATGACAACTGTGGACAGAATCCTTCAAATGAGGCAATCAGTGCCAGCTCTCGCTGATTCCCAGTACATCTTTGCCACACCTTCTGGTCAGAGGCCTTACAGAGGCCATGATGTTCTGAAGGCCCATGCCCTAGAAGCAGGGGTGCCATGTTCACATTTACTCAGTTGCGGAAGCAGGTTGCAACTTTGGCTCAGTCAATGGCCATCTCGGAGTTAGACCAGGATCAGCTGGCAGATTTCCTTGGCCATGATATTCGGAAACATCGCCATATCTACCGCCAACCTCAAGACGTCCTTCAAAAGGCAAAAGTGGCAAAGATTCTTCTGTCAGTTAACAATGGGATGACAGATTTTGAGAGTTGCATTAGAGCTGAGCGGGGCGATGATGAAGAGATTGACTTTGACAATGAAGACACATCAGAAACTGGCAGAGACGTCTCGGGGGGAACAGCACCTGTGAATGAAGCAAGTAGCAAGTCAACAACACAGGAATCGATGAGCATGACGGAGAAAAGACGTCCAGAGCCTGATGACAATCTAGATAGTTTTGATGATGACAGCACTGCGTCAGCTCCTGTTCGAAAGAAAGCTAGATTTACAAGGAAACCATGGGGGGAAGTTGAAGAGAAAGCTGTTCAAACTCGTTTCAAGACACACCTCGTCATGAACAAACTTCCTGGAAAGGCCGAGATACAGTACGCAATGGCAGAGGAGCCTGCACTTAGACATAGGCGCTGGACAAACATTAAGGATTATGTCCGCAACAGACTGAAAAAGTTACAAAAGAAATGAATTGAGTTTCCCCGCCACTCGCGGCATTTTTGATTTCATACAGATTTATTACACGAGTGTTATTATTGGGGTGGTTTCAGCATGTATAGCCTGCTTTTTTTTTTAATTATTTGATGGACGCCTGGATCATTTTGTATACTGTATAACCTTTGGATTTGCAAAACGAAACAGCCAGCTGGGGACAAAAGACAATAATAAGATAAGAAAACCATTGACAATGTAAAGATTGATTACAAGAGTGTTATTGGGGTGGAGGGGGGGCGGATCATTTTGTAATATACTGCATACCATTTTAAAAACTCTGCAAATGAAAGAATGGTTGGTTGTACTGCATACCATTTAAAAAACTCTGCAAATGAAAGAATGGTTGGTTGTTGGAGACGAAAGACGTAAATAAAGGCTGAAGTTTCAAGTGATTTCTTATGTTGTCAGTTAATTAATTAATGTCAGTGTTCTGTTCTGTCATTTTAACTCATTCTACCCCAAGACCGGAATCCCCAAATGTTGAAGTCGTCTTCAGAAGACTGTGTTGCAGTGCAGGACACAGATTCACCATGATAGTTCAAGGGTGATGCCAGAATAGCTTGGCGCCCATAGGCGCCAAGCTAGTCTGGCATCACCCTTGAACTATCATGGTGGATCTTTATTTTGCTGTGGTGTGTCTGGGGTAGAATAAGTTAAGCCCAAATGTTGAAGTCGTCTTCAGAAGACTGTGTTGCAGTGCAGGAGACACAGATCCACCATGATAGTTCAAGGGTGATGCCAGAATAGCTTGGCGCCCATAGGCGCCAAGCTATTCTGGCATCACCCTTGAACTATCGTGGTGGATCTTTTATTTTGCTGTGGTGTGTGTGGGGTAGAATAAGTTAAGCCCAAATGTTGAAGTCGTCTTCAGAAGACAGCGTTGCAGTGCAGGACACAGATCCACCACGATAGTTCAAGGGTGATGCCAGAATAGCTTGGCACCCATAGGCGCCAAGCTATTCTGGCATCATCCTTGAACTATCGTGGTGGATCTTAAATTTTGCTGGGGTAGAATAAGTTAAGTGTTAGTTTCTTCGTTTGGGTCTTTTTCTATCTTTCATATTTTTCCACACTTTTTGACCCGCATCATAGTCATACTGAGGCTAATAGCTTCAAATTTGTTCACTGCCATAATTCTATGCAAGCTACATTACAGTACTTACAGATGAGGACATAGACCAATGGCTTTAGTTCAATTAGTTATTTGGGTTTAACGCCGAGCAGGCGACTAAGGCCATCTCACGGCGGGGCTTTAGTTCAAGGGTGGTGCCACAATAGCTTGGCGCCTAGAGGCACCAAGCTATTCTGGCACTAACCCTTGGACTATTTCAGTCACACTAGTTGCACACACTGGTGTATTCCAAATGATAAGGGTTAATATTCAAAATGCTCTGTTGCTGTTTGTCTGAAACTCCAGAGTACCCAAAAACAAAAAAAAAAGTCCTTTTATTTCCAGAATACATTATGTTGAGGGGAAGTGGCGCAGTGGTTAAGGCGTCTGCCTCCAATGCCAAAGGTGCGAGGTTCGATACCGGGTTCCGGCGTTGGATTTTTCTCCTCTGGTGTCACCGTCTGGGCAGTGGGCAGATGTTCACATCTGCACGGGACATAGACGACCCCGGCCCCCACGAGTCCCCTGCTGCCTGTTGCAGGCATGGCCGCTTGGCTGCGGAAAGGCTAAGGGAGGAAACCCCTGACATCAAAGCCCCCGTGTCTCCGGGGAAGGCTTTTGAGCCAGAGACTAAGACAAGGACAGTCTGATATAAAACCTATGACCCGAGGACCTCGATGCCACCGTCCCAGCTTGCTAGGCCATGGCAAACGAACCAAGGGTTTAAAGGGTGGGGCCAGTACTGCGCACACTGCACTCCACCAAAAGCTCCACCGCGCAGGCTCTAGGAAACGCCCACGGACTATGACACTGAATGCTTGCAGACGACGTGGGCAAGCCCTATAGAATCTTCGTTCGCGAAGTCAAGTCAAGAACAAGAACATTATGTTGATTCTCACATCAATGCCATGATAAACTGTTTTGCTTCAGAAGGACAAAACGCAGCAATGTTTAAAAGATTTCCTCTGTAAAAATCATAATCGAAAGGTTTCGGGCCAGTGTTTATTGAATTTTGCACCATACAATGTAAAGAATGTTAAAGCACACATACACATTAAGTTGGGGAAAAAAATGAATGTGAAAAAGAAGTATTCCATGAACTTGACCTTATTACAGACGCCTACTGTTGTGAAGACACCCATTTTGACTGTAACGCCAGTTTTTGTGTGAGAGAGACACCCACCCAATTTATTGGCAGAAACCAATTTTTTTCGGCATCTAGTGGCTCTGTTTCTAGAAAATGTCTATTTTATTTTAAGTTAGAGAGCTTAGTTATAAGGTGAGTTCTAAACATTCGCATCAATTCCAGAACGGCCCTAGAATAAATAGAAATATGGGAACCCATTTTCACATGAAATGGTAGGTAACCCACTGTGAGGCTTTTGTGCGCCTGTGTGTGTGTGTGTGTGTGTGTGTGTGTGTGTGTGTGCCTTGTGAGTGTGTGTGTGTGTGTGTGTGTGTGTGTGTGTGTGTGTGTGTGTGTGTGTGTGTGTGTGTGTGCACGGTGAGCGGCAGCAGGCACGAGTGAATGCGAATGTATGCAGTGACGTGTATGGTATGTCGACGTATGTTTTGTGCCGCCTACGTGTTTCCATGTCACCTGAAGAAGGATCTTTGATCCGAAACATCGTTCCTTGTTTCTATTTTAAAGGGTTTTCCACATTTATCTTCTGTTTTTCTTTCAAGTGTTAGAAGTTTGGTTTGCATTAAAGTTAATTAAGCTGTATTAGCAAGCCGTTTTCCACTGCCAATGACACGTTGATTACTTCCCTTGCGACAAAATCGCGGCGTAGTCCCGGAATACAGTCGGAATAACCGGCCTCTCCTAAGCCAAAATAACCACATAAACACATATTATTAGTACGTAAAGTCGAAATAATCTTATATTTTAAGTTTTACGTGCAATAAAAGTTGTTTATTTAGCGTTAGAAAGCTTCGAAGGGCTTGTTCTTTGAGCCTCTTGTTCTCTCCAAGGCGGGTATCTTCGCCGCTTAGGCCACTTCGCTTCGAAGCTTTCTAACGCTAAGTACACAACTTGTATTGCACCTAAAACTTCAAAAATAAAATTATTTCTGCTTTAAGTACTAAATAATATGTGTTTATATGGTTATTTTGGCTTAGGAGGTTATTTCGACTCTTTTCGGACAGCGCGATCTTGTAACAAGGGAAGAGAGATGAAAATAGGAGATTACAAGCCCACCCATTTAAGAATCAATTGATTTATTTGATCCTTTCCGTAAATAAACAAACGCACTTGACCAAATACCTTCAACAGCTTTATCTGCCCAGTCAGGCCACCCGGCCCCTTGGAAACAATGGCTAGTTAAAATATCAATGCTGTCACAGTTAGCGTTCCTGAGAAATAGCGACTACATTCTGTACACGCCACCCACCCCCCTACCCCCACACCCCACCCCCCACCAACCTCGCACACACACACACATACCCACCCCCTACCCCCCACACCCCACCCCCCACCAACCTCGCACACACACACACACACACACACAAGCACACACAAACATATTAGGTCAAATTATTCCGTTCTGTGTCAACGCTTCAAATTTATGTCACTAAGCCACTAGGACAGATTTTTAATGTGATACAAACCTTAAAAATAGGTTTTTTTTTCCAAATATGGGGCACCAAGTCGTTCCTAAAATTAATAAAACTCTCCAAGTTAGTAGTTGTGTGGAGGAAAAAGAATTTTGTTTCGACGTCTGTGTGAAGAAAAAGTTTTCACTCCACTCATCGTGACTGCTGCGAAGCATTAAAAATAAAAGACAAAACCCATAACTCTACTCCCAGTGAGAGACCTCAGTGATTCAAGTCACTATACACCCACTATGTTTTACGAGTGTTTTTAGATCACCAACTCACGCGAGGAGAAAATTGGGTGTGAGTGGTTAGTTTGAAACCGGATCAGTGAACATCTGGTGGTTGCGTGCGTTTATTGCCTTGCAACCGGGCCAGAGCAGGAAGAAAATCAAGCCAGACAAGCTTTTGCGTAGTCATTATTATAACACTTGCCATGTGTGTGAGTTTATTAGATTGTGTCCCTTTCATAACCAGAAAGCTTGAAATTGGTAGTAAAATGGTTTCCTGTTTATGCTCAGTGGGGACGACCCTGTACAATAGGCCTTTTATGCCCAAGCTTTTGCGTAGTCATTATATAACACCTGCTCTGTGTGGGTGAGTGAGTTTATTAGAATGCACCCCTTTCATGACCAGAAATGCATGCATAGTGTTTTGTACACACAGTTTATATATTGTGTTTTAAAAATGAACTTAATGACGCTCGACCCACACTGTGGCTTATTTGTTGGTGCCACGGGCTGTGGAAAAACTGAATTTGTACTTAATCTATTACAAACAAGATACATTCATCATTTTGAAAACATTGTGATATTCTGCCCTACTGTCAAACACAACAAAGCTTATCACAACCGTTCATTCATTTGGACTGACAGCAACATTTACTTAGTTACCCCTGAGAAAAAACTGAACGACTACCTGCAGTATTTTTACAAGAAATTTGAAGGACAGCCAACCCTGTTCATAGTCGATGACTGCTCTGCAGATAAGGATATTGTTAAGAAGAGAAACACACTAGCAGAACTGGCCTTCAGTGGCAGACATGCAAACATCAGTGTATGGATTCTCACTCAGAAATATAATGCTGTACTGAAAGATTTTTGTGAGCAGTTAAAGTTTATCTGTTTGTTTTACTGTAAAGATCGTGACAGCTTTGAAGACTGTCTCAGAGAGAACGATGTCATCCCCAACAAACATGAACGAGACATTGTGAAAAACAAACTGAAATTGACTAAGCATCTAAAGCTTATTTTAAAGACAGATCAGCCCACAGGGTATGGGTTAGTGAATTAATTTAACCTTTTGTTTTTGTCCATAAAAAATGATGGACAGACAAAGCAGGCGAGCATTTGATATCACAGAGAGCTTCAGAGGTGTTGAGCATTTTTATGACTTAAAAACACAAGTTAAACACCCGTTTGAGCCTTTGATAAAACTCTCAACACCAACGAAGATATACATGGCATTTAATGTAACTTTTGGATATTCTAATAGTTCACCACGTTATAATTACAAGACTGTTGATCTTAAGACACAAGATTTTATAGTTTATGATGCTAACTGTGACTGGTTTGAGAGTATGTGTTTACACATATTCTACCATCTAAGTAAACAACATGATTATATTGAATTTGTTATTGTGAATAAAGTGATATTACACCTGCAGCATGAGCACAAAACCTTAAGACACATACCGGGGAAGTGGTTGATTTGTTGGGGAATGAACTAAATATTTATTATTATAGGGATTACAGACAATAAAGTGGTGTTACACAGGTATAATTTTTCCTATTTATTATTTTGTCGGTCAAATAAAAATGATGGACAATGCCCAAAGCTTAAGAAACGTGTTTCACACAACAGATTTGCCTATATCCAACACTTACAGTGTCTATGAATCGATAGAAAGGTCTTTTTTGGTCATACAAGATATCCTTCTTTCTGGTAGTGTAAAGATTCAGATTGTTGCTAAAATAGAATTTACCAGGGTAGATGGTGAAGTGATTGTTTCATATATCTCAACAAGACAACACACAGTTAATTCAAAAGAGGAATTGGAAAAAGTGTTTAGAGAAAGACTGTTGCCTGACTTCCTTGAAGCAATTGACAGAGCAAAAATGCAGGGATCTGGTTGGCATGAAGGCCGTGTACATGAACTACAACTGAAGCAGTCAAGATACCATCCTATTTTAGGCAAATCATGGTTGCCCCTACCAACTGAGGTTGCAGACAAAAAGGCTGTCGTCAATGTTCAGAACAAAGATAATTTCTGTTTCATGTGGTGTGTACTTGCCAAACTGCATTTTGTAAAAACAAAACCTGAACGTGTATCTAACTATACCAAATTTGTAAATGAACTCAACTTCAGTGGCATAAATTTTCCTGTTAAGGTGGAGGATATAGATCTGTTTGAAAAACTAAATCCTGGGATCTCTGTGAATGTGTATGTATAGGATAATGAGTCTGAGAACAAGTTACAACCAATTAGAGTGTCACCAATTGCCCCAACCTATGGTCAGTCAGAAGATAAGCATGTTGATATGTTGCTAATAAGCTCCGGTGATAACTTTCACTACACAATTATTAGGAGTATGTCACGACTAATTCATAATCATGTATCAAAACACAATGGCAAACAGGAAGTATGTAAAAGATGCTTACAAAGGTTCTCCTCTATAAAAGTGGCACATAAACATACCCTGCACTGTAGGTCAGCTGATGACATTCAAACAATACTTAGGTATCCAGATCCTGGTAGCAAGGTATATTTCAAGAACTATGTTAATCAGCAAAAGCTGCCGTTTGTAGTGTATGCTGATTTTGAATCACTGGTTGTACCATGAGGATCCTGTTCCAGAATCATTACCAAAGACTGTAAAATTGAGTGATCAAGTGGTGTGTTCTTTCGGATATATTCTTGTTAGTTCTGACGGCCAGCATACAGAACCTGTTATCTACAGAGGTGAAAATGCAGCAGCTGAGTTTTGAACAGAAATGAGACAACTGTATAGTCAGGTAGTACAGTATTTGGAAAAGTGTCAGATGCCTTTGGTGATGACAGAAGAAGACAAACAGAATTTTGATACGGCGGAGATTTGTTGGATTTGTGAACAACCTTTAGGAGGTTGTGATCAACTTCTGAAGGGTGATAAAGTTCGTGACCATGACCACATAACTGGGCGTTACAGAGGTGCTGCCCACGGTGATTGTAACTTGAAATTAAAAATAGATCCCAAGGCATACAAACTGCCTATCTTTTTCCACAATCTCAAGGAGTATGATTCACATATTATCATGCAGGCTGTGGATGAGTCTTACAAAAAAATATTTGTATGTATTGCCCAGACAACTGAAAAATAATTGACTTTAGGCTGGACAACAAATTAGCATTTTATGACTCCATGCAACATTTGTCTTTAGGGCTTGCTAGTCTCGCAGAAGGACTGACTGAGTATCAAATAACAAGTAAATATTTTGAGCCAGACTTGATTAACAAAGGAGTCTACGAATACATTGATCACTGGGTTGTGTTTGAAGAAAGGAGACTGCCACCAAAAGAGAAATTTTATTCCACACTTAATGGTAAAGGTATTTCTGACTCTGATTACCAGCATGCACTTGATGCATGGGGTAAACTTGGGTGTGAAACGATTGGTGATTACCATGACCAGTACTTGAAAGCTGATGTTTGCTTGCTTGCAGCGTTTGGACGTATTGAAAGTTATCGTGAAAAGGGTTTGTTACACTACAGTCTTGACCGGCTTGCTACATAACTAGTCCTGGCATGACATGGGATGCATTTTTAAAATCCAGCAAGATATTTATAGACCTGTTGTCGGATCATACGGTGGGTGAAATGGTGGAACGTGGATTGAGGGGAGGCATTAGTATAGCTGCGAACAATTACGCCAGAGCCAACAACAAATATATTGACGGCCTGGGGATTGACCCCTCAAGGTCAAGGTCATTTATTATGTACTTGGACGCTAACAATTTGTATGGGTTCGCGATGTGTGAATTATTGCCCTTGAAAAACTTTTGTCTGTATGATTTGTCACAGTATGACATAACAGAGTTAACAAACTATATTATGACTCATGACCGGAATGATGCAAAGGGTTGGATCTTTGAAGTAGACCTGGAGTACCCACACCACCTACATGATTACCACAATGATTATCCGTTGGCTGTTGAGAAAATGAGTATGATGGGTAAAAAAGAAGACACCAAACTTGTGCCAAATTTGAATGACAAATTCAATTACGTTTGCCACTATCGCTTGCTGCAGTTTTACATCAGACACGGGTTAGTACTAAAGAAAGTTCACAGAGGTATTCAATTTGAGCAAAGTGCTTTCATGAAAGATTACATAATGAAGAACACAACATTGCGTGCGAGGGACAGCAACACTGCATTTGACAAAGACTTCTTTAAGCTTATGAACAATGCCTGTTTTGGTAAGACAATGGAAAATCCTCATCACCGCAAAGATGTGAGACTGGTCACAACTGAATTGGGTGCAATTAAACTTACAGGTAAGCCACAGTACACAGGGTACAAAGAGTTTCATACAATACAATACAATACAATACAATACAATACAACTTTATTGTCTGTTCGAGTCCAGGCACGACAGAAATTTGCCTTTCGGCTCGTCATGAAACAACAATATAAGACATTAACAAATGCTGCAAAAGCATATCATGAAAAATTATCATTGCAGCAATCTATTACAAGCAATCTGTCACAAGATGGGAGGTAATGTTAAGTAGATCATACTTATCATGGCGTTATAAACGAGAGTTCAAAATCGAGACAGCAGTTGGAATAAAAGACTTCTTAAAAACATTCTTTTTGGCAAGCGGCATGTTGAAACGTCTGCCTGATGGTAGCATTTGAAAATGATCAGAGAGTGGGTGACTAGGATCATTGACAATGCTAGCAGCTATCCTTCGGACAGCTCTATGGTACAGATCATCTACTGGGTACTGTCCTAGGCCAATGATCTTCTCAGCTGTTCTGACGATACATGACAGTCTGCCACTGTTTTTCATACTGAGATTGCCATACCAAGCAGTGACGTTAAACGTCAGTATGCTTTCGATCAGGCTTCTATAAACGGATTCTAAAACCCTGGAACTGACATCAAAACTTCTCAGTTTCCTAAGAAGGTACAGACGCTGGTTTGCTTTTTTCACAATCAGATCAGTGTTTCCAGTGAAGGACAGCCCACTATCCATGACTGTGCCAAGGTACTTAAATTCAGTGACCACCTCTACAGGTTGATTATTAATTGAGACAGGTACAAAAATATCATCAACTTTCCTGTCATCAATGACGAGTTCCTTGGTTTTCTGTACATTCATTTCCAGAAAACTATCTTTGCACCATGACTCTAATACTGCTATCTGTGCAAAGTACTCGGCCAGACTGTCTTCTTTTTGGAGTAGGCGTACAAGGGCATCATTGTATGCAGTGTCACTCAAAAAAAAAATTGTCATTCATCATTGTATGCAGTGTCACTCAAAAAAAAAGATTGTCAAACTGGACAAGCCAGTATTCATTGGTATGGCAATACTTGAGTTATCAAAACTGTTGATGCTTGAATTTTATTATGATTACTTCAAACCAAAGTATCCTGAGTGCCGTCTGCTATACACTGACACTGACTCTATGATCATTGATGTGCCTACTGAAGACTTTTATGAAGACATGAAAACAGAACTGCATATGTATGACACGTCTGACTACCCTAAGGATCACCCGCTGTTTAGCACACAAAACAAAAAAGTGCCTGGAAAGTTTAAAGATGAACTAAATGGAGTGCCGATAGTTGAGTACGTTGGACTGAGATCAAAAATGTATTCTATACTGCACCAAAAATGTAGTCAGTCAAAAGCCAAAGGTATAAAAAAACAGCGATAAAAAATAAAGACATTCGACATGAACATTACAAGCAAGTATTAGATGGAGAACTAATGCCTGATTATCCAAACAAGACACTGAGATCAAATAGACACAATATTGAAATGATCCAAACACATAAAAAGTCTCTAGCAGTAGGGGACACAAAACGAGTGTTTCACACCAAGGAAAAGGCTTATGCACCTGGACATTATGCGCTTAAGTTATCTGAAGAAATAGCTGATGAACTAATCGATGAATTAGTTGATGAAATGGTTAAAAATGCGTAACAGTGTCTGGGGGAATAATCTGTAATTCTTCTCTGACAAATGCCCTCTTTGGGGTGGGCTCATACAGATAATAAATCGATGCATTAGTGCCAGGAACTATTTTTTTTATATTGTGAACAGATGTAGACCAAATTGGATCAGTTGCCCTGCTCCTGAATATCTCACCTGTTTTGTAAACAAGCTTGTGTCAGGAGGTGTTGTTTTTTATTTCTGACCCTGATGGCATTGTTTTCAATTTAATAGCATCAACAGGTTTAGGGTGACCTTCATTATTCATTGCTTTTATCACAGACGGTAATCTCTTAACCCACTCAGTGTTACGTGCATCATGCATGAGTTCCTTAGAATACTGATAGCTTAAAAGTCTCTCCGATAATTGCTTGTTAAAGTTCTCAACAATTGCCTGTGATCTATGCACGCCCGGTATGCCTCGCCACACTAGCACTCCATGCTTTGCAAATAACTGATTAACAGCACCTTTAAATTCAGATCCGTCATCGACTTGCACAAGCCTGGGAAATTTTAAAGGACCACGACTATATATCTTTGTTAACTCAATCAGCACTGGCTGTTTTTTCGTTAGCAATGCTCTGTATACTGGCTGTTTCGATGGGTTAGAAAAAAATTCATTAAAAAAAAACTTTCTGACAAATGTAAATACAATTTTCAGGTTAGTTGATTAGTAAATGAGTGCATGCATATACAAAATTTTGAGTTACTAACCCCAAAAATGTATATTCTGGAGCATAGTAAAGATACCATTTATTTTCCACACTGCACTTCCAAGTGTAATCGGTTATCAGTTCACTTGTGACACACCGAACAGTTCAATCAGATGCATTCTCCTCACTCTCTGCTGGTTCAAAAACGCTATCACTGTCTTCCTCAGACTCTTCTGCATCAGAACCCTCAATATGGATGATTTCTATCACTTCTCTGACAGTAAATTGACGATTACTTTGCGCTCTTGTTGTGAGTGAAGCACGCAGAAACGCCATGTTGTTTCGCAAATGTAAGCAAAGCTAGTATGTTCGAAAACCACGCTCTACTACAGTAACTGTGAGGCCTAGTGATAAAAATAGGAATGAGGGTCATTGTACGAAAACAGAGCTGCACACTAGGCATGTTAGTTTCGTATTCAGAAATCCCCAGTTCTTGTAGAAGGCGGCCAACGTCACAACCCGCGATCGCGGTGATCAGAGTGCAAGCGTTGTGCAGGCCATCACCGGGATCGCGGTGATCCGGGTGGAGTGAGTTAAAGCAGTGGCCACTGTTACAGCATTTTTGTCAGTTATGGGTTTGGCATCCTTGTACCTTGAAGCTATGTCGACAACAGTTAATGCATACTAGTATCGTTTCTTTCTTATTGTATCATGTGGCAAGAACAGAAGATCCATTTGATGGGTGTCATTAGGGATAGTGTTTACAAAATGAGGTCTTGTTATTTTTCTTGGAGCAGGAAGATATATTTGCCAAATTGTCTGTTTTTTGAGCCACTGTTTTATTTGGTCGAGTGTAACATCCCCACCAACAGTGGCATGTAATTTTTCTATTGCATTATTCCCTTTCCAATAGCCAATTGGGGAGTAATATATTTTTGATAGTTTATTTCTGACGTTGATCATTTCTTCTAGCAATAAAAACTCCTGTAAAATAAACAAATGTCATTCATACTAGAACAAATATTATTTCTCCATTTCTTTGTTCTGGGCTTGGTTGGTAGTAGTCACTAAGTTTTGGTTGCGGGATGGTCATGTCTTCGCCAGTTACAAGAAAATATTCTTTGATCGCGTCATCGACATTTGAAAATGTATGCTGTGCATGACCCTCAAGCCTCAATCTTTCATTGATAAAATCAAGTTTCTCAATTCTTTGCTTCTCATAATCTTGTTGAGCTTGTGCCAGTTTTTCAGATGCCTCATTGTGACGCTTCATTTCTTCTGCAGATTCCTCTCTACCCACTTTTGAAAAAAGATAGTTTGAACCACTAAATGCAAGTGCGTTAACAACGGCCCCACCAATCATAATAGCTATAGTTACCATACTTTTTATTTACATAGAAACATTTTCAGGAATAATTCCCTGCTTGACAAGAAGGTCTTTTGTGGCAATCGATGCTGTGACAACTGCTACTAGCTTAGCACTGTCTTCGAAGTCTAATCTACTCAAGTCTGCCGATTTCATTTTGAGAAGACTTTTCCCCAGCATAGAATAAGCAACTGTTAGTCCACTTATTATGGCAGAGTGATAGACGAGGTTCGTTATGTTCTTTGTGTCACTCATTTTCTTATGCCACAAAAATTAAAATAATAAATTTATTTACTGCATGTAAAATGGGTCCACGGCTTTGGGTGTTGCTGGTAATGTGGCGACTACTTCTTTTATTTTTGGAGTGCTTGATTTTTTGGACACTGTTTGAGTCTGTGGTTTGTATTTTTTGTATAATTGGTAACCTACGTAACCAAATCCGACAACAAATCCAGCAACTATATATTTTGTTGTTTCAGGTTTAGACTCAGTTGTTTGTCTCTCACTTTGTTGGGGGTGTGACGGTAGTGACACTGGTGCTGTTGATGGTGTGTCAGTCTTTTCTATTAATGCTTGAAGCTGTAAATTTTTTTGTCTGTTATATTCAGCTAATCTTTTTCCAGCCTCTATTCGACCTGGGCTTTTAACCTTAGTCACCGTTTGAACTTGTGTCAAGACAGGACTCTGTTGTGGAGTCGTCTGGGTCTCGTCCATTTTCTTCTAATTTAAAATTTATTTTAGAAAAATCAATATGACTACTAGTAACAAGTAAGGTTACCACAGGTGCAAGGTAATTCCCAAACTTGTAAAACATAAGGCATGCTAATTTGCCTATTGAACTTGAAACTATGGGGTTGCTTTCTAAATCGTGTGATAAACTGTCACTATCAACAGGCAGGAAGTGACTCACAGCTTTTGTGTATAGGCAGACAAGAGATCGACTCAAATCACGTGTCATTAGTGAAGCAATGTGATTTTCATATTTTGAATGTAGTTTGATTAGCTCGTCAGTGGTGAGAGATTCTATGTCTTCTGTCATGTATTGTTTACCGAGAAAAGCTTTTGATTTTCCAGAAACAACTACAGAGAGAAGACGCTGTTTTTTCGAGTCTAAGTCTTTGTTTTCTACAGCGCAGATATCACTTAGAAGAAGTAATTCATCTTGGTTCATTTTATAATGAAAAAAAAATAACACAGCTTTGTGAATAACTTATGATCTTACTTGATAACTAATTTCAAAGTTACCTACAACCTACAAGTAACTTTGACGTTAACTTTGAAGTTAGTTGTCACAAGTTCTTATAAGTGACTTAAAATAAGAACTTATAAATGTCTTATCATAAGTTCTTATAAGTTCTTGACTCCAGACAATAAGACACTCGGACAGATTTCTCAAGTTACAAGGACAACAAGAAAACTTTTTTTAGTACTCTGGTGGTGGAGCTGATGGCGTCAAATGAGCAGGCATGACATCTCTTTGCGAAGAGTATGACAAATTTAATGAACAATTGATCTTTACTTGCCTAAAAGTCCTTGAACCTTTTTCATAGTTTCTTCTACACCTATTTTTTTCCTTCCTCTAAAAAAGATTTCTTTAGCTCTTCAACGTTCACGGGTTGATTACGCATCTTATTTTGTATTTCAGATTTCTGTTGTTTGTAATTGGCCAAATCATCCTGGACTCTCTTAAATTCGTGATCATCCATTTTATTATCTTCCAAAGATTTACTGATAATAAGTTTCATACTGCTCAGCTTAGCTGCTGCGTGCGTACTCAAGGCTTCATGCTTCTGCAACTTTGTATAAAATCTTTTGTTAAGGGCTTCCATACCAAAGCATGCCAGGCTTGTGGCAAGGCCAACACCTTCAATAGCAATTCCTATGACACTTCCCACTCCTGTGGCAAACAGAGCTATACCTCCTACAGATAATCCGGCTGAATCCACACCCACGACCATTGAAGTGTTGTGTACAGAATTGAAAACCGTTTTATATCGTCGTTTACACCTTAAGTATTTTGCTTGTTCTCCTTCCAAATACTTCAACGCGTCTGTAATATTCATTAATCGGAATGAGTCTGCCTGTAATGTTTTATCTGGAACAATAGGATCAAGTGGCTCAGGTGGTATTTGCGGATACAGTGGTGGCATTTTTTTTTTTTGACAAATATTTTTTTAATCTTCTAATTTATTTTGCAACTCTTCAAAGGTATACAATTTGCTAGCATAATAAATGAAACAAGATCTATGTGTTCCAGGTTTATGAAACTTAGATAAACTAGAGTTGTTTTATCAATCACTACCTTAACAGCAGGGACACTACTCGAAACTTCAAAATCTGTATTGATTTTTCTAATAGCAATAACAACCTTTGTTGACTCTGCTACTGAGCTATCCCACGTAAGTTTGATTCCCTGTGCGATATCTGCTTCTTTCACAGCTTCCACAGATCTCATGAGAATTTCAAAAACTATTGTCGCTTCTCTATCTATGGTAAAATTTGCTGGTACGAATGAAATAGAAGTATCTGTTCTACCCTTTCTATTTGTAAGAAAATACCTTCGTTTCCCAAACTCTTGAAGTTTTAGTTTTCTCTGCTATTGGTTTCGGAATAGCTTGGCACAAGACTTACAAGCATTGGCTCAGAGTTAACAACTTTTCTAAATACTAAGGCACCTTCATCAGTAAAATAAACATAAGGACTGATAAAAACAAACTTTATGTCCCATACAATGGGAATAGGTGCAAGCGGAACAGGGGTAGGAATAATTACCCACTTATTACCCACATGTTTTAAGCTGTAGAGCACATTACTTACAGGAGTAGGAACAGTAACATCACGAAGTTGACTAAGTTTAGGAAACGCGCCATCTTTTACATCTTCAATTACCTTTCGTTTGTACAATCCAACGGACACAAGTTCAAGGCCATACACTCTCCTACCTCACCTTCTTTATCAAAAACTTGCACGTCAGCCAAATCTTTCAACTCTATTGATGGACATGCAACTGGAATAATTCTCGGCTTTGGACCAAGACCGCTCATTTTTATATAACAAAAATAAAATTTATTTCACTTCCAACACAACATAAAAATCATGCATGACAACTGGTTTGTCATCCTGGTTAGTTACAGATAAGCACAATGATTCAAAGAAACTGGAGCCCAATTTTTTAAACTGTGAATTAGGAAATCTAACAACTACATTTTCACAATAAGTTCCAGTCGACACACATTTCAACAAAGATGAAGGCTTTCCATTGTGAAGATTATCAGTAGTGCTTAATTCTTTCAAATGAACATTTAGCAATGTGTGTACTGACAAATGAACAGGGTATCTTCCAGTTATTCTTAATTTTTTTGGTGATAGTAGACGACCATCTGATTGTGACCAATCTTCATCTGGATATGTTATTTTTTTACCTAAAAAAAAACAAGTAATAATAAAAGACTAATTGATAAAGAAAACTGACCACTTTTCGGAAAATCAATTGTAACAAGTAAATTAGCTGGGTTTAAAGTTGCTTTAATTTTAAATTCATTTTGAAGCCATTCAGCTAAAGTACAAAAGTCATAATATCCAGCTCGTAAAATATCACCCTTTTCTAAACCATCAAGAGTTCCACTTACAGAATAATTGTTATCATCTGTTACATTAAACCACTTTACTGTATAAAACATTTCATGGATAGCTACAGCCTTGCTACCATCACGATTATCAATCCCATTAGTTAACCACACTGGTTTGCTTGTGTCAAGATTTGTTAAGGTAATAAACATTTTTATTATCTCATAAAAAAAGGATGGAATTTAAATCACCAACCATTACCACTACAAACGCATTTCAATTTAACGTGAATGCCAAATACAATGTCGCCCCTATTTATGAACAGAAAATAATTCAACTAAATCAACTCGACATAGCTGTAAGCGAACAAGATTTATTTCAAGTCAAAGTACCCAACCCTTTTGATCATTACCTAAACCCTCCAATAACAGACGATGCTACTGCAAGAAAGTGGTCTTCAAGTCCACTACAGATGTTTCAAAACCAACTCAACTTTGCTATACTGTGTAGTACTACAGGATGCGGCATTTCTTTTACAGACCATTTGAATCACCCAAACAAACTGATTAAGTCTGTCTATCGTTTCCACACTTATTACCAGCTTAGAAGAATACTGTCAGAACTGTATACCCACTACCAACTGAATCTAGTTTCAACAGGTATAACAACCCCATGGTTATGAAAGCGTTTGAACGGATTTGTAATGAGTTTAACATAAGCCCCCGTGCCGGGTATGACTACACACAAAAACTTGATGATCACAACGGCATGGGTACATTGTATTACGCTATGAGTCACAGACAATACCCACAAGATTATTACCCTGGTTACACTTCATTCTCATCAAAATCACAAGTATGGTTAGGATCAATAGAACAGAAACAGTCTAATGCCTGGACCACATTTGTCTTAGATAAGAGTGACAGGTTTACTCAAGCGGGAGTGGAGCGCGTAAATGAATCTATCAGAACATATGTCTGGTGTTTACTAGGTGCACAATCATTAACAAAATCGAATATTTTGAATAAAAATTTTGAATCTCAAAAACAGTTTCTCGCAAATCTTGAAGATTCGATCAACTCAGTAATTGATCTCTCGTCAAGCATACAGCGCTATCAAAATGTTCTCAGATATGTGAGATCAAAAGTTGACTTTGTAGTTGGCATCGGGTTATACATGTTGCCGTCTGATCTTCAACTCCAAATGGGAACAATAACAAATTATAATAATGAAATAATAGTTGCAGGTGTTGGTCAAAAACTCGGTCTCAATCAATCTGTAAACTTAGGAGGAACAACTGCGCATGTACAGTTGTAAAAACCATTACAGGCGGTTACTTCCCCTGCCCGGGTAGTAACACAAGCTGTAATACTTCAGTTCTCTGACTCCACACATGATTCCGAGAGAACAGCATTGACAATAGGTCTCACTGGAGTAGGTATATTACTTCTTTACCTGTTTCATTAAATAACCTACCATTAACCCTCCTACTGTCACCAAAAAGACCCACACATGTTCTGCCATAAAGCCAACTACCTTCGCTGCAGTATTTATCATCCAACTGACAAGTGAGCCTAAAATGCCAGGCAGCGCATCCATCGCTTTTACAGCTAATTTCTTAAGTAAGTCTGATATATGAGACAATTGTTTCTTTACCCACGACTGTAAATCTTTTGGATCAGTTGGTGGTGCTGGAGGGGCTGGAGCGCTACCACCTGGTCCACCCATTACAGCTAACACAACAGTACTGATAATAAATCCAAGAGCAGTAATTAAACTCGCAATTGTGATACCCTGCTCTCTGAAAAGTGTTTTCAATCTTTCAGCCAAAGTTGTGTCTTCGTGAAGTATTTTCTGAATAGTTTCCCTAATTCTGTTAACTTGTGTTTTTAGTTTTTCTTTTCCTATTTCAATCACTTCTAGTCGCGCTGATCTTTCTATCTGCAAATCATTTAATCTGTGTTGTATTCTTTCTTTCATTTCTGTGTCATAATTCTCATCATCTGCTTTAGCTAATTTTTTTTCTCTTTCTATGTGATTATCAAGCTCCCCTAGTTTGGCTACATTATTCACAAGCTCGCCTCTGATTGTCTGCAGTGTTTTATCCAAGCCCACTAACTCCCGCATTGTCAAAGGAGAGTCACCCATTGTTTTCATAACCTCATTTATTTGCCCTTCTGTAAATGAAGTTTCTTGTATTACTGTGTTTGCTATTTCAGGCAGTCTTGTTACTGCTGCCATTTCAATTTCTTGTCCCGTCGGCAGTCTTGTTTGCGCATCATGAAGAGCACTAGCAAGACGAGGTAGTAACTGTTTATCTCCAATACCAAGTTGACGCAAGGCGCCAACAGCACCTTCATTTTTGATTGTACTTAAAGCTCTAAACTTACCAGTGTCTCTTTTGTTAGTCAATTGTACTTTTCCTTTGTCAACAGTGTTTAAATATAAATGGTCCTTGTTATCAAGTTCAAACTAATTAGGATCTATGTTGTCTGGGCGGTCACCAACATGATCATAAAACGAGTTCACTTTGCTTTCTAAAAGTTCGTGGCGTAAACTGTAAGTATTCCTTGTACCAGCCATATCTGCCATATCTGTTGCACCAGTATCATAGTCATTCATGTCATCCATTTCAAAATCTTCATGGTTAAATCCTTCCGCTGCCATTATTTTTATTAATTTAATATTTTTTATTTTTGCATAATAAAATGACACAGTCTTACGGATTGAAGTTAGACCCATACAGAAAACTACGTGAACCTTTTGGTGTTAAGGACATTAGGCAAACAATAGTCATCACAAACAATCCAAGTACTATAGACCCGAACCAAACCCTTACTGTCAAGTTTCCTAACCTAGGTCCCAGTGACGTTATTGTTCCTGGTACTGCTCGTCTTGCATTTAATATTGAACTTTTATCAGACACAGATGACAAAAGAGCAGTAGTTGGCAACCTAGGAAGAGCAAAATTATTAAGAATATTAAAATTAAACTTGAAGGACAGGAAGTGTTTAGTCTTGATGATTCCGATGTGTTCTACTGTTACAAAGATTTGTGGCTTACACGGGAAGAACGAGAGGATCATATTTATCAAGGCATACAGTCAGATAGCATTATGAAAATTCGAATCAATGCATCAGACAAAACAACCACAGAAGTCAAAGACGTTATAGTGGCCGAAACATATGGAAATAGGTTTTGCATTCCACTTGAGTTTGAAATCCTAACAGCGCATTTGCCTTATTACCAAGGAGCACTAAATGACCGCCTGAGATTTTGAACTAATCTTTAATGACTACTCCAAAGTTATCAAATCAACGGATCTCAATGCATCATACAAGATCTCTAACATTTCCTTGGAATATGAGATTGTCACACATACTCATTTAGCTACTCTCATACAAAATCAGTACCAGTCAAGACTGCCGATTTATTATGACCGTGTGATAAGACACAGTTTAATCAATAAAAACAAAAGCGATCCAATGTGGAACATCAACTTGAACACACCTGCTAGGTCACTGAAAGGTATTCTTATGTTATTTGTTGAACCAGGAAGTCCATATCAACAAAATTCAGAAAAATTCTATAATCCGAAAATTACACATTTATCCTGTACAATCGAAGGACGCCCTAATCAAGTGTATGCGTCCGGAATGATGGGATATCAGCACTATGATGAGATTACAAAGTATTTTGCTGGTGGAAGGCTCAGAGATAAATCGGCTAACATAGCATGCAAGATCTGCATCTGTATGACGTAAGAATCGGTGAATACCTGACAGACAAGTACGCGCTGTGGCTAGATCTGTGTTCTACGGATGAAGACTTTCTTCATGGGTCTGGCCGTACTATCGAAAATGGCAGTGACGGGATTACAATTCAGATACAGAAAAAGACTGAAACCGATGGGAAAATAAATATATATCTATATCTGATTTATGATGCAGAGTTAAACATACAAGAGTGCCGACTAAGCGCTCACGTGTATTAAAAAATCACTTAGCTTGTTTTGGTTTTAATCCTTCACAGCCCATTTTGAATCAGAAATGCACCAAATCACAATAAAATCCGAACGTGTTAGCGGGCACGTCACGCTTGTGCTTAAACTCAGACTAAACTGAAAATAAAAGGCTTATTGTACAGGGTCGTCCCCACTGAGCATAAACAGGAAACCGTTTCACTACCAATTTCAAGCTTTCTGGTTATGAAAGGGACGAAAAAACTCACACACACCGCAAGCGTTATAATAATGACTACGCAAAAGCTTGTCTGGCTTGATTATCTTCTTGCTCTGGTTGGGTAAACAAGGCAATAAACACACGCAACCACCAGATGTCCGTGATTCGGTTTCAAACTAACCACTCACACCCAATTTTCTCCTATCGTGAGTTGGTGATCTAAAAACACTCCTAAAACAGGGTGGGTGTATAGTGACTTGAATCACAGAGGTCTCTCACTGGGAGTAGAGTTATGGGTTTTGTCTTTTATTTTAAATGCGTCGCAGCAGTCACGATGAGTGGAGTGAAAACTTTTTCTTCACACAGACGTCGAAACAAAATTATTTTTTCTCCACACAACTCCTCACTTGGGGTGTTTTATTAATTTTAGGAACGACTTGGTGCTCCATATTTGGAAAAAAAAACTATTTTTAAGGTTTGTACCACATTAAAAATCTGTCCTAGTGGCTTAGTGACATAAATTTGAAGCGTTGAGACAGAACGGAATAATTTGACCTAATATGTTTGTGTGTGCTTGTGTGTGTGTGTGCGAGGTTGGTGGGGGGTGGGGTGTGGGGGTAGGGGGGTGGGTATGTGTGTGTGTGTGCGCGAGGTTGGTGGGGGGTGGGGTGTGGGGGTGGGTGGCGTGTACAGGATGTAGTCGCTATTTCTCAGGAACGCTAACTGTGACAGCATTGATATTTTAACTAGCCATTGTTTCCAAGGGGCCGGGTGGCCTGACTGGGCAGATAAAGCTGTTGAAGGTATTTGGTCAAGTGCGTTTGTTTATTTACGGAAAGGATCAAATAAATCAATTGATTCTTAAATGGGTGGGCTTGTAATCTCCTATCTTCATCTCTCTAGGGAAGTAATCGATGTGTCATCGGCAGTGGAAAACGGCTTACTAATACAACTTAACTCATTCTACCCCAGACACACCACAACAAGATCTGAATCGACCATGATAGTTCAAGGGTGATGCCAGAACAGCTTGGCGCCCATGGGCGCCAAGCTGTTCTGGCATCACCCTTGAACTATCATGGTCGATCTGTGTCCTGCACTCCAATGCAGTCTTCAGAGGACAACGGCAAAATTTGGGGATTTCGGTGATGGGGTAGAATGAGTTAAATGCAAACCAAACTTCTAACGCTTGATTATTGTATGTCTAGGTACTCAATAATATACTAATGGTCAAAACGTATGGGCCACTTTTTATCGCAGACGCACGGACAACACCACACAAATAATGTAACAATACTTGGAGTCACTCAGTACTGACTTTGCTAATTCATATTCAGTAACAATTTCATTTAAGTTTTGAGTAAATCAAGCAATTGTAACAACAGCAGTACGTTAGAATGTTGACCCACTCCTCATTTGAAAAGTCACCCAAGACTGGTCTAGTGTTAGCGAGTGTACCCACCGTTTGCAGCCAAGCATTCAATGCAGCGTTGACGCATGGAGTTCACCTGTGTTCGGAGAACATGTTGTTTGATCGCTTCCTACTCTTGATGCAGGAACTGAGTCAGCTGGGGGACGCCTTGAGGTGGGAGTGGTTGCTGACTACACGTTGCCCCAACACGTCCCAGAGGTGCTCGATGAGAGCCAGATCAGGTGAACGAGCTGGCCACTCCTGATCCTCATGATGCCCCGTTGCTCAAGGTAATCATCCACCACACGGGCGCGATGAGGTCGAGCGTTGTCGTCCTGCAGAACAGCATTGTCGCCTATGGCTTGGAGAGCTGGCTGGATGAGGGGCTGCACAATCTCGTCCCGATAGCGCAGGCCAATCAGGGTGCCTCGGATGACGTGGAGGGGGGTCCTGCCTTCCCTGCTGAAGCCTGCCCTGCCCAGAACCTCCTCCGTAGCGATCCACCTCTTGGACGCATCCATCCATGAATCGCTCGCCCTGGCGTCTCTAGACCCTCACCCTGCCGTCGTTGAAGGACACAGTGAACCGTGACTCATCAGTAAACAGAACCCGAGTCCACTGGAGTCTGTTCCACCTCACATGTTGACGACACCAGGCAACCCGGGCTCTGCGATGAGCTGGAGTGAGGGGTATTCTCACTGCTGCTCTGCATGAAGCCAGGCCAATTTTGCGCAGACGTCGGCAGACTGTGCTTCTGCGGACGTTACGTTTGCAGCTTGCATCAGTTGACGTCGCAGAGTGGTTGATGTGACAGTCCGGTCGCGCAGAGCCACACAGAGGTATCTGTCCTCCCTTCTGCTGGTGCAGCGCGGGCGCCTGAGCATGGTCCTCGTTCTGCCCTTCCAGTTTCTTGGAATCGTGCCAGCAACCTCTGGATCACTGAATGGGACACCCCAAGACGTCTCCCAACTTCTCGTCCGGAAATTCCATCCTGCAGCAATGCTAGCGCCCGGCCTTGATCTACTGGCGTTAGGTTTCGTCGTGGTGGCATGGTTAGGAACGTGACAATTATACCCCTACTGTACCGGTATTTGTAGCGAAACAGAGATGCTCAGTGTTTACGACTGACCCCTTTAGCACGTGCATCACTACTTTACCGAGTTTTTCCACCTGCCTACCTTTGGTACGCTTGCCAATATCGCACAGCTTTTTACAAAAACTGACGATGTTTTACGTGCATTTGACACGTTCGTGGAAATTGATGAATTGTTGTCTATTGTTTTGTGAGTGAGTGTGTGTGTGTGTGTGTGTGTGTGTGTGTGTGTGTGTGTGTGTGTGTGTGTGTGTGTGTGTGTGTGTGTGTGCGTGCGTGCGTGTGCGTGTGTAGACGCGAGGATCTCCGGTGTTTGTGTACGTACAGGCCTGAAACGTTAGAAAATGCTTTGTTCGAGATGTCACTATTTTGGAGAGCCTCCGAGCATACTTCAAATGTTAGACTCGGTTGACCCGCATTTGAGTTGGTAATTTTCGTTCTATTCACTCGGAATTTTGCATACAGCTACCTTTGATATAGACATTGGATGAGTTCGTTAGCCAGCTTTTCTCAACTTTTTCGTAAAAAGTAATTGATTGCAGAAAAAATAAAATAAAAAGTAAGAACTTGTTTTTTTCTCGACTCTCGAGAAGGATCAGACAGTGACGGTGACGTAAAGACGCCAAACACTTCAGTGTTAGATAATGTTCCTAATTGTGGCAAAGCGCCAGATGTCAGTTTTATACGTTTCTGAATTGACATAAAATTCGTCAGTACACGACTAGCGATGCCATGACGTGAAGCTTATAGTGACGTCATTTTGCGGCTCGTGCTATTCTTCCTCTTTAGAATTCCTGTCCTGCCTACGGCATCAGCCTGCAGAGCGTACTAATGGCGGGAAGCACCGTGTGTCCGTCTTTATTTGTGTGCGCCGGTGTGTTTTGATCAGAGGTTGGGTTAGCCGGAGAGGAGGGAAATAGATCACGAACTCTGGAAGAAAAACGCATGTGAGCTCCAAACAATACGGTAGACGTTGGGATGAAATCCTCATCTTGTTTTTTTTTTTTTTTTGTTGTGGGCTTTAACTAAACTAGATCTATGATCATTGATCGATAATGCAAAATTCTCTATCCTGACAGTGCTTTTACCTACTTTACTTTGTAATCTTCCTAAATTATTAGCACTGTCAGTCTCTCCTTTTCTTTTCATTTATTACTATAATTTCGACTGCAACCCCTTTCCCCCTTTTAGTAGGGTCTCTCTTAGGGTGCATGGAAATGTAGCTCTAGGTGCAGGCATAGAATGTATGCACCTGCAGACACCACCAGTAAAATGTGGTTGTCTTTGCACTGGGCAGAAGTTCATGCCTTTCAACCAGTATGCCGAACTGATGGTGTGCTGACGAGGTTGCTTAGACCGAAACACCGGCTAAACAATCTGAACCTTTTGCGCATTGGAAAGTAGCGTCGCGCTGAACTTGTCGATGAAATTACGCCCCGCATACAGCCGTCGACTTCGACCAGGATAAGGACGCAAAGGAGCAAATCTCTACCAACCTGGGGCATCGATACCAATTAGAACCTGCAGCCTACTGTCGCTTGCGATAATATGTGCGTTTCAGCTGCAGACTGCCGATTGTGCGAATGGTTCTATCAACACACAGCTGAACAGAGGTAGCGTACAAACGAATAACCAGGGATCGGGAAACACCATCTCAATTTCCATATCAAGGGGCTGGAAATCCAGTGAAATTGCGATACGCCCCTCTTGGAAAAGTCAAGGGTCACGAGAGCTCAGGAAATAGGTAAACTCGACAGCACCCCCATCTCCCTCTCTGACTCGGCCAAAAACCTCGGCGCTATACTCGATTCCTCTCTTTCCATGACCAGCTTCGTCTCCGCCACGGCCCAGGCATGCTACTTCCACCTCCGCCGCATCTGTCAGATCAGAAAATACCTCACTACCGAAGCTGCCACCAAACTTGCTGTCTCTCTCATCCTATCTCGCATCGACTACTGCAACTCTCTCCTTTCCGGCCTCCCTCACTCCACCACTTTCACTCTCCAGCGCGTCCAGAACAATGCTGCCCGCCTCGTCCTCAGAAAGAAAAAATCCGGCCACATCACTCCCCTGCTCAAACTCCTTCACTGGCTTCCCATCCCCCAACGCATCCACTACAAGATTATGTCTCTCTGCTACAAATCCCTGAACAACTGCGCTCCCGCCTATCTCTCAAACTTACTTCACCCCTACACTCCTCCCCGCTCCGCCTCCGACCCTCTCCGCCTCCACATCCCCCGCACCAAACTCAGCACTTTCGGCCCCCGCTCCTTCTCAGTATACGGTCCATCCACCTGGAACACTCTCCCACTCTCTCTCCGTCAGAAACACTCTCTCTCCTCCTTCCTGTCCGCCCTCAAAACTCACCTTTTTCAACAGTTCTAGCACTATACCACCACACTCCCCATCCTAAGCAGTCTGTCGTAATGTATTTCACTATTTGTGGTACGTGAGTCGTCTAAAGCGTGCGCATGCGTGCGCGAGTTGTGAGTGCGCGCTTAGAGTTATAATTATAAGATAAACGCATTATAAATACCGTAATTATTATTATTATTTTAAAAAAGCCATATTTTGACAAAAAATGTTTTTTTTTCTTTCTCAAATGCTATTCACAGCTTCAAACCCAAATTTGGTATTGAGATACCTGATGGGAAGACCTATCTATGCATACTAATTTGGATGTGAGTGACCTCTCACAAAGGTCAAGGTGACAGGGGACAGGAAATAGGTCAAAAATGGCTATATTTTGACATAGTTTATTTTTTTCTCTATTTACAACTTCAAACCCAAATTTGGTATTGAGATACCTGATGGGAAGACCTATCTATGCATACTAATTCTGATGAGCCCTCGGAAAGGTCAAGGGTCACAAGAGGCCGGCAAATGTGTGTAAAATGCCAATTTTTGATTAAAATGTATGTATTATCAACATTTTAGCAAAGTTTTCAAACAAATTTGGCACAAAGGTAGCTGATAATAAATCCTTATGAATACTAATTTAGTCGACTAATCGCAAAGGTCAAGGCGGGTTGACAGATAAAAAAAAAAGAAAAATGCTTACATTTTGAGAGAACATGGATATTGCTGGATTTAGAAGCCACCCCTTTACTTATTGTCGAAAAGCTCACACATATGTAAATCTGTCATAAAACTGAGCCATAATGGCTTTGCCTTTCTTGTTCTCTTTAATGAGCAATCCAATTTAAATATTGCTTCCAGTCACTTAGCGCACCCTTCTTTCCTATCCTTGTCAGTGTGTGTGTTTGTGCTTTGACCAAACTAGACTATGATCATTGGTCGATAATGCACAATTCTCTCCCCTGACAGTGCTTTTACCTACTTTGTAATCTTCCTTAGTACTGGCAGCAGGCTCCCCCTTTAAAAAAAAATTATTTGTTCTCTAGCAAGGTTTGCGTAGCTAGACGTGACGTAATTTTTATCTTGTTACTTCTTTGTCAGAATTCGGGGCCCGCCCGCCTGCCCGCCCAGCACGTCATTCTACGGAACGCGCACTGACGAGCCCCATTTCAAAGTCTACCGTATTGAGACAAAAATACACTATCATGGCAGATCAAAGCAGCATACAACATGCCGATGGACGGCACAATCCAAGACTAGACAGAAAAAGAACTAACCAGACAGACGCTGCCGGTAAAAACAGTACTATTACTGTGCTTAATTAAGGGCATTTAGCCGGTTCGTTTTTAAATGTCCCAAGTGGTGGGCCGACCGTCTAGCAAGTCCAAACATCCATATGCGTGAGACAACGCTTGTGACGTTGTCAGGAGCACCTTAAACTACGGCGCTCTTTGATATTTAGTGTGTATGGTATCGTAGATTGTTAACATTTTCCCCATCAAAACACCCGTGTGCACTATTTGGGCGTTTGAACACACACACACACACACCAGGGGCGGGTCAGTTACCTGGGGCGGGTGGGGGTCTTCAACCTGGCACAAAAGGCCTTCGGATGCTATACCTTGCTTCCAATGATGGCCGAAAACTTTCAGCAGTCTCCGAAATATCAAACAAGGGGGGGGGGGGGGGGATGGGGGGTTGGCGCCGCGGGGACGTGTGTCGGAACTCTCATTGCTCGTCAAAATGTCAAAATATACACGGGGCGGTTGTGGTGTATCCAAACTCTCTATTAATGGATTTTGTTTTAGCATTTTAAAGAATACATGGGGGGGGGGGGGGGGGGTCCGAACCCCTGGAACTCCCCCTCCCAGATCCGTCCCTGCACACACACAAAAAACAACAACAAAACAAAAAATTAACTTTGGATTTCTTTTTTGTGGTCTAAGAAACATCTTTTCACTCAGGGTTACAACTCACATGACCAGTAAACCTCAATCCGCCTGCAGGTGCCACGTTTCGAACTAGCACGTACATTCCTTGAGAGAGAGAAGAATAGAGATTCCAAAGAATCAAAATTCAATAATGCCGCACCAATATATAAATCTCGCTATTATCGAACATAAACTCGTTGACCTGCCATGACCTCTCTACTATCACTGAATCACCCCCTGTTAATTTGAAAAAATGGCGACCATGATTAGTGTGGCATTAATGATTTTTGATTATTTGGAATCTCTATTGTTTTATCTCTATAACTATTGTCTCTGACAACATCTAATCAATTACTGTTAATTAAAAAATAAAAATAAAACGACCATGGCCAATGCACTCTTTTTTGCGACCATGACCTGGCAGTAACATAACCCCTACTGTGTTTACACTAGGCAAACAAGGAAGTTTAATTCAACTGCAGACTAAAACCCTTGGTATCTGACTACTTCGTATTGAGTACATGGGTACTATGATCCTCAGAAGCCCGAATTCTTATAAGCCAACACACATACACACGTACCAACACACACACACACAGACAGACACACACACATAATATTATACACACACTTTCCACACAAAGGTGACATAACACACTTTTCTCAACCAAATACAATTTCTGAAAAAGTGACTGCCGTCTTAATGTATACCCGGAATGTATTTACACAACACAGACAGTACAAGGTCAGGCAAAGCCTTTCTGAAAAAAGTGACTGCTGTCTTAATGTATACCCAGAATGTGTTTACACAACACAGACAGTACAAGGCCAGGCAAAGCCTTTTGTGCGGGCACTCCACCGTTCTATAATAAGCAGCTGTGTCAGCCTTGACTAGGCGTAAACCCGGTGTACACACACACACACACCTCCCCCCCCCCTCCCCCCCACACACACACACACACGCACGAACATGCATACAGACAGACACACATGCACATGCATGAACATGCATACAGACAAAGCACACAGACAGACACACACACGAACATGCATATTAACATATATACACATAAACAAAAACATTAAGCCTACCTTGCTATACATGTACACCCGTAACATCCCGGCATGGCGACACACTGACAGAGCTGGTTTTTCTCAAACAGTTTACAATTTCAAACCTAATAGCTAACTTTTCACCCTGCCTGCACACATAAAATTTCAGTACACTATGCCACATGGACCTTGTGTGTAGGCACGACTTTTTTTTCAGAAATCATGACGAGACAGTCGGTGCAAACAGGGAAGTGACTCACTACAGGTAAACAAGATGGCAGCTTTTCAATTTGACTGAACACAGGTTTAAACAAGACAGAAAATATCACATCTATACTGCCTTTTAAATCAGGCCTCTCTCTCTGTGTGAGGTGGCTATGAGACATGTATGTTAATGAAAAAATGTGTCATTCATGTTACCTACAGTATCACGGTAACAACACAATAGCAAACGCCAAACATGAGTAAGCCAATGACAGGCCATTCAGCCAAACAAAAGAGCGATGAAGGCCTATTCAGCCGAACAAAAGTCGTTACATGAAAATTATGTGGACAATAATATTTATAAAAATATGAAGTCCTCAAGAGTTTGGAACTGAGTGTTAATCTATGCGTAGCTTGTGGCAAGTCTCACAACCTACTCGCAAAGAGACTTAAAGAGAACACTATACCTGTGATGAAAAGGTGATACCTGTCTTGTTTATACTAGTGTACAGTCAACATGAAAAAGCTGTCGTTTTGTTTACTTACTTGTGAGTCACTGCCTGTTTACACCGAAATCAGTCTCGTCACACACACACAAACACACACAAACAAAAACAAACAAACAAACAAACACAGACGCACATACACAGAGACAAACACACATACACACAGACAAACACACATACATGCACAAACACACATACACACAGACAAACACATACACGCACAAACAAACAAACACAGACACACACACAAAAACACACACACACCATACATGATACCCGTCGCCAAAAGCACAAGGTTTTTAAGTACGACCTCACGTCATGGCAATATCATTATAAGATATTTCTTCCGGGATCATACCTGACTAAACATGTGTGACACATGTAATTTGTAAGCCCACAGTGAGATGATAATAGCCCTTATAGGACAGCCAAGGCCGTCCTTGGGGTAAACTTAAAATGTTACTGACTATATAGCTGAGTGGTGTAAATGTATGAAGTTACTGTTATGTAATTTTCTCGAAAAACATGATTTTGCTGGATAACAAATATCCAAATTACCTACAGTTTTGTTTTTTTGTTTTACTTTTTTAATATTATTATAAAATGAATCAAGATGAACTTCTTTTGTTGAATGATATCAACGCTGCAGAGAACAAAGACTTAGACTCTAAAAAACAGTGACTTCTCTCTGTAGTTGTTTCAGGCAAATCAAAAGCGTATCTTGGAAAACAATACATGACAGAAGATATTGAAACCCTCTCGGCTGACGAGCTAATCAAATTACATTCTAAATATGAAAATCACATCGCTTCACTAATGACTCGTGATTTAAGTCGATCTCTTGTCTGTCTATACACAAAAGCTGTGAGTCACTTTCTACCTGTGGATAGTGACAGTCTATCATACGACTTTGAATGCAATCCTATTGTTTCAAGTTCAATTGGAAAATTAGCATGCATCATGTTTTACAAGTTTGGCAATTACCTTGCACCTGTGGTAACCTTGCTCGTTACTGGGAGTCATATTGATTTTTCAAAAATAAATTTTACTGCAGAAGAAAATGGACGAGAACCAGACGACTCCGCAACCGAGCCCTGGTCCTGTCTTGACACAGGTTCAAACGGTGACTAAGACTAAAAGTCCAGGCAGAGTTGAGGCTGGAAAAGATTAGCCGAATATAACAGACAAAAAGAAATTACAGCTACAAGCATTAACAGAAAAGGTTCATGTAACTGACCCGCCGTCAGCACCATCAGAACCAACACCGTCAGGACTGACAACACCGTCGGGACAATCACACCCTCATCAAAGTGTAAGACTAACAACTGAGTCTAAACCCGAAACAACAAAATATATATTGTCGGATTTGGTTACGTAAGTTACACGCTATGGAAAAAATACAAACCACAGACTCGTACAGTGCCCAAAAAATTAAACATTCTAAAAACAGAACCAGTAGTCTCCACATTACCAACAATACCCAAACCTGTCGACCCATTTCTAATGCAGTGATTAATTTATTATTTTTATTTTTATTGCCTAAGAAAATGAGCGACTCAAAAAACATTATGAGCCTTGTCTATCACTCTGCTGTAATAAGCGGACTAGCTGTTGCTTACTCTATGCTTGCAAAAAATCTAATCAAAATGAAATCGGCTGACCTCAGCAGATTAGACATTGAAGATTCAGTTAAATTAATTGCTGTTGTTACAGCGTCAATTGCGACAAAAGACTTTCTCGTCAAGCAAGCAATTATTCCAGAAAATGTTTTTATGTAAATAAAATAAGTATGGCAACTTTAGCAGTAATAATTGGAGGTGCGATGCTTAACGCACTGGCATTCAGCGGATCAAACTATCTCTTTTCAAAAGTAGGTAGAGAGGAATCAGCAGAAGAATTGAAACGACATAATCAAGCGTCTGAAAAATTAGCAAAAGCGCAACAAGAATATGAAAAGCAGGGAATTGAGAAACTTGATTTCATCAATGAAAAACTTAGACTAGAAGGTCACGCACAACATACGTTTTCAAATACCGACGACGCAATTCGTGAATATTTTCTTTTCACGGGTAATGACATGACCATCCCAAAACCGAAACTAAATGACTATTACAAACCAAGCACACAACAAAGAAACGGAGAGATAATCTTTGTTCTAGTGGGAATGACATTTGTATATTTTACGGGACTTTATATTGCTAGAAAAAATGAACGTCGAAAATAAACTATCGAAAATATATTACTCCCCAATTGGGTACTGGAAAGGAAACACCGCTATTCGAAAATTACATGCGGCCGTAGGCGGTGATGTATCACTCAATCAAATAAAACAATGGTTACAGAAACAAGCAATTTGGCAGATATATTTACCTGCTCCAAGAAAAATATCAAGACCTCATTTTGAAAACACAACACCCATCAAATGGACCTCCTGTTTTGTTACACTATAAGTGTATACGACCAATATCACGGTCGGGTAATTTTATAATTTCCCTTGATATGAAAATAACGAGAATATAATTAGTACCACGGGCAGCGCACGGAGAGGGTTATGACACGGTCCACTTTGGCTACCACGGGCTCACGTGGAGTTGACAAGTGGCCGGCCCTACTAAGCTGGGACTAATGAATAAATAATGAGCCCTCGTTAGTAGTGAGGAACACAGACTCCTGCTGACAAGGAATAATTATGAGAGTCAGTAATAGATTACTGGTCAGCTAAGATCAGAGGACGCTGGCCACCATAATAGATGTGGAATAATTAGGAGAGACAGTAATAGGTTACTGGTCAGCTAAGATCAGAGGACGCTGGCCACCATAATAGATGTGGAATAATTAGGAGAGACAGTAATGGGTCCCTGGTCAGCTAAGATCAGAGGACGCTGGCCACCATAATAGATGTGGAATAATTATGAGAGACAGTAATGGGTTCCTTTGTCAGCTAAGATCAGAGGACGCTGGCCACCATAATAGATGTGGAATAATTATGAGAGACAGTAATGGGTTCCTTTGATAGCGAGGATCAGAGGACGCCGACCACCATAATAGATGTGGAATAATTAAGGGAGACAGTAATGAGTTCCTTTGATAGCTAGGATCAGAGGACGCTGACCAGCATAATAGATGTAGAATAATTATGAGAGACAGTAATGGGTCCCTGGTCAGCTAGGATCAGAGGGCGCTATCCACCAGAGCAGATGGGGGATAGATTATGGGCGACAGTAATAGCTCCTTTGACAGATAGGGTCAGGGGACGCTGGCCACCATGATAGATGTGGAATAATATGGGTGACAGTAATAGCCCCTTTGACTGGTTGAGACAAAGGGGCGATGCCCTCGGCCAGAACGGGTATATATATTGGGGGTAAACACCAGAACGGGAGAGCTCACAACGAAGAAAACGAGATAGAGAGAGAGCTCGCACAATGACCAGAACGAGAGAGCTCACAACGAAGGGAACGAGATAGATAGAGAGTACACAACGAAGAGAGTGAGATAGATAGATAGAGGGAGCTGAGAAGCGAGAGACCGAGCTCCGGTATTTTCGCCATTTTAGTATGCCATGCTAGTAGGTTGGTTGTGCCCAACCTATTAGACCCACGATGACCAAGAAATAAAAGACTCTTCTGGAAACACTCTTGTCTGGCTGCGTCTTCCATCTACAACACCTTGCGTGTGGCTGCGGTAGTGTAACACTACCGTATCTTCTTATTTGGTGCCGTGAATCAGGATCTCGGAACGGGAAGAAACAGAGGAACGAAGAGACAGAAAAACTAGACTATCAGCACCAAATCGACAGCCAACGACGCAAGGGTGGAAGAGCAGACCAGAAAGAGAAGAGAAGAGTGCAAGCCAACAACCCGAAGAGAAGAGAAGAGTTCGAGCCCACTTCAAGAAAAGCAGAGTTCGAGCCCACGTCAAGGAAAAGCAGAGTTCGAGCCCACGTCAAGGAAAAAACAGAGTTCGAGCCCACGGGACGTCTGCGACTCATTCAAGACCAACAGCCGAAAGGATCACGGGGTAAATGACTTTTTCGTTTAACCGTTGTTGAGTCTTATATAGAAGCCAGACCAGTGAGCTAGAGTTGTGTTGTTGTTACATTTAAAAAGAAACAAAAATGGCAGAGGAAGTGTTTAGGATTTTAGGCGAAAAAGTAGAGGAAATGAGTCAGGCGATTAACGCCCAGAGTATAGGGCAGATGGTAGGAACGTTTGACGGAAAGCCTACCAAATTTAGGGAGTGGATAAAAGAAATTGACAAATATGCAGTGCTAATAAAAGCTCTCAACAGGCGCCCCGTCATTGCTTATCAAGCAAGCTCGGGGGTGGTGAGTGATTTTATCCATCGATTCTTACAAACGGAAGCGGCAGGGGATTGGGATGAACTGAAAAGGCAGCTAACCGTAAGGTTCGGCGAAATCGCCGATGAAAATCATGCTCTTGCGTTGCTACAGCGGGTGAAACAAAACCCAAGGGAAAGTGTGCCTCTGTACGCAGAGCGACTAATAACTCTGGCCGGCGAAGCCTTCCCGAGTCAGATGGGCGCTGCTGTGGTACAACGGCAACTAACAAATTTCTTTGTTGACGGATTGGCGCATGACTTTCTTAAGATGAAAGTCCTGAGGGATAACTCAAGTACATTAGATAGGGCCGTGCAGGTGGCCATGCAGGAGGAAAACCTTCGCCATAGGTTTGAGCTACGCACGATAAATAATCGGCCAGTTAGTCAGCCGAGAGCGACAGCTAGGAGTGGAGAAGAGACTATTGAAGTAGACCATGCTCGTCACCGTAATTGTTTTAAATGCGGGAGAGTAGGGCACCAGGCACGAAATTGCCGAGTGATAGGGACGGTTGGTCAGCAAACAATGCGTCCCCCGATTCAATGCTGGAAGTGTGGGGAACGAGGTCACATTCAGCGGGAATGTAGAAAGGCCAGAAACAGGCGGCCACAAGGTCAAAGAAGGTTTCCGCCGAGGCAGGAAAACTAGCAGGTTCTGCGGCACACGAAGCCGTTACGCAGGACCGGAAAAGTAGAAAGAGTCAGTTGTTTAGCATTAATGTAGCGGGTAGCCCTAAGTGCATAGTGTTCAAAATTGGGAAGCAACGATTTCGTAGCTTGATCGATACGGGAGCAGAGGTGTCTTTGATTAGCAAGGGGGCTTACGATAAACTCAGTCATAAGCCAAAGTTAGGAAAGGGAGATGTGTCGTTACAGTCAGTTAGTGGAGAAGCTTTACAAGTATTGGGGAGTTCAGAATTAGAATTTACGGTAGCGGGGCAAAAGTTTAAACATAAGTTCTACGTGGTATCAGGGCTCAACAGGAACTTTATTTTGGGAAATGACTGGTTAGACAAAAACGGGGTGAGGATTTATTTTGACTTGAAGAAACTCAGAGTCGGAAGTGTTTATGTGCCCTATGAACAGGACATCCACATTTCGTCTTTGGTCAGAGTGACTAAGACGAAAGTGATAAAACCTCAGACGGCAGAAGTACTCCAGGTACGGATGAAGAATGCTCCGTATTTTGCAAGAGAGACACTCTTAGAGATTTCGGAAACAGACAAGGGATTTATAGCACAAGAACCGGGACTATTAGTGACAAGCACGGTAGTCAGGCAAAATAAGCACCAGACGTATCCCATACTGATAGTAAACAACACAAACAAGACGTATAGAGTTAGAAGGGGTTGTGTTGTAGGGAAAGTAACAGCAGTTCAGGAAGTACATGAAGTACAGATAGGGTCGGTTGATCGGCAGGTATCGGCAGTCGACTTGACGGAAGTCACTGCGCCGGAGAATATGAAAGGTGTAGTGTCAGAGCTCATTACGAACAATCAAGACTTGTTCGCGAATAGCGACCTTGATTTAGGGGCTACTGACACTGTCACGATGAAACTAGATACCGGCGATCATCCTCCCATTAGGATAAAACCGTATAGAATCCCGCTTCAAGATAGAGAGATTGTTGACAAGGCTCTAGAAGAGATGTTACAGGCAGGTGTGATAAGACGTTCTCAGTCCCCATGGTCTTTTAGTTTAGTGATTGTATCCAAGAAGGATGGGTCGAAACGTTTATGTGTTGACTTTAGAAAACTGAATGAGGTTACAAAGAAAACATCGTACCCACTACCGCTGATAGATGACATTTTGTCACTGCTGGGAAAGGCCAAGTATTTTACCAGTCTGGACCTTAAGTCGGGATACTGGCAGGTCAAGATGGCGGATCAGGAGAGTAGGGATAGAGTAGCATTTGCATGCCACAAGGGATTATTCGAATTCACGAAAATGCCTTTTGGTTTGGTGGGAGCACCGGGATTGTTCACGATGCTTATGAATATCGTGCTAGCCGGTTTAGAAGGTTTTGCCTGTGCCTATCTCGATGACATTTTGATCTTCTCAGAAACAATAGAAGACCATCTGTGTCACCTTCAGACAGTCTTTGATCGATTGAGACAGCATGACCTGAAGCTGAAACTCAAGAAGTGTCAGTTCTTTGCGGAAGAAACCAAATACTTAGGGTTTGTCATTAGTAGCCAGGGGATAAAACCGGATGAGGAAAAGGTAAAAGTCATTAGGGCTATGGCGGCTCCGACCTGTGTCAGAGAGTGCCGTTCGTTCATTGGTATGATTGGGTTTTACAGGAAAATGATTCCTAATTTCTCCCAGATGGCTGAACCAATCATAGCACTGACACGAAAGTATGCGAGATTCAGTTGGACAGAGGAATGCCAGAAAGCGTTTGATTTGATGAAGGAAACGTTAGCTGTAGCACCAGTGTTAGCCTATCCAGATACACGGCGTCCGTACATCCTTTACACGGATGCCAGCGACACATGCGTGGGGGCATGTCTCGCGCAAAAATGTGATGAGGATTCAGACATTTCCCCAGGCTCAAAGGTAGAAAGACCTATTTACTTTCTATCCCATAAACTTAGTACCAGTCAGAGGAAATGGTCGACAATAGAGAAAGAGGCTTTTGCGATCCATTATGCGCTTCAAAAGCTAAATCACTACTTGCATAATGCGGAGTTTGTAATCCGCACGGATCACATGCCTCTTAAGCATTTGCTTAATTCACCAATGCAGAATAAGAAGGTGCAGATGTGGGCCCTTGGCATTTCAGGATATAACTGTACTATTGAATATATCCCAGGTCCTCAAAATGTTTTGGCAGACTTACTATCCAGAATGCCGGGTGGTACTCACATGCCAGAGCATGAGGAAGAAGAAGAGTTAACCAGAGAGGTCAATGACAATGCTTTTGTCATTGGAGTCATAAACTCCAATCAATTCACACCCAAGCAGTTTGCTAGTTGTACAGGGTGTGACGAGAAGCTGGAAAAAGTTGATCTTCCAGGGTTTGATATTATTGAGGAACAGGAGAAGGATTCTGAAATAGTGCGCTTAAAGGACTTGTTGATTAGTGAACAAGGAACTATGACAGTCAATAGGAGATACATGCTGATAGAGGATGTTCTATATTTCTTGTCTCATCCTGATGATGAACCAGTAGCCAGATTGTATGTTCCGTCTCACTTGGTAGAGTACGTAGTCAGACAGTACCATGACGAAAATGGTCACTTAGGAATAGACAAGACGCATGACACAGTCAGCAGAAAGTATTACTGGCCTAACATGTACAAACAACTGTATGAATATGTTAGTGGGTGTGTCATCTGTCAGTCTAGAGTGTTACAAAAGAAAAGGGCCCCCGTACAGGAAATGGACATTCCTCCATACCCATTCGCTAAGTTGTCATTGGACTTGGCAGGTCCGTTTGACCGCTCCCTTAGCGGGAATCGCTATGTCATAGCATTCATCTGTCATCTGACAGGTTGGGTAGAGGCGTTCCCTGTACCAGATAAAACGCCGCAGTCAGTGGTACAGCTGCTCGTAGAAGAAATTCTACCCAGACATGGCTGTCCATTGCAGATAGTATCAGACAATGGATCTGAGAATGTGAATAGGGTTATGGCAGAAACGCTGGCAGAACTGAACATAGACCATGTCACGACCAGTCTTTATCATCCACAGTCCAATGCTAAGGTCGAACGTTTTCACAGAACTTTTAACGACATTCTGTCCAAAAAGATACAAGAGGATTTTTCGACATGGGACGTGCATATTAACCAGGTACTAGCAGCTTATAGGGTTTGTGTTTCGGAAACTACGCAGGAATCTCCTTTCTTTTTACTGTACGGTCGCGATCCAGTGCTACCGTTAGATAACATCCTTAGACCCCGAAGAAAATACGCTGGTGAAGATTTTCACAAGATAGCGCTTGAGCAGCAACACAAGGCCTTCACCCAGGTGTATCGGCGAATTAAGAAAGCACAGAAGAAGGGGGCTAAGTATGCTAATAGAGGTGTACAGCCTGTCGAGATTAAGGTCGGTGATCCAGTGTACCTTCGTAATCACCGTAGACACAATAAGTTAGACAGTAAGTGGAGGTCGCACTATAGAGTGGTGGAACAATTGTCGCCTGTCACATTCAGGGTACGACATCAACTAGATGGCACTGAGGTCAGTTCACATGCTGAACACTTGCGGATAGCCAAAATTAGCGAGTGGCCTATTCCAAAAGCCAGGGGGAGAACATTACGTAAAGCCACACAGGTTGTAGCTCCAGAATCATCCGATAGCGACAGTGACGATGCAGTAGGGCAAGAGAACGCACGAGACAGACTGACTACCCAGCACGCACAGTATCTTGGGCAAATATTGGTCCATTGCTGGATAATGGCCGATATATTGGGCCAGTATGCGAGAGCTTAGCGCCATGCTGAAACCAACACGCGCGCCGGTATCGCGTGAGCCCGCGCGCGCGCCGGTATAATCAATCTTGGTGCCAAGCTGGAACAATCACGCGAGCCGCCGGAGGCTGTACCGCGCCCGCGCGCTGCTTCGACTGCAAATGTTGGCACACGATAGGCGAGCCAGTCTGGCCCAATTCGCAACATTGACAGATGAAATTTTAAATCTAGCCGACATTTATCTTGAAAATAAATATACAACGGCAATCTTTTACCATAGTTTGGGCACGCCGTGACTTTTTTTTTTGTTTAAATAATTTTTTTTATATAACATTTATTCGCCACATTCTATGTTTTGTCAGACACTGCATTGCATGCCGGTATCGATAGCACCTGCTGCGATTATTTCCGCCAAATTTGACTGCAGATCAAGGCTACAAATTCCATTGCCAGACCAAGTTCCAGCTTTCTTTCTTCTATATTTCTTTCGCTGACGCCACGTGCACTTGCTGATTAAGGTATACGTACGTGTATAGTACGATTTTAAACTTCTCCTTGAGAAAATATGGATTTTAAAGATGAGTCGTACTGGTCGAAGAGGAGAAAAATCAGGAATTCCCACTACAAGATCGTGCAGAGCTGGAGAACCTCAACACAGTCCTAGACAACGCGCGGCGACCAGGAACAACATGGTAATTATACATTTGAAATCTGAATATTGTTTGCATTTTCTTGTTTTGTGGTGTGCTGCTTGGGTTGATCAATTTAGTTATGTAGCTGGAGGTTTAAAAACTACATGCAGTTTTGTGTTTCGTTTTATGCTTTCTGCTCTATGCAGGAAAAACTACAGAGAAAGGTAAATTTTGATTGTGATTCTTTTGGACAAATTTTATTTGTAAAAACCGTTTTATTTTTTTTCTGTGTGTGTTTGCAGATTCTGTACTTATCCCATTGGAGGCTTGGACTTTAAAGATTGTGTACGGAGGACAATGCCCTTTTTGATGAGGACAAGTCAGTGTCTGGATATATTGTACAACCTCACTGAAAAAAGGGGAATGAAGCCTTCAGCAGACTGTGTAACTTGCACAATGCAATGATTGGTAAATTATAATTAAGTAATTAATGCTCTGTTTTATTATTAATTAAAACAAGATGGGATAAAACATAACCCACAAAGTCCCTTCTATATGAGTGCTGTCCTCGCTTTTGTCTTTGATCTGGTTCTGATGTTGAATTATCTATTGAAAAAGTCTCACAGATCTGCCAATGCGTCAGTGAGTTCTATAATGCCTCAGTGCGCGAGCATGACTTGGCCCCGGTAGCTGGACTCACAATCCAGGGGAAAAAACGGATTTGTTCAATAGCATGTCCGTTGAAAGGTCCTGGTAAATCAAAGTGGCACAGTTGGAGTGCGCCTGAGTTGATCAGTGTTCAGGTCGTACTCCATAGGCAATAGATTTCCCTGTCCCCCATAACCCGCCCGTCAGGGCCGTCCATGATCACCTCTGTGCTGTGGACGTTAAACCCGAACTAACCAACCAACCATGACTTGTGACCCAGTTTCTCGGCTGGCCTGGAACAAACTAAGTGGCCAAACTGAAACAGCCGCGTGACGCGTATGTCAAGACATACGCGCCACGCGGCTGTTTCAGTTTGGCCACTTAGTTTGTTCCAGGCGAGCCGAGAAACTGGGTCACAAGTCGTGCTCGCACACTGAGGCAGCGAGTCTCTCAGCTGTCAAGCTAGCTGATGAGCGGGCTTCCTGCAAGGCGCAGTACAGCAGGAAAAATGACTACCTTTTGTTTTCATGACTTTCTTATTTACCGTTCTAGTGTGTGATGCAAAACTTTGTGAGATCTGTTTTTTTCTCTTTATTTCCACCTTATCCTGCTGGCTACTGGTTTGTCACAACTATAGTGTGTTTGGTGTCAGTGTGTTGGGCAGAATGTCCGCTTTTAAACAAACAAAGCTTTACTCACAAACCAGATAGGTGAGGCTAGCGCTGGCAGAATTGTATAACAAACCAAGGGGAATTACTCAGCGCTGGACAGAACAGTTAGATCCCCTGCCCCCGCCTATCAGGCACCCATTCGCCAGCCCACAGCGAAATACGCAGGTATAGAACAAGACGATCATCTACATCCCTACCCGCGAATGGGTGCCTGATAGGCGGGGGCAGGGGATCTAACTGTTCTGTCCAGCGCTGAGTAATTCCCCTTGGTTTGTTAAACAAAGCTTTGCATCACACACTTAAACGGTACATAAGAAATTCATGAAAAACAAAATGTAGTCATTTTCCCTGCTGTACTGCGCCTGGAACAAACTAAGTGGCCACTTCTAGCGCTGGGCCAAACAGCCGAGGTGATTGATTTGTCAAACATCATTTGTCATGACGCAAGTTTTAGTTTTTACGTATTCATTTAGTTTTACATGATATGAGTTTCACTTCATAGGCTTGAGAAAATTGTGTCAAAACTAGAACTCCATAGTACAATTTCAGTCTTGCTATAATTTGTGTGAAAGCAGGTTGACACTGGTCACCTGCATCCACTTCTTAAAGCGCGTCGATGTGTGTGTGCGTGCATGCACGCGCGCTCCAAACATCTCCAAGAGGCGCCTGGAGTGCGCATGAGGATCTATTCCTCCTGGAGATGCGCGCATGTTTGTGTGAGAGAGAGGGCCACTCGTGCAAGAGAGAATGCCGTCATATTTTAGAGCTCATTCAGATGTTGGAGCCTGCACTGCAGGGAGTTAGCACTTTATAAATTTAATTATTATTATATTTAGAGTATTAGGTCAGTATCTCCGTAGTGACGGAGTTGCCTCTTTTACGTCACCGCCGGTCTGACTTTCTCTAGAATTAAATTTTTTTTTAGTGTTTTAATGCTTTTCTGAAAAGAATTAATTTTTACTAAAGAAGTTGAAAGGATGAAAAGCTGGCTAACGAACTTATCCAATGTCTTTCTCCAAACTAGCTATAGGTTCAAGTAATTATGACAAAAATTACGGTCTCTAATCTGGGTCAACCGACTTCCTATAAACGGTTGTTTATGTCTTCAATGTGTCATTCAATATGCTCGGAGGTTGTCTTAGCCGCCACCCACTTAAGAAAGTATTTCACCAAGACCAAGTTTTAAATTCAAGCTTGTGTGTACAGAAATATCAAAGATAAGAACTCTTGTTTACATACATGCACGCATACATTCGCACATACGGCGCTTCACGCCAAATGTACGTTCAGCAGCGAAGTTAGTGTAACTAGACATGACGTAATTTTTATCTTGTTGCTTCAATTAGAGGTTTAGCCTGCTTGCCTTGACATGGACATGCTATTAAATTCGCCCCACTGCGACCTTTCCTAAAAGCTCCTTTCTATAAATAGAAGGGACTTAAAAGACTTAAAAGAAAACTGAAGTCCAAAATGGGATCAAACCATTCAAGTGACTGCATGGATATTGCAAAACTGGCCGAAGTGAGTCTTTGTTTTGGGTCATCTGGGTTTTTAGTTTTAGCCATTGCCCGTCATGAAACATGCATCAATTGGTATTTCTGTGAGACTAAGCAAGCCACAGTCTTCTGTAAATGTTCAGACTTGGCCCAAGGGTACTTTCCACAGTATAAACACCAATTTCAGTGACCTCTCTTAAAGTCAACTCTACAGGATTCAGTAATCAGGCATGCATTTTATTTTCAGATGGTGTGAGAAGGTGCCATGGTAGTGCAACAGACATAGGTCACGTTTTAACTAAATGGCTTACTCAGTTACTGGATCAATTGATCGCGATGGGAATAAGCAGAGGTGGGAGGCGGCAAAGCGAGCACACACAGACTGACAGTGAATTAGTACAGTTTTAGTTTCTCTGCAAGCTGCTAAACCCTCTGGCTATCAGTACTGCCTGACATTGTGATGATTCCTGCAGGACACAGACTGACAGTGATTAGTATAGTTTTACTTTTAGTTTCTCTGCAAGCTGCTAAACCCTCTGGCTATCAGTACTGCCTGGCATTGTGATGATTCCTGCAGGACACAGACTGACAGTGATTAGTATAGTTTTAGTTTCTCTGCAAGCTGCTAAACCCTCTGGCTATCAGTACTGCCTGGCATTGTGATGATTCCTGCAGGACACAGACTGACAGTGATTAGTATAGTTTTAGTTTCTCTGCAAGCTGCTAAACCCTCTGGCTATCAGTACTGCCTGGCATTGTGATGATTCCTGCAGGACACAGACTGACAGTGATTAGTATAGTTTTAGTTTCTCTGCAAGCTGCTAAACCCTCTGACTATCAGTACTGCCTGGCATTGTGATGATTCCTGCAGGACACAGACTGACAGTGATTAGTATAGTTTTAGTTTAGTTTCTTTGCAAGCTGCTATATATACCCTCTGGCTATCAGTACTGCCTGACATTGTGATGATTCCTGCAGGACACAGACTGACAGTGATTAGTATAGTTTTATTTTAGTTTCTTTGCAAGCTGCTTAACCCTCTGGCTATCAGTACTGCCTGACATTGTGATGATTCCTGCAGGAATCATTGCGACTTATAGTGCAATACAGACAGCCAAAGGGTTAATCATACCTGTTGTCATCAGATTTATCACATTAAGTAGAAACTAGAATGTAGTGCATGTTTTGTGATTTTGTTAAAACTACAATTTCTTTTGTTATGAAACGTTATAAAATATATGTTGTGTAATGGTTATATATGGTATAGATCTGTCATTTCTGTCTACCATCTTAGAATTTTTAATTAACTTTTTTTCCGGTCAAAGCAACATCAACTTCAAACATTGGACATTAATTTCAACTAAACTGTCCATGACAGAAGAAAATTAAACTAATTTTGATTGCAATATTAAGTTTCATTCTGATTCAAATATTCAGTTTGTTACACTGTTAAGTCAGTCGGGCCAAGATGCTTGTAAACATATTGTTTATTTTTACAAGTATAGTTTGCCTGATCACTTAAGCTTGCCTCATGTTTTTTTGTTGTTGCACATAACATTTTAATAAGACATACATGTTTTGTAACCATCTGTTGCAGAAGTGTTTATGTTTGAAAAGTGATGGCAGCTACTGGCTAGTTTAGGGCTTTCAAGCAATGTAGAGCAAACCTGGTTTTAGTTGCAAGTTATTAAAATGCTAACTGGCTGCATGCATGAACTTTTACCCCCCCCCCCCCCCCCCCTCCTCCCCATTACACTTAAGGTTTTATTTGATACTATTTTTAACCCATTCAATCCAGAGGCTGATTTTGTCAGATTTGCTTGAAGGCTACATTACAAATTTTGCGACAGATTAACCATTTTAGTTTATGGGTAGTGCCAGAATAGCTTGGTGTCTCAGGTGCCAAGCTATTCTGGCACTACCCTTGAATTATCATAGTCAAATTAATTTCAAGCATGTGTGTATTAGGATGAAAAGGGTTAATAAGGACAATTCATATGAGATTCTCTTCTTTCTTTTCATAACCAATGTTGTTTGTGCCAAATCCTGTATGTTTAGGAGGAAATTTAGTCTCCAATCAAATTATGTCAGTATATTCTGTTAATCTGTATGAAAGTTATTTATGGGAGCAGGTAAAAAATGTGCTGTGTACAAAATCTGTTATGTTTACAGATCCTATTGCCAGTACCTGAACATCTGTGTGTATGTACATTCAGAGATGGTTTTTGTATGTCATGTATCAGAACAATTGTTTTCTTAATTCAATAATTGTGGGCTTTTTTTTTTTTTTTTTACATTTTGTGTATTGTTACAGACAGGTTTCTTTTTTGTGTGAGGGGGGGGGGGGGGGGGGATGTAATTAATCCATTGAATCCTGCCTGAGAGTGATTTTTTTTTTTAAACTTCAGATTGCCCTGTGAAAGGTATGTTATGGGTAAGGATATATAGATCAACCATTTTAGTTCAAGGGTGGTGACAGAGCTGTGCACCAAGCTGTTCTGGTACTATTCTTGAGATATCATGGTCAAATTATTTCAGGCAGTAATGTATCAGGATGAAAAGGGTTAAATGAGATAATCATTGTCCTTCATTTCGGTATAGTTAGTGTTTTCTTTTCATAAAACTGAAAATCAGATTAAACTTGTGCATCACTGTGAATCGGAGTTCAGGTCTTTCTTTTTAAGTTGTGTTTTGAGTTACATATTTTGATGAACGTTTGATTTGATAACTATCAGATTAATATATATATGTTTGCATGATGGTCTTTTTCCTCAGAAAAAAAGCTGGATTAAATTACCAATATCCAAATCTGGGACACTACTATTCATGTTGGAAAAAGGTTGGCAGAATATTTGCTACATGTTGGCACCAGAATGGATTAAGCATGGCACTATATTGGCAGCCAATATTCACCATCCTGGCCCTAGGATGGATCCATCTTGGCACTATATTGGCAGCCAATATTCACCATCCTGGCCCTAGGATGGATCCATCTTGGCACTATATTGGCAGCCAATATTCACCATACTGGTTCTAGGATGGATCCAGCTTGGCACTATATTGGTAGCCAACATTCACCCGATACTGGGCCAACAATGGATCCAGCTTGGCAGCCAACATTTACCCGATATTGGGCCAACAATGGGCCATTTTGCGCTTCCAATATTGGACCAATATTGCCACCCATATATCGGCCCAATATCTGAGCCAATATTGGGCCAATATTGGACCTATATTGGTGTGCTGGCTGGGTAGTGGGGTGCGAAAAGAGCGTGAGAATTCTTCATCCGAGGAGGACGTTCCGTTAATGGAGTTAAGAAAGCGCCTAAAGACAAGAGAGAAAAGATCTCTCTCAGCAGTAAACGTTAGTTGTAACAAGGGCACATCAGACAGTTCTGATGATGGGGAGATCGACGACAATCGTTCGATTCAGCCTAGTTTACAGACTGATGGGGTTAGGGAAATTCTTGAAGCGATACGCGATACTGACTCTTCTGCCAAAGAAGGCTTCAAATTAGAAATGCGACTCTCAGACGGTATCTGGGAGAGGACTATTGTAATGTGTAAATCATGAAGCATGATTTGAGTTTTGTCAGAGACAGTGGTATAAGTCTCTGGTGATATCTCGTATGTTGCAGACAACAACAAGATGAATTTTTTTTTTTTTTTTTTTTTTTTTTTTTTTTTTTTTTTTTTTTTTTTTTTTTAGTCTGATAGTATTGGGGCTAGCGCAGGGTTTAAATATTAATCACAATGTCGTATTTCAAAAACTTGATGAAGTTACCACTAGTAACTGGAGATTCAGGTCGGCCTGCGCCAGAATCAATGACGGCTCAGTATGACTTAGAATCCACAACACTAGCAGTAGACGCGCAACGTACGCGGTTCGCGCTCCTTACGGAAGCTGAACTTGAAGCTTGTTCCAAACCCTTGATAGGATTCTGTGCGATTCGAAGTGCAATATATCCTATGAACATTAATCAGTTTTGTGTTACGGCGCTGTTTTTAAACAATTCAGACGTAATTGCAACACACTGCCAAACAAAGGTCAAGTTGGGTACAGTGTTACCTATGGCACGGTATATAATGGATGGGCTATGGGTCATTAGTAACCATAGTCCACTAAAGATGAGTATTAGTTGTCACGGTAAAGGGGTCACGTACCAACAAATCAACCCACCATTATCGCTAATCCGCCTCAATGAATCATGTACGGCTATTAGTGATAGATTGATGTTAACCCCTTACTACCAACAAGAGAGCCAGTATCAGGTGGAAGACAAATTGATAGGATGGATGGAAAACCATGCATTTTCCAATATAACGTTATGGAAACCATTTCATAGCGCTTTACCAGACTACGATCCCATCTCTTTGCCCAAAGAGTTAGATGAAATTAAGGAAATGCCAATGGATCATCTAATTGCTCGACTTCAGAGCGATTCGTTAAGCCAAAACAAGAATGGGCGATATGGAAACAGATCATCATTGGTTCTATCGTAGGGACAGTTGTAGTGATCATAATTCGGGTAGCGTGTATACGATATAGAAAAAAAAACTAGCGCATGGTTTGGCTCCATACTATCACGACTCAGGAAGGGTGAACGTGAGGTCACTGTGCCTACGTGATTTCGGCGGCTGTGCAATCAGCAGACGTGAATGACGTCGCAAGAGCGAAGGACTCTACGCCGATGATGGAGGGAGGAGTGCAGTTACTCCCCGCCTCGAACGTTGTGAAGTTTACCCGTCGTTGGGGTAACCAAGGATCAACGTGTTGCGATCCAGGAAGAATCGTGAAGAATAACGAACACATGTGCAAAGACATAACCGAGTCGACGATTTTGATGTGAACATTTATGGGCGTGATTACGCCGGACAATAATAATTTTTAATAAGGAGTGATCGATTTAAATAAGCGGTCATTCCGAAAAATGATGTATTTTGTGGATAACATGTTTAATTGTTTGAAATGATGTTGTTGTCTGAATATTGTGTAATGAAAAAAAAAACGAATCTTGTGAATTAAGATTCCTTTTTTTTTTCGGGTAGGTTTGGGAGGAGTTGTTACACTATAAGTGTATACGACCAATATCACGGTCGGGTAATTTTATAATTTCCCTTGATATGAAAATAACGAGAATATAATTAGTACCACGGGCAGAGCACGGAGAGGGTTATGACACGGTCCACTTTGGCTACCACGGGCTCACGTGGAGTTGACAAGTGGCCGGCCCTACTAAGCTGGGACTAATGAATAAATAATGAGCCCTCGTTAGTAGTGAGGAACACAGACTCCTGCTGACAAGGAATAATTATGAGAGTCAGTAATAGATTACTGGTCAGCTAAGATCAGAGGACGCTGGCCACCATAATAGATGTGGAATAATTAGGAGAGACAGTAATAGGTTACTGGTCAGCTAAGATCAGAGGACGCTGGCCACCATAATAGATGTGGAATAATTAGGAGAGACAGTAATGGGTCCCTGGTCAGCTAAGATCAGAGGACGCTGGCCACCATAATAGATGTGGAATAATTATGAGAGACAGTAATGGGTTCCTTTGTCAGCTAAGATCAGAGGACGCTGGCCACCATAATAGATGTGGAATAATTATGAGAGACAGTAATGGGTTCCTTTGATAGCGAGGATCAGAGGACGCCGACCACCATAATAGATGTGGAATAATTAAGGGAGACAGTAATGAGTTCCTTTGATAGCTAGGATCAGAGGACGCTGACCAGCATAATAGATGTAGAATAATTATGAGAGACAGTAATGGGTCCCTGGTCAGCTAGGATCAGAGGGCGCTATCCACCAGAGCAGATGGGGGATAGATTATGGGCGACAGTAATAGCTCCTTTGACAGATAGGGTCAGGGGACGCTGGCCACCATGATAGATGTGGAATAATATGGGTGACAGTAATAGCCCCTTTGACTGGTTGAGACAAAGGGGCGATGCCCTCGGCCAGAACGGGTATATATATTGGGGGTAAACACCAGAACGGGAGAGCTCACAACGAAGAAAACGAGATAGAGAGAGAGCTCGCACAATGACCAGAACGAGAGAGCTCACAACGAAGGGAACGAGATAGATAGAGAGTACACAACGAAGAGAGTGAGATAGATAGATAGAGGGAGCTGAGAAGCGAGAGACCGAGCTCCGGTATTTTCGCCATTTTAGTATGCCATGCTAGTAGGTTGGTTGTGCCCAACCTATTAGACCCACGATGACCAAGAAATAAAAGACTCTTCTGGAAACACTCTTGTCTGGCTGCGTCTTCCATCTACAACACCTTGCGTGTGGCTGCGGTAGTGTAACAGTTTCTGCCCCATGACACAATAAGAAAAAAGCGTTACAAATACACACTGACTGTCGTAGACATAGCTTTAAGGTATAAGGACGCCGAACCCATAACTGACAAGAATGCTACCACTGTTGATATAGCATTAACAAAAATATATAGTCGAGGCCCTTTAAAATACCCTAGAAGTGTGCAAGTTGATGACGGATCTGAATTCAAAGGTGCCGTTAACCAGTTATTTGCGAAGCACGGCTTACTGGTTAGACGCGGGATACCAGGTGTGCACAGATCACAGGCAATAGTAGAAAACTTTAACAAGCAATTATCAGAGAGACTTTTCAGCTACCAGTATTCTAAGGAACTTATGCATGACACACGTAACACTGAGTGGGTAAAAAGATTATCACATGTGATAAAAGCAATGAATAACGAAGGCCATGTAAAGCCTGCTGATGCTATTAAATTGAAAACAATTACAGAGCCAAAAACAACAACACCATCAGCACCGCCAGACACAAGTTTATTTACAAAACAGGTGAGATATTTATATCAGCCTGGTGAGGCCGAGAACGACATGAAGCGCAGAGCAACTGACCCCATCTGCTCTATGTCTGTTCATAATATATAAAAAAATAATTCCTGGTGCTGACACGTCAATATATTATTTATATGACCCTGCCCCACAGAGGGCATTTGTCAGAGAAGAATTACAGATTATTCCCCCAGACACTGTTACTCATTTCAACAACTAACTCGTCAATTAATTCTTCAACCAGTTCATCGGCTATTTCTTCAGATAACTTGAACCTGTAGTGTCCAGGCGCATAAGCCTTTTCCTTACTGAAAAACACACGTTTCGTGTCCCCAACTGCCAGTGACTTTTTATGTGTTTGGATCATTTCAAGATTATGTTTGTTTGATCTCAGTGACTTGTTTGGATAATCAGGCATTAATGCCCCATCTAATACTTCCTTATAATGTTCATGACGAATGTCTTTATTTTTTATCGCTGTTTTTTTTTTTTATACCTTTGGCTTTTGACTGACTTCCCTTTTGGTGCAGTATAGAATACATTTTTGATCTCAGTCCAATGTACTCAACAATAGGTACTCCATTCAGTTCATCTTTAAACTTTCCAGGCACTTTCTTGTTTGTGTGCTATATAATGGATGGTCTTTAGGATAGTCAGACGTGTCATACATGTAACTCTGTTTTCATGTCTTCATAAAAGTCTTCAGTAGGCACATCAATGATCATCGAGTCAGTCAGTGTATAACAGACGACACTCAGGATATTTTGGTTTAAAGTAATCATAATAAAATTCAAGCATCAACAGTTTTGATAACTCAAAAATTGCCATACCAATGAATACTGGCTTGTCCAGTTTGACAATCTTTTTTTTTGAGTGACACGGCATACAATGATGAATGAAACTCTTTATACCCTGTGTATTGTGGCTTGCCTGTAAGTTTAATTGCACCCAATTCATTTGTGACCAGTCTCACATCTTTGCGGTGATGAGGATTTTCCATAGTCTTGCCAAAACAGGCATTGTTCATAAGCTTAAAGAAATCTTTGTCAAATGCAGTGTTGCCATCTCTTGCACGCAATGTTGTGTTCTTTATTATGTAATCTTTCATAAAAGCACTCTGATCAAATTGAATGCCTCTGTGAACTTTTTTTTAGTACTAACCCATGTCTTATGTAAAACTGCAACAAGCGATAGTGGCAAACGTAATTGAATTTGTCATTCAGATTTGGCACAAGTTTAGTGTCTTCTTTCTTCCCCGTCATACTCATTTTCTCAACAGCTAAGGGATAATCATTGTGGTAATCATGTAGATGGTGTCTACTCTAGGTCTACTTCAAAGATCCAACCCTTCGTGTCGTTTCGGTCAAGATTCATAATATTGTTTGTTAATTTTGTTATGTCATACTGTGACAAATCATACAGACAAAAGTTTTTGAAGGGCAATAATTCACACACAAATTGTTCGCGTCTACGTACGTAATGAATGACCTTGACCTTGAGGGTCAAACCCAAGGTCGTCCAGATATTTATTATTTGCTTTGGCATAATTGTTCGCTGCAATACTAATTCATTCATTCATTCAATCCTCTCTGCGCCGTCTGGTGCTTGAGGCGACGGCAAGGGAGCGCCACTTTTGTCTGTCAGCTGCTATTTTGGGTGCTGTTTGCAGAGTAAGGCCTCTGTTCTTGAGCTCTCGCTCCACGGTTCGGCGCCACGTCTCCTTTGGTCGCCCACGGTTTCTCTTCCCCTGTGGTGTCCATCTCAGTGCCACCCTTGGTAATAAGTCGGGTGACATTCTGCAAACGTGGCCTAGCCATCTCCATCTCCGTGTGGCGATGGTTTCAGCGATGCTGTCTGCGCCTGCTCTCTTCCGTAGTTCCTCGTTTGTAATCATGTTTGGCCAGAAGACCTTCATGATCCGTCGCAGGCACTTGTTCTGGAAGACTTCCAGCTTGCGTTCCGTAGCAGTAGTGGATTTCCAGCACTCTGACCCATAGAGAAGGACACTCAGCACGTTACTCTTAAAAATACGAAGCTTGGTGTGGATGCTCAGGTTTGTTGTCCTCCAGATGGGTTTCAGCATTGCGAAGGCTTGGTTGGCTTTGCTGATTCTTGTGGTGATCTCCCTTGTGCAGTCTCCATCTGTGGTAACCTTGCTGCCCAGGTACGTGAACTCGTCCACCTCTTGCAGAGGTTGGTCATTGATGGTGATTGGGTCGCCCACTATGGTGTTCTTCCTCATGACTTGAGTCTTCCTAATGTTGACCCCGAGACCTATGGAGCTTGCTGACTGTGTCAACTGTTGTGTCTTCTGTTGCATGTCCTGGTTTCTGCTTGCCAGCAGCCCGATATCATCGGCGTAATCGAGGTCATCCAGCATTGAGGTCAGCGTCCACTGAATTCCCTGCCTCCTTCCCTCTGTGGTGCGGCGCATGATCCAATCAATTGCCATTGAGAAGAGGATCGGCGAAAGAATACATCCTTGTTTCACTCCGGTTTCCACCTTAAACGGTTCGGTGAGCTGGTTGTTGTGGACGACTCTGCACTCAAAATTCTTGTACAGGGACCTGATGACGTTGACAAGTTTCTGGGGAATTCCATAGTATCGCAGGATTTTCCAAAGGGAGTCTCGATGCAGACTGTCGAAGGCCTTCTCAAAGTCCTCAAAGACCACATAGAGGGATCCATTCCATTCGTTAGACTGTTCAAGGATCTGTCTCAGGACGAAAATATGGTCAATGCAGGACTTGCCTTTCCTAAAGCCTGCCTGCTCCTGGCGAAGGATGCCATCCACTGCTGTCGTAATGCGTTCAAGGAGAATGCGGCTGAAGATCTTGCTGGTGAGGGATAGTAAGGTGATGCCTCGCCAGTTGTTACAGTTCCCCAGGTCTCCTTTCTTCGGAAGTTTGACGATGGTGCCGGTCTTCCAATCGCTCGGCGCTTCTTCAGTGTCCCAGATCTTTTGAAAAATCTGACAAAGAAGCTGCGGCGTTACCGTATCTTCTACTTTCAGCATCTCGGGGCACACTCCGTCATCGCCAGGTGCCTTCCCGTTCTTCAGCTTTTGAATGGCCTGCTTGACTTCCGCAATAGTAATGTTGCCGAGGTTAATGTCCAGGTCCTCCTCCGCTTCAGGAATGTCAGTGAGGGTTGGTGGGTCTGAGCGGTTCAGGATGGACTCGAAGTGTTGCTTCCATCTCTTCAGCTTCTCTTCCTCTACTGTGACATGAGTTCCATCTTCAGCTCTCACTGGAAGGTCGTGGTACTGTCCGTAATCGCCCTTCAGCTTCTTGGTGTTCTGGTATACTGTCTTCATGTCTCTCTGTTTTGCAGCTGCCTCCGCTTCTTCTGCCAGCCTTTCTGTGTGCATTCTCTTGTCTCTTCTCGCTGATGTCTTCACCGCTTGATCTTTCTCTCTGTATTCTCTTGATATTCTTTCCTTCAGTCTTGGTGATTTGGTGTCCAAAAGTTTCTTCTTGATCTGTCTTCTCTCTTCTATGCGAGCCCACGTGTCTTCTGAGATCCACTCTGTCTTCCTGCTCTTTCTGTATCCTAAAACTTCCCCTCCTGTTTCCTTCATGGCTCTGTTGAAATCTTCAATAGTCAGCGCTGTCTCATCTTCCAAAACACTAAATCTATTCCTGAGGGCCAACCTAAACTCTTCTTTCACTTTTGGGTCTTTCAACTTGGCCACGTCGTAGCGCTGATTTCTGGTGTCTCCTATCTTTACTTTCCTAAGCTTCAATGTCACCTTCCCCACCAGAAGACTATGGTCACTGCCAATGTCAGCATGTCGCATCACTCGCACATCCTGCAGAGAGTGCCTCCAGCGACCGTTAATGATGATGTGGTCGATCTGGTTCTGGGTCTTGCCGTCTGGTGATTTCCATGTCCCTCCTATGACTAAGTCATTTTCTTCGCAGAAATTGACCAGCCTCTCCCCGTTGTCGTTGATCACACCCGCTCCATGTCATCCCATGGTCCTCTCTCTGTCTTCATTGTCACAGCCAACCTTAGCGTTGAAGTCACCGATCAGCATCAGCACGTCATGTCGAGGGATGTCTTCCAAAACAGCTTGGAGGGCGTCGTAGAATGCATCCTTATCCTCTTCTTCCGCGTCGTCTATCGGTGCGTAGCCCACAACAATAGACAGCTTGCAATACTAATGCCTCCCCTCAATCCGCGTTCCACCATTTCATCCATCGTACGATCAGACAACAGATCTATAAATATCTTACTGGATTTCAAAAATGCATCCCATGTCATGCCAAGACTAGTTATGTAACAAGCTGGGTCAAGACTGTAGTGTAACAAACCCTTTTCACGGTAACTTTCAAATACGTCTGCTAGCAAACAAACATCAGCTTTCAAGTACTGATCATGGTAGTCACCAATTGTCTGACACCCTAATTTATCCCACGCATCAAGAGCATGCTGGTAATCAGAGTCAGAAATACCTTTACCATTTAAGGTAGAATAAAATTTCTCTTTTGGTGGCAGTCTTCTTTCTTCAAACACAACCCAGTGATCAATGTACACACCTTTCTTAATCAAGTCAGGCTCAAAATATTTACTTGTTATTGGATATTCAGTCAGACCTTCTGCCAGACTAGCAAGGCCTAAGGACAAATGTTGCATTGAGTCATAAAATGCTAATTTGTCCAACCTAAAAGTGAAGTATTTCTCAGTTGTCTGGGCAATACAACAATTTTTTTGGTAAGACTCATCCACAGCCTGAATGATAATGTGTGAATCATATCCCTTGAGATTGTGGAAAAAGATAGGCAGTTTATATGCCTTGGGATCTATTTTTAATAGCAAGTTACAATTGTTATGTGCAGCACCTCTGTAACGTCCAGTTATATGATCATGGTCACGAACTTTATCACCTTGGAGGGGTTGTTCACAAATCCAACATGTCACAGCTGTATCAAATTTCAGTTTGTCTTCTTCTGTCATCACCAAAGGCATCTGACATGTTGTGAGATATTGTACTACCTGGTTATACAGATGTCTCATTTCTGTTAAAAAAAAAGACATGCTGCATTTTCACCCCTGTAGGTAACAGGTTCTGAATGCTGTCCGTCTGACCTAACAAGAATGTAACCAAAAGAACACACCACTTAGTTTTATAGTCTTTGGTAATGACTCTGAAACAGGACCGTCATATGGAACAACCAGTGATTCAAAATCAGCATACACTACAAACGGCAGCTTTTGCTGATTCCCATAGTTCTTAAAGAAGTACCCAACGGAGAAAGAAACACGCTTAGAAAAAACGGTACAACACAATTTATTAATATTTCGGGTAAATACCCTTTGTCAAAATAGACAAACAAACAGAGACATTATTTGCTACTTATCTTCAGATGCAGAAGGAATGTGGCAACTGAAGGTGACGTAAAAAGAAAAAGAAAAGAAAAGGAAAGGAAGAACAAAAGTAAAAATGACGTCAAAGAAAAAAATCGTAAGAGAAAGACTCCGAGAGAAACTAAACACGAGAGACAAGAGTGTGTGTAAGCGCGCGCAGGAGCGAGCAAAAGTAAATGCGCGTGTGTGAGGCCGGGGAGAGAGAGAGAGAAGAGAGACAGCGAGAGAGAGAGAGAGAGAGGGGGGGAGAGAGAGAGAGAGAGAGAGAGAGAGAGAGAGAGAGAGAGAGAGAGAGAGAGAGAGAGAGAGAGAGAGAGAGAGAGAGAGAGAACGAACGGGGAGTACCCTTGCTGAATGCTGAAATCATTGTTCTGTATATTGACTGTCATAGTTCTTAAAGCACACTTGACTACCAGGATCTGGATACTTAAGTACAGTTTGAATGTCATCAGCTGACCTACAATGTAAAACATGTTTGTGTGCCACTGAAATAGAGGAGAACCTTTGTAAACATCTCTTACACATTTCTTGTTTGCCATTGTGTTTTGTTGTATGCCCATGAATTAGACGTGACATATTTCTGATAATTGTGTAGTGAAAGTTATTATCATCACCGATTAATAACATGTCAACATGTTTATCTTCTGACTGTCCGTAGGTTGGAGCAATTATGGGTTGTAACTTGTCAACAGACTCATTATCCCACACATACACATTTACAGATATACCAGGATTTAGTTTTTCAAACAAGTCTATGTCTTCTATTTTAACAGGGAAATCAATACCACTGAAGTTGAGTTTGTTTACAAATTTGGTGTAGTTAGATACACGCTCAGGTTTTGTTCTTACAAAGTGTAGTTTAGCAAGCACACACCACACGAAACAATAGTGGTCATTGTTCTGTATATTGAGGACAGCCTTTTTGGTTGCAACCTCAGTTGGCAGTGGTATCCATGATTTACCTAATATAGGATGATACCTTGACTGTTTTAATTGTAGTTCATGTACACGACCTTCGTGCCAACCAGACCCCTTCATTCTAGCTCTGTCAATTGCTTCTAGAAAGTCAGGCAACAGTCTGTCTCTAAACACATTCTCTAATTCTCTTCTTGTGTTAACTGTATGTTGTCTTGTTGAGATATATGATACAATCAATTCACCGTCTACTCTAGTAAATTCTATTTTAGCAACAACCTGAATCTTTACATTGCCTGTAAGAAGATTATCTTGTACGACAGAAAAAGAATTTTCTATCGATTCATAGACATTGTTACTATTAGATATAGGCAAGTCTGTTGTGTGAAACACGTTTCTTAAGCCTGATTGTCTTGTCGAGCCTGATGGGTTTTGAGCATTGTCCGTCGTTTATATTAGACGGACAAAATAATAATATAAAAAACATTAATGCAGGCTCTCAACGTGTAATACCATTTTATTAACTGTAACACTGGACAAATACACATTTGTTTGGTTTAGTTTTTCACTAAATTACTACACACTGCATTAAACCAGCCACTGTAATATTCATTAACAGTGAAAGTTTGTGTCTTTATATCAACAGTTATTTTTTAAAATTATTATTGTTGGTCTAAATGGATTATCGACACCCAAAGTTATATTACCTGTCATGTACAGTGTTACGGGTGTTACTGGTGTTATAAATAAATTTCCAGGTGGCCCTTTATTATAAAACCCGTTTACATATTTAACGTCTTTAAAGTAGTATGTAATATCTATGATTTCACCAATAGGCCAATATTGCGTGATTTGTCCGTCTGTCATTTTTATTGGACAAACAAAAGACTAAATTAATTTACTAACCCATATCCTGTGGGCTGATCTGTCTTTAAAATAAGCTTTAGATGCTTAGTTGATTTCAGTTTATTTTTCACAATGTCTCGTTCATGTTTATTTGGTATCACATCATTCTCTCTGAGACAGTCTTCAAAGCTGTCACGATCCTTACATTAAAACAAACAGATAAACTTTAACTGTTCTCAAAAATCTTTCAGTACAGCATTATATTTCTGAGTGAGAATCCATACACTGACGTTTGCGTGTCTGCCACTGAAGGCAAGTTCTGATAGAGTGTTTCTCTTCTTAACAATGTCTTTCTCTGCAAAGCAGTCATCAACAATAAACAAAGTTGGCTGCCCTTCAAATTGCTTGTAAAAATATTGTAGGTAATCGTTCATTTTTTTCTCAGGGTCAACTAAGTAAATGTTGCTGTCAGTCCAAATGAATAAACGGTTGTGATAAGCTTTGTTGTGTTTGATAGTAGGACAAAATATTACTATGTTTTCGAAATGATGGATGTATCTTGTTTGTAAGAGGTTAAGTACAAATTCAGTTTTACCACACCCTGTCACACCACAAAACAAACCACAGTGTGGGTCAAGTGTCATCAAGTTCATTTTAATACACAATATAATTTTAATACAAGTGTCCACTTAGTCTGCTTTCTGCAATATTGAGTTGTGCATCATTGTCACACCAGGGAGGAAGAATATATACCACACAGAATAACTGGATATTTAGTTCAATTTTAATGATTTGATTTTCTCATTCGCATGACAAACAATAGACAAGACGTACACAAACCTACGCACTATTCGCTCAATTCATACATGCACCTGTAAAATACGCACACCCTTAACCATTCGCACAATGTTCACAGCACTAACCACACATCCTACACTTATTGTTCCACTACGATGTCACATCTCAATGTCTGTCGAAAATAACTGACACTAATTAATGTTTAGATCCTCGAGCGATCAAACAGTTTGATTACTCCGACCATGAATAAAGATGAATGTAGCGTCGCTGCTTGTTGGAATAAAGATGAATGTAGCGTCGCTGCTCGTTGATTCAGTCACACCACTGGTCAAATAATCGCACTGTCTCTCGCGATGGCATGTCGAAGCTCCACACGCACACCGCCAGGATCAACTCGACTATCTCGTACATCACGTTGATTGATTACATTTCCACACGAAGCATACACAAATCCAACTTCTCAGCTGGTGATAAGGGGCATCTATACAACATATAAAACGTATCTCTCCATAAGACATCCGCCATTGCTTAAAAGATACTTCCGCCGGAATGACGATACTGTAGCGATGACGACCGCTAACGGCTTCTGGACGTTGTCGCCGATTCCCGATCGTTTCGACATCGAATAAATATCGTAATAACGGTCAATTCGAAATACCATGCACACACACGAATACGACATATCTCCACACAACACATAACCTCTCACCACGATCCGAATCATTCATTTCAAAATCAACAGGCTCTACGAAACTTTTCGATCATTCCATTCATCCCTGCGCGCCGATCGCCAGACGACACCGCAAACTCGCCGACGCGCGCCGAATGGCATACAATCTCCGATCCGGAGCCAATCAACTAATACACTTCCCGAATCTACGACTTAACAAACGCGAATCAGCTATATAATAAACAAATACATACCCAAAGATGCGTGAAAAGTTTACTCAGTCTTCGACTATCTTGTGCTTATCTCAGCGCCCACGACTGATGGCCGTTGACAAAGTCACCGTTATTATTAGCCGGTTACAAGCGTAGTTATACACAACTACTTACTGTGTTTACACAACCAACATTGAGCATCTAGCTTCACTAACATTCTATCCTTCGATAGATAACAGGAGGCACACCACACCACCTCAATTCCTCACAAAAACTAACTTTTAACTCGAGAGCAAAAATCTCTCACGGTCTGACTGTCTTCCAAACGATTCACAGTGACGTAACTCTTCAAACCAACATCCTGCGTCACATGTTCCAAACACACATCTTACGTCACATGTTCTTGACGTCACTAAAAAGTACATGCCCTCACCACAACACACTCAGAACGAAATTCCTCCCCAGAAGAGAATACTGCATAATGATTAAAATAAATTGTGACACAAGGCCCCTTCCCAGCTAAAACTCTAGTTTTAGACTATAATTGACACAATTTCATATTAACATTTACGAATAAATCACATCTACGACAATAACCATTTTTTCCCCTAATACCCTCACTGTTCAATACATACATACACGTTCATTATATGTCAACACTGCGTCTGTTTTATTTTTCTTCACTGTCGATACGGCTAAGGTAGTCTGCACCAACATTATCTTTTCCTTTGATCACCTTCACCTGGAAATCGTGTTGCTGCAACTGCAATGCCCATCTCATCAAACGCCCATTTTCTGTCTTTGACTTCTGTATATAATGTAATGGTTGATGACCTGTTTCCAACGTGAATCTTTGTCCATACAGGTATGGTTCAAATCTTTTTATACCCCACACGACCGCTAAGCATTCTTTTTCAATGGTAGAATAATTTCTTTCAGCTTCTGCCAATTTCTTGCTTGCATAAGCAATCGGATGCATTTCTTCATCATTTTCCTGCATGAGTACAGCTCCCATAGCTGTGTTTGATGCATCAGTCCTCAAAACGTATGGCTTGCTGTCATCAGGTAAGTGCATCACAGGTTTACTGCACAAAACTTCTTTCAACTTCCGAAATGCTTAATAATAATAATAATAAGCGCATTAAATAGGCGCTTTATCCCAATTGAAAATCGGCTCAAAGCGCCGCCGCGAACTGAACCCAACAAGCACGCTCACGTGAATCACGCGCATTCACTCACACACAGTACATAAACACAGAACATTCACGTGGTGCTAAGGGCTAGCTCAAGCGAGCTACTGTAGTTTTTGGAAATTCAAAATCGTTTGTATTTGAAATTTGATTAAGTGGGCTGAAGCTGATACCTCCTCTGCCTCTTCCGTCCATTTGATTCTGTCAGGATGTTTTGCCTTCATCATGTCAGTCAATGGAGTAGCTATTTCTGCAAACATCGGCACAAATTTGCGATAATATCCTGCTAGTCCCAAAAATGCTCTGAGCTCCTTTTTGGTCCGTGGTGTGTTTGCATTCTGCAATTTGCTGATCTTGTCATCTTCCGGTTGTATTTTGCCCTTGCCCATATGGTGTCCTAGGTACTCTAGTTCTTCATAGCCAAAGTAGCATTTCGATGGTTTCACTGTGAGTCCTACTTCTATTTTGACAGTTTCCACTGCTGCGTGCGGTAATGTATATTGCTTCACGTACACTGGTTCTTGGGTTGTACTTCGCAATTCGCATGTTTCAATATCTGTGTCTCCTGGCAACTCTTGCAACACTTTCTGATGTTTTCTTCGTATTTCCTGCATCTGTTGCACTTTTGTTGCATCTAGCCTGTCAGAAATATGGCTATCTGTTACATTCTCCGTAGCTTCGAGTGGTAACGTGCCTACTGCTGCGTTGTTTTCCGCATAGCCTTCAACATTGTCTTCAGTCATAACTACTGCGACTTCTTCTGCTTCTTCCCTCTCAAGGTAGCTCTTCAGTAAGTTCGCATGGTACACTTTTTCTTTGCCCTGCACATTCACTTTGTAATCGAAATCGTTTATTTTCTTAGTCACAGTAAATGGCCCTTTCCATGTAAGCTGTAGTTTGTTCTTTTTCTCTGGCAACAACAACAGTACTTTTGAACCTTCTGTGATAGTTCTAGGTTTTGCTCTTCTGTTGAAGTTTCTCGCGTGTCTCTGGCTAGCTTTACGCAAATTTTCCTGAGCTATGATACAGGTTTGTTCAATCCTGTTTCTCAAGTCTATCACGTATTGTGCTGTCGTCTTCTCTTCTTCTTCGACTTCGTTCTTCATCCAAAGTTGCTTCAAAACCTGCATTGGTCCTTTAACTGATCTGCCGTACAAAAGCTCAAATGGTGAGAACAACATAGATTCTTGTGGCACTTCTCTGTATGCAAATAGCAAAGCTGGTATCATCCGGTCCCACTCTTTTGGTTGTTCAAGACACATTTTCTTCATCATCTGTTTCAATGTACCATTGAATTTTTCCACCAACCCATTTGATTGTGCGTGGTATGGTGTCGTTTTATGCCTTTCACGTCCAGTAGTTTCTGTAACTGTTGCATCAAATCTCCCACAAATTGGGTTCCTTGGTCTGATACAATCTCTTTTGGTACACCTAGTCTTGTCCAAATTGTCCAAAGTGCCTCTGCAATCTCGGTAGTCTGACATGTTTTCAGAGGTACTGCCTCAGGGTATCTGGTTGCATAATCGACTACAGTCAAAACATATCTATACTCTCTATCTGATGCTCGGTTGATCGGTCCGATAAAATCTACAGCGATTTTTTCAAAAGGTGTGTCCACTATGGGTACTTTACCTAATGGTACACGCGTCTGTCTGCCCTTGTGTGATGACCTTTGACATGCGTCGCATGATGCGCAGTATCGTTGTATGTCACCACAAATTCCTGGCCAATAGAAATCAGCCCAAATTCTGTTTCTGGTTTTCTTAGCACCTAAATGCCCGCTCATCGGAGTATCATGTGCTAATTTCATAACACCCTGTCTATACTTCTTGGCTACAACGATCTGCGTTCTTTTCTGTTCCTTTTCAGTGAATTCTCGTACCAAAATTCCATTCTTCCATTTAAATTTGGATTTGGTTTGTTTGCTGTTTTGATTTCTCTCTTTTTTCCCATCAGCCTCATCTCTGCATTTCTTCAAAGTTTCATCTTCTTTTTGAGCCAGTTTCAATTGCTCAGGTGTAACATCAACAATCTTTGTTTCAAGGATCTTAAGCTCTTTTTGATTACTTTTCGTTGCCGTGCTTCTTGTTTCTACTTCTGCACACTGCTCATCTGTTTTCGTATCGTTTGGTTCGCTTCGTTTCTTTGTGATCGTCTCGGTGCTTTCCATTACAACTGGAATGTTTTCCATCTTTGTGATCGTCTCAGTCTTTTCCATTACGGCTGGAATGTTTTCTACATGGTCTTCAGTTTGTTCGCTTGCATCTCTTTTTGAGCAAGGTTTCATCACTGGATAAACTGGAATAGTGTTTGTTTTCTCTTTGTTCAAGAATCGTGCATTCCCTACCAAAACTGGTAATGCTGGTCTGGATATTACTAGTACATCCGCGTCTCCTTCAAAAAATGGTGTTCGCATGAACAGTCTAGCAACAGGTACTTGCTTGACGTCGCATGACGCAAATGTCACAGATCGCATCTCGCCTGTATACTTGTTTTCTGGTACCAATTTTGTATCAACAACACTAATTGTGGCTCCTGTGTCTCTCAATGCTGGCACTTCCTTGCCTTCTATTTCTACTTGACACGATGGCTGATAATTTATCTTGCTGCATTTGTCGCATAGCGCCATTTTGTGATTTCTTTCCAACCTTTCTTCAAGGTAAGGCATTCCCACTCTCAGTGCGTGGTGGTCTATGCTTTCATGGTGCTGGTGGTGCGTGGCTGCACAACTGCAACTCGCTGTATGCATCGATCCACATGTAGGTTGTACGTACAATGCATTCTGTTTTCTGTTTGGACAAACTGATACTTTTTGGGGTCCTCCACAATTGAAACATTCGATCTTAAATGACACTCTGTTCTTGAAAGATTGATTTCCATGTTTGTTTGGTGATCTATTGTCACGCAATTCTTGCTTACTATGATCCCTTTTAGGTGACGGACTATCTCTGTGTCTAAATCTGTCCCTGTTGTTATCTCTGAACATACTTCTATTCTCGTGTCCCCTGTTTCCTCTTGACACCTCGTAGGTTTCTGCTGCTTCAGTAGCCTCATCTACGTTAGCTGGTCTTCTGTCTCGTACAAACGTAGCTTGCTCTTTTGGTAGTGCGTCCAAAAAGGTATCCACTGCCAATAATTCTACAATACTATCAAAGTTCTTTTCTCTCCCTGAAAGTTCAATCCATCGGGTTATCCATTGCGTAATCCGATTCATGAGTTCTCTGGCTGTTTCGTCATTTTTCTTCCTGGCATTCTTCAGTTTTTCTCTGTACTCTTCTGATGTCAAACGGAACTTCTTCAGCAATTCTTTGCGAATCTGTTCGAAATCTTATAAATCAACATGCTGCATGTGCGTGATAGCTTCTGCTGCTTTCCCCTTTAGCAATGCGATCAGGTGTAATCCCCATTCGTCATCTGGAATACGCTCTGCTCTCATGACCTTTTCAAATTTCCATAGAAAGACTTCCAAATCATCTCCATCTTCAAAAAATGGTAACTTGATTTTAATCCTGCGTCGATCTTGCGCGTTGTTGTTTCTGTTCTGTTCTCCTTCTATACGCCGACCTTCTGCCTGAATTTCTAATTCTCTCAATCGTGTCTGACGCTCAGCTTCTCGTTCTCGTCGTTCCGCTTCTCGTTCTTGTCGCGCTAACTCCGCTTCTCGTTCTTGCCGCTCTGCTTCTCGTTCTTGCCGTTCTGACCAACGTTTTTTCTCATCCAGAACATATGCAGTTAAGTCGTTGCCCGCTAAACTCAATAGTTCCCCTTCTTCTTTCCAAGCCTGCATCCTGGTTTTCATATCTGGTTCTTGTTCCATTTCTGATCTGCTAGGATTCTCAGATCTTGTTCTACCACTTCTTGTATCGGGCATGATGGCTGTTTGTACTGCCCAAAATCCGTGCAACAACAACAACAAAATGACTTCAACTATTGCTTATTTATAAGCTATTGATAACCATTTATCAACGTGAACTTTTGTTGATCTGTCAACATGTTTTGGCGTAACCCATTTTACAAAAGGACAAAACAAATGCGAAATTAAAAAAATATATATTACGCTGCGGAAGTTATACCTCTACAGATTATCAAGGGAAGTATTATCACAACCTACACTCTGTACTTGTATGACAATCCGCGCAATCGGTTAGTCTCCACTAACTCTTTTACGAAAGGACAAAACAAATGCGAAATAAGAAAATCTAATACACTGCGGCAGTTCAGTACTGATACGTCTACAGATAATCAAGGAAAGTAATATCAACCCTTACTCTGTACTTGTATGACAATCCGCGCAATCGGTTAGTCTCCACTAACGCTGACAATCGAACACAACTCGGTACCTGATAAACGGAAGGGATGAATATAATCAGATGGCGAAGCTTCGGAGCTTGAATGCCGCCCGATGTTAAACAACGCCCTCCAACCGCCCACAGGTTATCCAGCAATTCCGAGTGTCCTTTGGTAATGACAGAAAATTACACTGGTGCGTAAATTTAGACTACTCTAAAAATTACACAGTAAGTAACCTGAACCGATAACGCTATCGTTATACTATTGGTCAAGCCAAAGCTTACGTGCCAGTGTAAATAGATACAAATATCCGTGGCTCGAATCGCCAAGATTAATTCCCAATCGTTATCACTAAATTGTGATCCCGAATCTGGAAATAACCGTGGTTCGAATCTACGGCCGAGCCCCCAAATTATTGTCACACCAGGGAAGAAGAATATATACCACACGGAATAACTGGATATTTAGTTCGATTTTAATGATTTGATTTTCTCATTCGCACGACAAACAATAGACAAGACGTACACAAACCTACGCACTATTCCCTCAATTCATACATGCACCTGTAAAATACGCATACCCTTAACCATTCGCACAACATATCATCACAAGCTCCTATATAGCGTCCCAGTAGCCCTTTTGTTGACAGACAACCTTTTAATAAATGCCGGGGAGGGGTGGGGGTGGGGGGAGGCGGTTGGGGTGGGTGGGTCTACGACCTGTCCGGCCAACACTGACCTGTAAATTGATACACCCAGAGCAGTGGCAAAACCCGTGACGCAGATCTTTAGTTCACGGCTGCAAAGTCTGGTAACTGCTGACTCCGAAACCTTCCTTTGTCAGTTTCCCAAAATTTCAGCCTTTCCACGTCGGTAATGCCGACTCAGTACTGGCTCTATTGCTAATGACGCAGTCTGACATCTTTGTTTTTAACTCTCGTCAAATGTTAGTCTTTTTGTAATGTTTTTTGTGTTTTTTTTTTTAATCTATCCAACATTTAGCCGCCGTTTCACATCGGTATTGCCGACTACTGGCTCCATTGCTAACGACGCAGTCCGACATCTTTGTTTTTAACTCTCGTCAAATGTTTTTCTTTTTGTAATGGTTTTTTTTGGTGAGTTTCTTTTTAATCCATTGCCATTTCATTCCGGTGAGTTTGCAAAATATACTAAAGTGATAAAATTTTATTAAAATATTCTTGAAAGGACATCAATTAATGAAATAGTTTTGTTGCGAGTGTATTTTGGGTGTCCTTGATATCTCAATGGCTGCCACTTGTGACCGATTGATAGTTTCACAGTAAATTATGCATAGGGCAAGCCCGCACACAAATTGAACTTTATTGTATGCAAACCAAGGGGAATCACAGCGCTGGACAGACAACAGTTAGATCCCCTGCCCCCGCCTATCAGGCACCCAATCGCCAGCCCACAGAGAAATACGCAGGTATAGGAAGACGATCATTTCCATCCTCAAACGAATGGATCAGGTCTCTTATATATAACCCATGTCTTTCTCCGGAACTTAGGAAGTAGGCAGGAGAAACATACATACACAAACATGAAGGTGCGCTACTATATGTGGTCAGGTAAATACCCTGATTTCCCACCGTAGATGCACAGAACATTACACAACAATGTAACGATACAAATTTGCCTCGAGTTATAGATACTCACAAACCAGATAGGTGAGGCTAGCGCTGGCAGAATTGTATGCAAACCAAGGGGAATCACAGCGCTGGACAGACAACAGTTAGATCCCCTGCCCCCGCCTATCAGGCACCCAATCGCCAGCCCACAGAGAAATACGCAGGTATAGAATAAGACGATCATTTCCATCCTCAAACGAATGGATCAGGTCTCTTATATAACCCATGTCTTTCTCCGGAACGGGCTTAGGAAGTAGGCAGGAGAAACATACATACACAAACATGAAGGTGCGCTACTATATGTGGTCGGGTAAATACCCTGATTTCCCACCGTAGATGCACAGAACATTACACAACAATGTAACGATACAAATTTGCCTCGAGTTATAGATACTCACAAACCAGATAGGTGAGGCTAGCGCTGGCAGAATTGTATGCAAACCAAGGGGAATCACAGCGCTGGACAGACAACAGTTAGATCCCCTGCCCCCGCCTATCAGGCACCCAATCGCCAGCCCACAGAGAAATACGCAGGTATAGAATAAGACGATCATTTCCATCCTCAAACGAATGGATCAGGTCTCTTATATAACCCATGTCTTTCTCCGGAACTTAGGAAGTAGGCAGGAGAAACATACATACACAAACATGAAGGTGCGCTACTATATGTGGTCGGGTAAATACCCTGATTTCCCACCGTAGATGCACAGAACATTACACAACAATGTAACGATACAAATTTGCCTCGAGTTATAGATACTCACAAACCAGATAGGTGAGGCTAGCGCTGGCAGAATTGTATGCAAACCAAGGGGAATCACAGCGCTGGACAGACAACAGTTAGATCCCCTGCCCCCGCCTATCAGGCACCCAATCGCCAGCCCACAGAGAAATACGCAGGTATAGAATAAGACGATCATTTCCATCCTCAAACGAATGGATCAGGTCTCTTATATAACCCATGTCTTTCTCCGGAACTTAGGAAGTAGGCAGGAGAAACATACATGCGGGGGCAGGGGATCTAACTGTTGTCTGTCCAGCGCTGTGATTCCCCTTGGTTTGCATACAATTCTGCCAGCGCTAGCCTCACCTATCTGGTTTGTGAGAAATTGAACTTTGCCATGCCACTAGACAGATACGCGCAATCGAAAATCCACCACCGGCATTCGGCCACGCTGGCTGAAACTGACACTGTAGCAAACCTGAGAGGGCAAGAAATGTGGTGCCGGCATTCGGCATCGACAGAGTTAAATATAACATAACCAGAGATGGGGACCACTAGACGTTGTGTTGACTACAGAGACTGATGAAAATCTGTGCACTGACAAAGGAGGCTGTATCAAATCACAGCCTACTTGACTTTGTCAGATTGAATTTGTAAAGCAGACCATGTAGCGGGGAGCAACGAGATATAAGCTTCGCCCGGCAAGACTAAAGATGATGAATCTTAAAGTAAAGTGTCTGAGATGCATGAACGTCTATGCTGCTTGATCAAGAGGCTGATTAAGTTTGCCATGTGGCACTGCCGGGGTTTATGGGGCCCCTAAACACCATCCACCTAAAACAAAGAAAGCATGGTTTTCGACTGCCGGCTTAGTTGTACAGCCGTTGTACAGCACCGAGGTGATCATGGACGGCCCGGACGGGCGGGTTACCCTAGTGTATATGAATGAATGAATGAATGAATGAATGAATGAATAGATGGATGAATGAATAGATGAATAAATGAATGAATGAATGACTGCCGGAATGAATGAATTAGTGGATGGATGGATGGATGAATGGATGAATGAATGGATGAATTAATGAATGAATATATGTGTTGTACACGTTTCTAGGTTGGACATATTAACACTGCTACCTGTATTGGGATAAAACGCGATCTGGCTGTTGTCAATATCAGTTTAAGCAGCTGATGAAACTGCATCCGATGGACATACTTAAAACATTCTTAACCCTATATTTGATAGAAACCATAAGGTATAAGTGTATATAGAAATATGACTGATATACCAAATGTCACTAAAAAAATGAAAAAAAAAAAAAACTAATCTTAAAAAAGATGCGCTCATGGTTTGTGAGATCTTGCGGTATATTTCTAATAAGAAAACCGACTCAAAACGCAGAAACTAAAATTTTTTCTTATTACGACAAACTTCACCACTATATATTATGACTTTGGTATGAAAAAACATCTTACTTCTACAGCTTCCATCTGATTTCCCTGTTTTGATGATCGTTTAAATCAGTCAGTCATGTGAAAGATGCTCACCAATTTTCAAGTCCATCACATGAAAAATAAAAAAAATTTCAGTGTGCAAAATTTGAAAATTGTTCTAAGTCCAAAAATCACTAAAAAAATTATAAAAAATTAACCAAGTGTTTCTCACTTGTGCTTGTTTTACACCATGGTTTGTGAGGAGATTTCACATATATCTGAATAAGAAAATCGACGGAAAACGCTGAAACTGAAAATTTTTCTTCATAGCATCAATTTTCTCACTATATATTATGACTTGCAGAGGGAAATGTATTTAAGTTGTACACTTTCCATGCGATCTGGCTGTTTTCAACATTTTAAACAGCTGATGAAACTGCATCCGATGGACATATTTAAAACATTGTTAACCCTATATTTGATAGAAACCCTAAGGTATAAGTGTATATAGAAATATGACTGATATACCAAATGTCACCAAAAAAAAAAAAAAAAAAAAAAAAAAACTAATCTTAAAAAAGATGCGCTATATAGAATCATGGTTTGTGAGATCTTGCGGTATATTTCTAATAAAGAAAACCGACTCAAAATGCAGAAACTAAAAATTTTTCTTATTAGGACAAAATACATCACTATATATTATGACTTGGATATGAAAAGACATCTTACTTCTACAGTTTCCGTCCGATTTCCCTGTTTTGATGATTGTTTAAATCAGTCAGTCACGTGAAAGATGCTCACCAATTTTCAAGTCCATCACATGAAAAATAAAAAAATGTCAGTGTGCAAAATTTGAAAATTGTTCTAAGTCCAAAAATCACTAAAAAAAAATTATAAAAAATTAACCAAGTGTTTCTCACTTGTGCTTGTTTTACACCATGGTTTGTGAGGAGATTTCGCATATATCTGAATAAGAAAATCGACGGAAAACACTGAAACTGAATAAATTTCTTCATAGCATCAATTTTCTCACTATATATTATGACTTGCAGAGGGAAATGTATTTAAGTTGTACAGTTTCCATGCGATCTGGCTGTTTTCAACATCATTTTAAGCAGCTGATGAAACTGCATCCGATGGACATATTTAAAACATTGTTAACCCTATATTTGATAGAAACCCTAAGGGTCAAAGTTTGGTTAGGATTACCATTATGTTTAGTGTTAGATTGTACCTAGGGTTATAACCCTAACGTGGTATGTAAGGCACATTTTTGGTCATTTTTTTTTTAATGGTGCCATTTGATAGCCCATGTGGTACTGAGTCCAGAAATGCAAATACAACTTTTGTATTCCAATTTAAACATGTGTTATCGCCCTTGAAAAAAATCGCGGGAAGAGCACATTATCGGCTCTCGTGTCTGTATTTTATGTTCAATCTCTCCCATTTTCATACCCATACTGCGGCTGTACTATTTTTATCGATATCTTTAAAAAGCAGGTGTAAATACTTTATTTCTTTTTTAATAATTTTTTTTCCAAAAAAATTTCAGGTCACCTTTTTAATTCAATAATTTTCCTCCCATTCACAACACCTAGACTTAGCTTGCATCAAAACGTTCAGGTCATGCAACTGCATCCGATGAACATACATAAAACATTGTAAACACTAGATTTAACAGAAACCCTAATGACCAAGTTTACCGAGTCAGTATCAGCAAGACCAACACTAAAAGCTATCTACCTCAGTATTTTCCTCGCACAGTTTTCACCCAAACTCTGAACACATTTATGACACTATTCTCATAAAGTACTTTGAAAGACCCTGCAAGTTGTGTTGCTTAGTTTTTATTTGAAAAAAGTTCCACGTCTAGTGCCAAACCCTGTCAGTCCAGTTTATTATGTTCAGTGTACTCCAGCTTCTTGGCATTTCCGCAGTACCATACACTGGGGTTCAGTTGGTTTTTTGTTGTTGTTTGGTTTCTTTTTGTTGCTAAAGCCAGAATCAACCTGAACACACCCACAGACACAATATCATTGCACAACCACTATCATTCAGCCACATTACTCTTAGACTAGTGGCATTTATGTGACTCACTTCACACTACAACACACAATTACTTTACCGGATAACTGAACCACCTAAAATGACGGCACAGTTTTAGGACCATATCAGTATCCCTTCCCAACCTTATATTGTTCCTGCAGAATCATGCAAAAACACTTTCAAGTCCCAAGGAAAAACGTTTGCATTTATATCATATGTTTACAGACATCAACAGAAATAGTACAGCCGCAGCATGGGTATGAAAATGGGAGCAATTGAACATGAAATACGGAAAATGCACCACAGAAAAGCCTGGCTAATTTTTTTATAAGCATGTGGCACACACACACACACACACACACACACACACACACACACACACACACACACACACACACACACACACACACATTCAGTCCAATGGAATAAAGAGGGGATAGACTGTGCCACAATTAAAATCACCTATCCTTCTATTTCATGCTTAGGGCCTTTAGTCCCTTTCACTCTGTTAGTATAAACATCCGATGCGGATCGGTTTCCAGCAATGAGGGCCACATGTGGGGCCGTGTGGCTATCACTACTAGACACTGACCGCGTCCACATTCATAGGAACATCTGGGGTGGATTACGTTTGGCATACAGGACAGGATCTCATGAGCCCCTGTGACTGGTAGGGGCTAATGTGAATCTATTTCTTCTCAGGCAAAAAAAGGGCTGGGGGTGGGCAGGATGGAAAACTGCAGCGTGTGTGTTGGTGGGTTATATGAGTCTTCGCGGACTCCAAAATCTTCAGTGATTAAATTCTCCCTGCACATTCCATTTAGTTCTGTTCCCTAGTTAGAGTGTACGAGAGACGACTTTGCTAATTTCCACGTCAGTGCCCTCCGAAACTAAGCCGCATCAGCCCAAAATACACTCAAAACAAAAACTATTTCATTAATTGCTGTCCATTTTTAAATGAAATTTTATCACTTTTTGTTTATTTTGCAAAATCACATTTTGAATGAAATAGGTGATAGATAAAAAAACCCACAAGAAACGTTATAAAAAGAAAAGCATTTGACGAGAGTTAAAAACAAAGATGTCCGACTGCATCGTTAGCAATGGAGCCAGTAGTCGGCATTACCGACGTGAAAAGGCTGAGTTTGAAATTTTGGGAGAGGAATGTCTCAGAGTCAGTAGTTACCAGACTTTGCAGCTGTGAACTAAAGATCTGGGTCAGTGCATTTGCCACTGCTCTGGTTGTGTTTCAGTACAGGTCAGTGTTGACCCGTAATGAGACCTACGGCCGCCCAACCCCCAACCCACCCCTCTCCGGCCCGGCATTCAGTGAAACCAGATGGGAGGCGGCGCGTGCCGTCCCTATTAAGAAATTTCTGTCAACAAAAGGGCTACTGGGACGCTTGTGATGATATGATGTTCACAGCACTAACCACACATCCTACACTTATTGTTCCACTACGATGTCACATCTCAATGTCTGTCGAAAATAACTGACACTAATTAATGCTTAGATCCTCGAGCGATCAAACAGTTTGATTACTCCGACCGTGAATAAAGATGAATGTAACGTCGCTGCTTGTTGGAATAAAGATGAATGTAGCGTCGCTGCTCGTTGATTGAGTCACACCACTGGTTGAATAATTGCACTGTCTCTCGCGATGGCACGTCGAAGCTCCACACGCACACCGCCAGGATCAACTCGACTATCTCGTACATCACGTTGATTGATTACATTTCCACACGAAGCATACACAAATCCAACTTCTCAGCTGGTGATAAGGGGCATCTATACAACATATAAAACGTATCTCTCCATAAGACATCCGCCATTGCTTAAAAGATACTTCCGCCGGAATGACGACACTGTAGCGATGACGACCGCTAACGGCTTCCGGACGTTGTCGCCGATTCCCGATCGTTTCCGACATCGAATAAATATCATAATAACGGTCAATTCGCAATACCATGCACACACACGAATACGACATATCTCCGCACAACACATAACCTCTCACCATGATCCGAATCATTTATTTCAAAATCAACAGGCTCTACGAAACTTTTCGATCATTCCATTCATCCCTGCGTGCCGATCGCCAGACGACACCGCAAACTCGCTGACGCGCGCCGAATGGCATACAATCTCCGATTCGGAGCCAATCAACTAATACACTTCCCGAATCTACGACTTAACAAACGCGAATCAGCTATATAATAATAATAATAATAATAATAATACCGTTATTATATAGGCGCTTTTTCTCAATTTTTGGGGAAATCGACTCAAAGCGCCGCGCCTGAAACCCAACACACACACTCACGAAACAGACACGGATTTACGCCATTTAAGACAAACACAGTACAAGACAAATGAAGGGCCAGTCAGCTACTGAAGTTACAGAGATTTTTGATCGCTTGTATTTGAAATTTGTAAAGTGGCCTGAGACCGGTACCAAAGTGTGGGGGGTGGGGGGGGGGTGGAAGAACCGGAGTACCCGGAGAAAGAACCCCCGACGGTCCGCCCGAATTAACGGTGACACTTACCAGAGGAGAAAAGTCCAACGCCGGAACCCGGTATCGAACCACGCACCTTTGGCATTGGTGGCAGGCGCCTTAACCACTGCGCCACGGAACGCCCCAGTAATAAACAAATACATACCCAAAGATGCGTGAAAAGTTTACTCAGTCTTCGACTATCTTGTGCTTGTCTCAGCGCCCACGACTGATGGCCGTTGACAAAGTCACCGTTATTATTAGCCGGTTACAAGCGTAGTTATACACAACTACTTACTGTGTTTACACAACCAACATTGATTGATTGATTGATTGTACATTGCTTAACGTCCCGACAGCAACAAGGCTTTCACATTGAGCATCTAGCTTCACTAACATTCTATCCTTCGATAGATAACACGAGGCACACCACACCGCCTCAATTCCTCACAAAAACTAACTTTTAACTCGAGAGCAAAAATCTCTCATGTCTGACTGTCTTCCAAACGATTCACAGTGACGTAACTCTTCAAACCAACATCCTGCGTCACATGTTCCAAACACACATCTTACGTCACATGTTCTTGACGTCACTAAAAAGTACATGCCCTCACCACAACACACAACATAGAACGAAATTCCTCCCCAGAAGAGAATACTGCATAATGATTAAAATAAATTGTGACAATCATAAATCAGTTATAAATATATGTTAATGGCTTCGGCTTTTTCAGTCTTTTTTTGTATCTGAATTGTAATCCTGTCACTACCTTTTTCAACAGTTCGACCTGACCCATGAAGGTAGTCATCGTCCGTACTACGAAGGTCTAACCAAAGAGCATATTTATTTGTCAGGTATTGTCCGATCCTAACGTCATACAGATGTAGATCTTTACACACCATGTTTGCTGGTTTATCTCTAAGTCTTCCACCTGCAAAATACTTTGTGATCTCGTCATAGTGCTGATATGGCTGCAAACCAGAAGCGTACACTTGATTTGGTTTACCTTCGATTGTACAAGACAAATGTGTAATCTTTGGATTATAGAATTTTTCTGAATCCCTTTTGTATGGAGCCGCTGGTTCAACAAACAACATAAGAATACCTTTCAAGGACCTGGCAGGTGTGTTCAAGTTTATGTTCCACATCGGGTCGCTCTTGTCTTTATGCATTAAACTATGTCTAATCACACGGTCATAATAAATTGGAAGTCTTGACTGGTACTGATTTTGAATGAGTCTAGCTAGTTCAGTATGTGTGACAATTTCAGATTCCAAGGAAATGTTAGAGATCTTATATGTCACATTGAGATCAGATGATTTTATACCTTTGGAGTAGTCATTGAAAGTTAGTTCAAAACTCAGACGGTCATTCAGTGCTCCTTGGTAATAAGGCAAATGCGCTGTTAGGATTTCAAACTCAAGTGGAATGTAAAAACTGGTTCCATATGTTTCTGCCATTATAACGTCCTTGGCTGTATTAGTTACTTTATCTCCGGCATCGATTCGAAGTTTAGTAATGTTATGCCTTGGTAAATACGGTCTTCTCTTTCTTCTCTTGTGAGCCACAAATCTTTGTAACAGTAAAACACATCAGCATCGTCAAGACTAAACACTTCCTGTCCTTCAAGTTTTACTTTAATAGTTCTAATAATTGCTCTACCTAGATTGTTAACTAGTGTTCTGTTCACATCTGCATCTGATGATAGTTCAATATTAAATGCAAGGCGTGCAGTGCCAGGAACAATAACGTCACTGGGGCCTAGGTTTGGAAACTTGACTGTAAGAGTTTGGTTTTTATCTATGGTACTTGGGTTATTTGTGATGACGATTGATTGTCTAATGCCCTTAACACCAAGCGGCTCACGTAGTTTTCTATATGGGTCTAACTTTGATCCGTAAGATGATGTCATTTTATTATGCAAAAATCAAAAAGATTAAATTAATAAAAACAATGGCAGCGGGAGGATTTAATCATGAAGATTTTGAAATGGATGTCTCAGATACTAGTATCACAGATATGATGGATATGACTGGAATGGGAAATACTTCTCCTATGTATCACGAACTGTTAAAAGACAAAGTAAACTCATTTTATGACAGTGTTGATGCACACCCAGATGTAATAGATCCTAATCAGTTTGAATATGATAAAGGACACTTATTTGTAAATACAGACAGAGGGAAAGTGTATCTAACACATAAAAATAGTCCTGCTAAGTTTAGAGCTTTAAGTACAATCAAAACTGATGTAGGTGGTGAGGCAGCACTGCAGCATTACCTTGGTGTTGGTACTAGTAAGAAGTTACCACTAGACTGGTTAGTACCCTTCACGACACGCAAACAAAGTTACCGACAGGACAAGAAATTGAAATGGCAGCAATAACAAGACTGCCAGAAATAGCAAACAATGTAGAACAAGAAACCTCGTTTACTGGTGAAGTAATGAAAACAATAGAAGACTCTCCTTTACCCATGCAAGATTTAATGGGCTTAAATAAATCACTGCAGTCAATAAGAGGTGAGATGGTAAATAATGTAGCCAAACTGGGTGAGCTTGATAAACACATAGAACGAGAAAAAGAGAAACTGGCTACCGCAGATGAGGAAAATCTTGACAGAGAAATGAAAGAAAGAATCCAACACAGATTAAATGATTTGCAAATAGAAAGATCAGGAAGGTTAGAAACGATTAGTATTGGAAGAGAAAATCTAAAAACACAGGTCAACAGGATTAGAGAACTATTCAAAAAATACTTCACGAAGACACAACTTTGGCTGAGAGATTAAAAACACTTAGAACAGGGTATCACAATTGAGAGTTTAATTACTGCTCTTGGGTTTATTATCAGTACTGTTGTCTTGGCTGTCTCTGGTGGACCCGAGGTTGGTGGTGGTTCTCTGCCTCCACCAAGTCCACCAGCCCCCACTGACCCAAAAGATATACAGTTGTGGGTAAAGAAACAGTTGTCTCATATATCAGAAAACAGTTGTCTCATATATCAAAAACAGTTGTCTCATATATCAGACTTGCTTAAGAAATTGGCTGTGAAAGCAATGGACGCATTGCCTGGTATTATAGGCACAGTTGTCAGTTGGCTGATCAGTACAGCAGCAAAAGTAGTTGGGTTTATGGCAGAACATGTGTGGATATTTTGGGTTACAGTAAGAGGGTTAATAACTGGGTATTTAATGAAACAGGTAAAGAAGTAAAACCCCTAATCCAGTTAGGCCTATTACCAATGCTGTTCTCCCTGACTCATGCTTGAACATTCTTGTAAAAGAATGAGCTTCTTGTTTCATCCACCATAAACTGATGTAGACGTTTCTAATCAATGTACAAGCCCCTGACAGCTACTGCAATGTGAGAGATTTTAGACCTAGCTTCCGCCATTTTATTCCCAAGATCTTGGAGATAAAAGATTGCACGTCATTATACATCATGATGGTAAAAGAAGTTAACATTTACGTCGCTTGACAGGAAAAATGACGTCATTGCTGTAGTTTGAAAGTTCCATAGAACCATCATTTTGTAGAAAAAAAATGAATTATTGTTACAAATCATTCCTTTTAGTGTATTAATCGCTAATATTTTAAACAGTGCTATGATAAATACGTACATGAATTTTAACAAAGCAGTGTTGAGGAAATGGTTAACATTTCTGTTACCTATATATATATATATATATATATATATATATATATATATATATATATATATATATATATATATAATATATATATATATATATATATATATATATATATATATATATATATATAATTAAAAGCGCAACATTTGTAGTTCAGTGACCTGATCAGTGAGTTGAGGCAAGCCCAAGAAAGCAACGTTCTGAGGATTTTCAGACTTGTACAAATTTTGCTGGTGGAGCTGAAAACGGTGCTATTTGGCTTATCGGACTATTTGCGAACTGAAAAATCACACTAAAACGCACAATGTTATCCTTTCCAAGTGCAAAAGGACCTAGTTTACACTATTTTCTTCTCATCCCAATACTTTTCATTGATGTCCCGCCATACACAAAAATGTTTCCCTGCTCAGGCAAGTTTCGGCGGTCTGAAATTTTTTTTTTTTTAGGAGCGTTTTTTTGACATGCTATAAAATCAAATTACACTAACTCCGTTCATGGTTTGAAGAACTGGCGTGTTCATTTGGGTGCTGTCTACCGTAAACAACAATCCAAGTGACTGTAGCAGCAGCCAATCAATACGTTTGACGCTGGTGAATTTCTGCGATAAGGTATATTGCTGCTCTGCGTTTCGCGATGGCTTAGTGGTTTTGGCTCAAACGCTATCGCGTTTCGTGATATGTACAATACGTGGAAACCAGCCTCAGTGTAGCATCATAAATAAGAAATGAAAAAAGTGTCGGAAAAACAAGGATGGTTAGTAAAACACTTGCCCTGAAATGACACCCCCCTCCAAAAAAACAAACAAAATAAAAACAAAAACAAAAACCCACACACACAAAAACCCACCAAAAAAAAGAAAAAAACCCCCAAAAAAAAAACGTCGCCCATATATCCGACCAACTGAAGTAGTGTGTACAATAGGCCCATCTGTACCATTCCTGTCACGAGGACTTGATTAGACTGCCGGCCAATGCTCCGGATTTGTGTCATTCTCATAGCCCTGTGTTGCGAGTGTACGTGTTATGTGTGTCAGTTTTGGACACAGAGTTCTGACTATGCCGCCAGTTCTGCCCTGAAATATATCCTCCATCGCGTCAGTTCGCCCAAAGCACCTTGCCTGATCTACTTCATCAAACATTCGATCCTCCTCGGGACTGCCGCCCGTGACGCTCACGCAAGGCAAAGATAAACAGCGGTTTTGACAAAGCAAACGGAACAAATTGACAACTGAATCGAAATGCCAGCAGAAAACTGACATGACGTACGCGATGCCGACTGTGTGCCAATTAGACGGAAAGATTTTTCCTCTGGAAAATATGGAGGTGGAGGTGGGAGCACAGCCAGTCCGCTGCTGTTATTGTTCCTATGGCAAAAGCCAGTATATCTATTTTTTGAGAAAAGCGAGATTTTCTTTGTATATTGATGAAAAATCACTTATCTCAACAATGGATATATTGGCTGTCGCCATAAAACGGCAACACTGTTGTATTAAGGATGTGGGATGAACCAAGTGCGCAAAAGGCCGTCGGGCCTAAGTCGGCCGACATCGGCACGATGGCCTTTTGCGCATTGAAAAGTAGCGTCGCGCTGACACTTGTCGATGAAATTACGCCCCGCATACAGCCGTCGACTGACTTTGACCAGGATAAGGACGCAAAGGAGCAACTTGAATCTCTACCAACCTGGGGCATCGATACCAATTAGAACCTGCAGCCTACTGTTGCTTGTGATAACCTGTGCCTTTCAGCTGCAGACTGCTGATCGTGCGAATGGTTCTATCAACACACAGCTGAACAGCGGCGGTGGCCGAGATGAGTGTTTCACTTTGCACAGAGGTAGCGTACAAACAAATAACCAGGAATCGGGAAACACCATATCAGTGCGGCCCTGCCGAGGGCGTGGCGGTTAATCCAAAAAAAAAAAAAAAAAAAAAAAAAAATCCTTTAATTTCTGACTCGCTGTGTGCACCATTGCGGCATCGCCGGCGTCATATTCTAGCCCGGCGGGTACGTCACGTACTTCCCCGCATGACAACTGTTGGAAAGCTGGCACACTACAAATATTGGCTATAGGAGAGATATTCTGAGCTCGTCACTATCGTTACCGCTGAAGAATGAGCGTTATGGTGTATTTATTCTACAATACAATACAACTTTATTGTCTGTTCGAGTCAAAGCACGACAGAAATTTGCCTTTTGGCTCGTCATAAGACAACAATATAAGACACTAATAAACGCTACAAGAACATTCCATGAAAAATTATCATTGCAGCAATCTATCACAAGCAATCTGTCCCAAGATGGGAGGTAATATTAAGTAGATCATTCACACATATCGCGGCGTTGTAAACAAGAGTTCAAAATCGAGACAGCATTTGGAATAAAAGACTTCTTAAAAACATTCTTTTTGGCAAGTGGCATGTTGAAACCGTCTGCCTGATGGTAGCATTTGAGTAAACTGATCAGTGGGTGACGAGGATCACTGACAAGGTTCCTTCGGACAGCTCTATGGTACAGATCATCTACTGGGTACTGTCCTAGACCAATGATCTTCTCCAACTGTTCTAACGATACGCGACAATCTGCCCCTGTTTTTTATACTGAGGTTGCCATACCAAGCAGTGATGTTAAAAGTCAGTATGCTTTCAATCAGGCTTCTATAAACGGATTCTAAAACTTTGGAACTAACATCAAAACTTCTCAATTTCCTAAGAAGGTACAAACGCTGGTTTGCTTTTTTCACAATCAGATCGGTGTTTCCAGTAAAAGACAGCCCACTATCCACGACTGTGCCAAGGTATTTAAATTCAGTGACCACTTCTACAGGTTGATTATTAATTGAGACCGGTACAAAAATGTCATCAACTTTCCTGTCATCAATGACGAGTTCCTTGGTTTTCTGTACATTCATTTAAGAAAACTGTCCATATTTGCACCATGACTCTAATACTGCTATCTGTGCAAAGTACTCAGCCAGACTGTCTTCTTTTTGGAGTAGGCGTACAAGAGCCATGTCGTCTGAGAACTTTAAGAAACGAGAAGTGGCAGCGTGACAACGCATATGGTCTGTGAATATAGACTACAATGTCGGACAGAGGGTACAACCTTGAGGGCAGCCTGAAATTAACACAATTTGGTCAGACTGCCAAGTACATTACACGGTGTGGCCGGCCTGTCCTTAAAAAAATCTCGCACCCACAGAATAATGTTTGTGTTCACATTAAGTTCATCATACGCTGCAAAAGCATCAGTGGTTCAACAGTATTAAAAGCATTAGAAAAGTCATGAGTCTATAAAAAGAATTCTCCACACATGTGCTTTTGATTTTTCAGAGTCAAGATGTTGAAATACAAGATTGTACAGAGTAAGGCATGCATCTTCCACACCCCTATGCTTTCTGATTCATGTGATTTGAGAAGTAAATGGGGTACAACTTTCTCATGGAAGCCACACGATGAAGCACACAACCCGATGACTTCTGCTTCTTTTGGCCACCTCTGCGCGTCAGTTCGAGCGGAAAGGTTTATCACACAATACCAGTGTGATACAGCTTTAGTCCATAAGCCAGTCCAAGCTACCGTGCACCCCCCCCCCCCCCCCCATAGTAGTCAATAAGATGGGTTTCAAAGTGTACCTTAGTATGTCCCGAGATGTTTAAGCCATGTTCCCCTAAATTCCTTAGGAACACACCAGAGATATATAGCCGATGGCGCAAGGGTACCGTGCACCCCCCCCCCCCACCCCCATAGTAGTCAATAAGATGGGTTTCAAAGTGTACCTTAGTATGTCCCGAGATGTTTAAGCCATGTTCCCCTAAATTCCTTAGGAACACACCAGAGATATATAGCCGATGGCGCAAAGGACCTTCACCCTGTCACGCTCTTCGCGGATGCTAAAATGAGGTTGAGAAACATTTTCCTCTAAAGAAATCAGAATTCATTCCAGAAGCCCAAACCAGGCAATATTATGTTAAGGCACACCTTCTGCACAAAAAAAAAAAAAAAAAAAAAAAACAGAATGAAAACATATTGAATATCTGGCTCACAGTGAAGGTATTTGTGCACCCAGTAAACGGTCATTTCCGCGAAATCGCAAAAAAAAAAAAAAAAAAAAAAAAAAAAGAAAGAAAGAAAATAATGTGTCAGATGCCTTCAGACATTTTCTATAGCACTGGCAGGCAATTTTCAGGCTTACATCATTACAACAGGATGTCACAATTATTATAAATTTGACTAGGTGATTCTGTGAGTGCCACAGTGGTTGATTTTGTATCCTTACCCCCAATTTGTAAAAATACTCAAAATTAATTAGAAAAAATTACTAAAGTTCTTCCATTTCATTTAGACCTCTCTTTACCTATTAAGTTTCAATAATGTGAGCTTAAAGTGCAAGAAAATAAGGAAAGTCGGCATCCATTATGATACATTCGAGGTGAATGATAGCTTTTTCTCATTTAAAATTGCCGAACTGGGAAACGTACGTTGTTTCCATGCCCTCAGAAATTTTGTATACAACTGATAGGTCTTTTTTATTTTTATTTTTAGGTTTTATTGGTTAGGATAGAGTACCACAGTTACTCCCAACCTGATTTTATGATGCTGTGATGCATTTAGGGGCCACAGTGGCTGAATCTGCTGCCCTACCCCCATTTTACCAGAATGCAAAGGAACGCAAAATGATCATAACAATAGATTATGTCAGACTCCTCTGTTTAAATATTTTTGCTGCCAGTTTTCTTAACAAAGTATGCATATTAAGCATAAAATTGTTGATCATTTCATTAATTTCAATGTGACCCATCAATTTAATTGTAACTATACTGACTTCCATTAAAAACGGGAAAAGTGTCTCAAAGAGCCACCCTGACAGCAACAAGAACATTTTATTTGTTGCTTACTTCAGATGTTCAGCCTACTGTCTGAGCTACCTTCACACAAAAATTGGATGAGTTATCGCCCATGGCTACCTTGGAGGACACAGGGTTTCATTAGAGGTGAAAATAAGCAAAACTGGACACACTCTGTGAAGCAAGTTTCCTGGATATGTTTTAACACAAAAGTTGTGTTGATTGCTTATAATGTTATTAACTGCCTCAAACGAAATTTGACTAAAAAAATTCATTAGAGAACCAGAACTTCAGGTGCACATCATTTTCTTAATAAATCTTATTTGATTTAATGTGAATTACTTTCAAACCATTTTTTATGCTCCAGTGACTGACACAGAGATAAAGAACACACCCATGTCCATTTGATCAGGTAAATATGGCCGCTATCCTAAAAATAAAAAACTTTTTGATTTTCATGTTTGTAGGTCATGTTGATTATTTAGGTGCCTTTGACAAACGAAAAGTAGGTCAAGACCAAACAGACCTGATTTTCATGCACACGGACCCTAGTGACACTGCACATTGGTTGGCTTTCAGCTCTGCAGATGCTCCCCATTTCACTTTCAATATCCTGTGACGTAGGGTCACTGATGATGTCATAAGTCATCGATGTGCGATTTTTAAGACTACAACTTCTATTTGCACATGACATAACACACTCTTAATAACATTTTCTAATAAATGACGTCAAAATACTCGGATTAAAGCATATTTACGAAGAAAAGCGCTATGGTGAAAAATTTGCGTTTCTTTTGTTGATCAGTATATTTTTCACTGGCTGGTCTTTTAGGTGATATTTTAAGGTGGGTCTAGTAGGTCTTCCTTTTTTTTCCATTTATTTTCAACTAGAAATCTGTAAATGTGAATATGTGTAATACAGTTTCATGGTTCCTAACAGCCAAAACAACTTTATCAAAATACTTAGTTTCCACATGTCCACCAAGAGATCACCACTTCCACCCCCATTTTTGGCCTTCTTCTTCTGCAACGTTGAATTTCTTGATGGCCGTCTTTAAATCTTATATTGTTCCAGCTGCCAATAAGTGAGCTGTCAAGAGCTCGGCAGCATATTTTCAGAGTTTGGTGTTCAGGGGCGTGTCCTCTGGTCAAAACTGCCAGCAGACCACTTCTCTGTATGGACAGGTCTGGAGAATGTGCTAAGGAGACTGATTTTCTATGCCACATTCGCATGGGGCTGTTTCCGCATGACCCAGTCTCACGAGGTGAGTCCAGAGTGATCAGTGCGTAGATGAAAGATGGTGGCCTGGCTCTCCCTGTTAAGGTTGTTGATGTTGTCTGCCTACGGGCTGCAGGCACCGTTCTGCTGTTGCCAATCACTTTGTTGCTGTAGTGTCTTGGTTTCTTGACAGGAGGTTGTGATCTTGAGGTAGTCTGGACCTGCTTTGGCCAGGCTGTCAGCCTCTCCATTCCCAGCTACTCCAGAATGCACTGGAATCCACTGCAGTACTATTTTGTGGACACGGCATCCAGTCTATCTTGAGGCTTCCTGGTGAGGAGATCAGTGGATCAAGCTGCTGCCTTACCCTAGCTAGTGCTCTGCTGCTGTGTTGAGCACCTGCAGATCTGTACGATAGTTTGAGCTGGCTGTCGCCAGCTGGTAAGGAGAGGGAGGTAGTAGTGTGGGCTGAACAACAGATGTACACGCCACTTCCTTCATTCCGGATGGCGTTTTGTGCGGACCCGCCTGTGTAGATGTAAGCACAGCTCCTGTGAGGGTAGCGCTTGTGCATAATCTCCAGCGAGATGGCTTTGTGCAGTGCCACGACCTTTGGCAAAGAGTCCTGGAACGTCGTTTATGTTGTCTAGAAGGCTCTTTCGAGATGTCCAAGTATCTGAAGGGAGCTCTTCACACATCTTTGGTCTTGGTTCCAGGACGTCAGTTTTAGCCCTTTGCAGGACTTTCATTGGGCGGTTCAGACATGGGCATTTCTGACGGTTCTTGGTCTGCTCCTGTAGTCTACGGTGCTATCGGTGTTTAGTAAGTCACTTCATTGTGTGTGCTGTACTGCGTTCCAGTGGCTCCAATGTCCTCCATTTCCTAAATCGGGGTGCTCCAGATGGCTCTAAGAATGTCACTGCATCATGAGAATGAATCGTGTTCTGCATCTTGTCAAGCCTGGCTTTTTGGGTTTTGCAGGCAGTGTTTTATGCTGTCGATGTATCTTGGTACCGCACTACTGGTCTGATCGAACTGGTGTTTGTTTACGCCAGGATGCTGTAATTTGCGTCAATGTGGTCCCCACCAGTTTCTTCATCAGAGACTTTTTTTTTTCCACAGCTCTGGCTTCCACGGCTTCGATGCGAGTCCTCTACGTGAATCTAGTAATTTATTTGTTGCCAGTAAAGTTGGCCTGTCTGTCTTTGGTACTGGAAGGTCTCCAGTTTCAAGGTGACCTCTTCCATCTGATTGAAAGAGACGGTCTAGCTCAGTTCGAGTGGCCATCTTTCAGTCCAGCTGCAAACTCCATTTGCAGCATCCTGGATTCTGCAGGATGCTATTTCTTTATGTTCTGCTGTGCTCGACACTGCAAAGTCATCTACATGGAGGATGTTTGAGATGAACCTTGATACTGCTGTACTGATGTCCTTAATGTAGACCAAGAACAGCATCAGACACAACATCTCCCGGAGGTACACCTTCCCCGAGTTTGACAAGACTGCTGAATGTGCAGACGATAGAAGCTTTAGCGGCAGCCCCTGTTAAACACTGCCCTAACTAAAAAGAATTACAATTAAATTGATGGGTCACATTGACATTAATCAAATGATCACAATTTGTATGCTCAATATGCATACTTTGTTAAGAAACTGGCAACAAAAATATTCAAACAGAGGAGTAAGACTTAAGCAATTGTTATAATCATTTTGCGTTCCTTTGCATTCTGGTAAAATGGGGGTAGGGCAGCAGATTTAGCCACTGTGGCCCCTAAATGCATCACAGCATCATAAAATCAGGTTGGGAGTAACTGAGGTACTCTATCCTAACCAATAAAACCTAAGAAAGACCTATCAGTTGTATACAAATTTCTGAGGGCATCGGAAACAACGTATGTTTCCCAATTGGGCAATTTTTAATGGGAAAAAGCTATAATTCACCACAAACATACTGTATCGGATGCCGACTTTCCTTATTTTCTTGCACTTTATTCTCACATTATTGAAATTTAATAGGTAAAAGAGAGGTCAAAATGAAATGGAATAACTTTAGTACTGATTTTTTTTCTAATTAATTTTGTGTATTTTTACAACTTGGGGGTAAGGATACAAAATCAACCACTGTGGCACTCACAGCATCACCTAGTCAAGTTATAATAATTGTGACACCTTGTTGTGATGATGTAAGCCTGCAAATGGACTGCCAGTGTTATAGAAAATGTCTGAAGCATCTGACACATTATTGTTTAATTTTTTATTTATTTTTTATTTTTTTGCGATTTCGCGGAAATGACTGTTTACTGGGTGCACAAATACCTTCACTGTGAGCCAGAGATTCAATAATTTTTCATTCTGTTTTTTGCAGAGGATGCAGAAGGTGTGCCTTAACATAATATTGCCTGATTTGGACTTCTGATTTCTTTAGAAGAAAATGTTTCTCAACCTCATTTTAGCATCTGCGAAGAGCGTGAATGGGGGTATCCTTGCGCCATCGGCTAAGGATTTTCGGGGAACATGGCTTAAACATCTCAGGACATACTAAGGTACACTTTGAAACCCATCTTATTGAGTACTGGGGAGGGGGGGAGGGTGAACGGTAGACCGGGCTAGCTTATGGACTACTTGTGATACACGTGGTACGCTCTTCGGATGAATCCCGTTAGCACTACATATCACGAGCACGTGTCGCCAGAACTACGGCAAACGGGGGTGGGGTGGGATCATGGGAGCGTCGTCTGTCTCCAAAAAAATTGTTACAGCTTTTTACAGAAATTGTGGCCGGGGGGAGCGGTTGAGTGTTCCGAACGTCCTCGACTCCACCCCCCCCCCCCAACTGTGTCAAGTGTTACACCCCAAGCTGTGGCACGCCCCAACCTGTACACAAGAACCTTTCCGGTCTTGAGTAGTCTCGTAATGGAGGCATGCCCCTTGGTAATTGGTTGATCATTTTGGACGGCACTATTTACAAACGGACTCATACAGATCTAGACCTATATCTGGAAAATTAAATGACGTTTTAATGGATCTTAGTTACAGAAAGCTGTCACCATTTAGCGGTAAGCAGTGAAAAATCCGCACATTCTTAAGTCCGAAATGACTTCATAACCACTGACAAAACATTACGTGGGCACTTTTCTGCTTATTTCAAACAAACTTATCTTTAAAACGGTCAAATCTGCACCACGTTTTAAAAATATTTTGCACGTAAGCAATCAACCTCCAAGTGTGCACATCGTGAAACCCCAAGTATTTCCACTGGTCACGTGATGAATTCGAGACAGGAACACCTGTGTACGGGCTGGGGCGTGCCACAGCTTGGGGTGTAACAAATAGCACTACGGCCATAGCACTACCCGTTCGACGTATGGGCGCTGGAACTACGTAGCGAGAGACGCACACCTTTCAAACAATAGTACGCCGCTAAGCCTACGTCGTAATAGCACTAGATGCCGTGTCAGCAAGGATGACCAAGTAGCACTGCGTAACATTACGATGCTGGCAACGGATTCCTTGTACTTCATTGGGGAAGACCTACATTGCAACTAATATTACTGGACTTGTGTATTTTGCCGGATTTGTGTGTGTGCAAGCAAGTGGTGCTATTTAAGTATTTGAGCGAGTATGCCGTGTTTATTTTCTATTCTTCTGTGAATTTTATTGGTATATGTACAACATACATTTTTTTTTTAATGTACATGTAGCGTCAGTTAATTAACCCATATCATTTTGAATACACCAGTGTGTCAAATAAGTTTGACTAAAATAGTTCAAGGGTAGTGCCAGAATAGCTTGGCGCCTCTAGGCGCCAAGCTATTCTGGCACTACCCTTGAACTCAAAGCCATTGGTGTATATCCTTATCTGTAAGTAGTGTAATGTAGCTTGCTTATGGCAGTGTACAAATTTGAAGCTTTTTGCCTCAGTATATGGGTTAAGGTCGTGGATACGCCGTATCTGAAGCGTGCGCGTGACGATCGGGGTCTCCCTCGATTCGCGGCCGCGGCGCCTACGCGGCTCATTAGCGGCAGCGAATCGAGACAAGCGCGTGTAGTGACTGGACAAGATCTAAATAGGTCTATGATAATCTTTTCTTGTACAATTTCATTTCTCTTACTCAGTGCTACGGTTGTGTGGCCCGCTTTACGCCCGCCACCCGGATGCGGCTAGGCCGCGAGCGAGTCAATGAGGCTTGGAATTCAGTTGTGTCTACTCCGCTGGTGGACAGTTTCATCAGGGATGCTCGTATTGCATTGATGTAATGCAATGAAGTTGTAGTTTCGGCTAGGGCTCATGCTGGCTGTGTGCGGCTTGTCGTCGACAGGACCCGCGCCGCTAGCTCATACTGGTGTCTTTGACTCGAGTTCATTCCCGATTTTGTTGTTCAGGTTTTCACTTTCTATCGGCAACGTTTCAAAGAAACAGACACACCAAGAGGTGGCTTTCGTTTGTTTCAGTGAGCTTAACTGGCTGAAAGTTACACGACAGCGGCGAAAGTGACGTTATTGGAGGTGCTAGAGTCTTCCACAGTTCGGAGACCTTAAGCGTAAGGGACTGACAAGATCGTCAGGTACAAATACCGCGCATTTTGTATGGGAAAATCAGATGATTCCAAAAACTGTTGCTTGTCAGTATACACTGGAATGCATAGTAATCACTTAACGTTATATACGACACATTGTGAACTATTCGCTCTTTCGTGCTTACCTTCCTCGTTTAACTGCAGTAATTTAACTCATTCAATCCCAGGCAGACGGAATTTAATTATGGTGTGTTTAAGCACCAATTGCGCCGGCAGTTGTATCATGCACCACAGATTTCCCTTATGCTGGTAGATTATGTGTAAGTTGTGCACTTCGTTCTCCAGGTTAAAAAAAAAATGTACAAGTCGGGAGACATAGACCATAATAGCTGAAAAGTATGGTCTAGTACGATTAACACATCTGCAGCTGCAAAGATAACCAACCAGGCACCACGCTGAATCTATCATGATCAGTAATCATTTGGCATTGAAAGAGTGCAAGTAATATCATGTTGCCACAAAGCAGAAAAATGTTCCTGAAGAAAGAACTATACGAAACTGAACGCACATCAGAATTCTTTACTGTCTGCACATTGCTTGGGTAAACACACTTCCTCAGAAAAGACAAAGGCAAACAAATGTTGTAACAGTAAGAGTGCACAGTTGATTTCGGACAATTTCTGCACTACCAAATGTTGCAACAGTATGAGTGCACAGGTGATGTCGGACAACTTCCTCACTGCCTAGTTCAACACTTAACCCATTTAGCCCCATGGCCCACATTCTGCAGGCGTTACCTACCTCCTATGTACCAGCTGCAGGAGACAGATTGACCACGATAATTCAAGGCTGGTGCCAGACTGGCTTGGCGCCTGAAGGCGCCGAGCCAATATGGCACTACCCTTGAATTATCATGGTCAATCCATTTCCTGCTGTAGGGCGTTGGGGCTAAATAACACATCAATGTGAGGTACAGCTGGAGCCAGTCTCGGTCAGCAAGAGACAGGTTCTCGTCAGCATCTGTGGCTGCAATGGCTCATGCCACTGTGCTTCACGCAGCTAATGGGGTTGGGTGTACAAGTATCTAAAATATTCTGCATATGTATTTGTTATCAATTATTTACTTACAGGCAAATATGTATTATCAAATTAACTTAGTCTATCACCAACATCAAAACTGTTTAGAAGCATATTTCTAAATAACGAGCAATCAACATGGGATGACCTATCTTATTTTCACAATTGTGACATACTCATTGAACGCCAAGAGACTGCATTCATATCAAATCATGAGTGCTTGCGTGAGAGCATGCGTGTGCTGGTGTGACTATGTGTCATTGTATCGGAGATATTAGTCAGCAGCAAGCAATATAAACACAAATTGCAGTCAATTTTCATTTAAAACCTTTTTATTTTTGCCACAACGCCAAATGGCCCAAAATATACCATCAATCCTTGTCAAAGCACACAGCCCCCGGTCTCTTCTACACAGACCAATCTTATCCAAGTTAAACTGTTCATGACTGTGATGAAGCTCTATGCTTGTGCATAGTGCTCACACAGTAGGATTAGTACGGTACGGTTTCTGTTAACGGTTTGTGTGTGCCGATAGTCCGTGTGGCACTAGACGCACGGGAAATCTGTAAGACATGGTTAGCACGGGATTTTTAGTGAGTTCTGTTTAGTGAGTTCTAGGCGGAAGCTGTGACTGTCAGAGGTCTAGATCGGTAGTGCGGGCTGTTTGTCGTATGGAACGGTTGTGTTTGAGTTACCTAGCCCGCATTCCAAGACTCTGAAGCCTAGATTTCAGGTATGTTTCTATAAACGTAGTATTGATAGTTGTTTAGTTAAAGACAGTATGCGTGGTAAGATTAATGTGGTTGTATAGCGGTGTTCCGGTTTGGTTTAGTTATAGTATGTTTAGAATTCCGAGGTGAAGTAACCGGTGTTTTTTTGTATACAGTTGTTTACCGAGTTAGATGACTAAAGGAATATGAAGTGTGTATGTCTAAGCCGCTATGAAGATAGTACTGACGTGGTTGGGTAAGCATAGTCTTTTCCAGGGTATAGAGTAATGTATAGCAAGAGTGTCAGTTAGGCTATAGTCTGTTTCAAGATAGTGACAGAGATATGGGGGTGATACGAAAATAGTTTATGAAGCACGTGTGTGTGTGTGAATGAACGTGTGAGTTATTTGTATCAGCCAGGTTACGTGACGTTTCTCATTGATCCAATATGTTGTGTGTTTAGCAAGTGTTACGTTGGGACTTTTGTTGTCTATTCAGAGTTCTTGTAAAGAGTGGAAAAGACGGACGCCGATACACAGGTGGGACCTACGTGAGGTCATCCCTCCAGCTCTTCTGAGAGTGAGTCTGACTGGGACCAAGACACCCAAGTCAAAACGAGAAATGAGTACCGTACGAGAACGTCCGTGCCAAAGAGACAGGACGGCAATAAGCGTACGACGAAGGACTTTCACGCCTAGACGTGAGAAAGACCAACGTAACCAGGCAAGACAACATCAAACAGGTTGGAGGCAATGTGAGACTAAGACCTAGCCTGGCAAAGATATTGTGATACGTGTGTGTGTGTGATAATAGAACGGTGTACATAGTTGATAATCATTTAAGTCGTTCTTTTTCATTTATAGTGTATAAAGGTTACTTTAGAAAGGGAGCCCGTGTGTTGTGTTTTACCGCATGAATGCGCCCGTCTGAGTCAGTGGCGGTGTATGCGTCTGTTGCGCGAGAGTCTGTGCGTACGACTGTGGGCAAGTCTGCGTGCGTTACAATGACCATTCCCTTCTTCAGAGCCCAACCCATGCAGTGTACTTATGATAAGCAGCTATGAGAACACAAGAAAGCCAAGTGAAAAAAAATCACAAAACTGTTAAAACATTGTTGTGCGTCCATTTTCGACACTGTTTTCAAGTTGACACTGATTGGTCAGTACATAAAAATCGCAGGGGGTTCAATGACCCATTGGCCACCTCCTAGAACCATTGCCGTAGAGATAGATAATGTGGGTCTCCCACCCCACCCCTCCCCCAAACAATTGATTTATTCTAATTAACACGGTAATTAAGCAAGCCCACGTCAACCAAGACAGTCAATGCCTCTATTACCTAGCCGTACTAGTTCCACCCCAGAAATCATTTAAGCAACGATTTTTAATCAGCTGTCAACCCGCGATTATTAAGGCAGATCTCCCACCCCACCTAAATAATTAATGCTGTCATTGACTTCTTTA
>BTPG01000004.1:103836585-103922095 GCA_036245525.1 Semisulcospira habei
AAAGGTATTATGATTACTGTCTTTATGACGGGCCTCTCTCTGTGTGAGGTGGAAAGAGAGAGAGCTATTGTGTGTGTCCGAGGTATTTCCGTGTGTCTGTACATGCGTGTGTGTACATATGTGTGTGTGTGCGCGTGTGTACATATGTGTGCGCGCGTGTGTGTGTGTGTGTGCGCGCGTGTGTGCGCATGCGTGTGACTGAGGGCTCTTGCAACTTCTTGCCGCAACTGAAAATCAACAACACACATACAGAAACCCCCAGCTCACAAAACTTGCTCAACAAGTCTGGTCGGGTAGCGTTAAGACTCGTCAGGCTTGTTCCGCATTTAGACATAACATTTTGGAAAGACCAAGATCGATTTTAGGATCAGGTTTTGCCGGATCGGACTTATTCTTGCCGGTTAGTGTTTGAAAATGACCGGTTGTTTTTTTTATAATTTATTCATTGGACTATTAGCCGGTTGAGATGTATGACGTCAGCTCTGTCATACCAAGTTGTGTATGCGTGTCTGTGTTGTTTGAGTGATAGTGTGTCTGTGTGTGCGTGTGTGTGTGTTGGGTGGGGGGGGGGGGGGTGGGGTGGGGGGTGGGGGGGGGGGTGTCTTGAGGATCTGTTGTATATGTACTCAGTCGGGTGTATAAAGCAAGGTATGATTTTCTGAGGTGCGTCTCTTTTCAGCTTTTACAGTCATGTACACCGCCTAACCGAACAGGGCGTGAAATTCAATAAGAGTTATTATCCTTTCACGGGCTGGTGGGTTTCAATGGCTCGCGTCTCGGTGCAGACAGACAGGTGTTTATGACTCACTGTAGGCAAACAGTCTAAGCTTTTTCATGTTACTGTGCACCACGCATGCAAGGGCCCATGTGTAACATAGCTGAAATTGTATAGACCACAACAGCATACTGAGTGTGTGTGGCAGACATGGTCTACCAGCTCTGTCAGGCGTGTGATTGTCATGGGATATTACCCTTGTGAAAATGATGTGTACCTGTGTTGCAAGGTTTGCACTTAATGTTTTTGTTTATACATATTTTATGTTAGTATGTATATATGTATGTACGTACGTGCGTGTGCATGTGTTTATGTGTTGGTATGTGTGTGTGTGTGTATGTATGCCTGTGTATATAACTTGTATGACAATCTGGCACTGCCCTTGAATTATCTTGGTTTGCAACTGGCGTGTCTGTGCTTGTGCGTGTGCACGTATATTTGACTGTTATGTTTCAGAGTCGTGCTTAAACAGAGCCAATTGTATATACAGAGCCAAGTGTTTGCACTGAGCGGTCCCCCCCTGCACAACACAATTCTATAGGCCTTTTGACGCGTGACGTGTGAATGGCGCTGTGAAAGCTTTTACCCAACTCATTGAAAGAGGGTTTGGCATTGAGTCTTGTCATGCGTGAACTGAAATGATATGTGTGGGACATAGCATGTGAGTTTTTCGGAAATCGACTCTGGCAGTATTGAGAGAAACGGTCATGTAAAAGTTAATGACCGTAATTAGTAATTAATTAAGGTCATTAGGTGTTGACAGAGACAATAGTTATAGAGATAAAACAATAGAGTCCCGATAGATAATCAGATCAATAGAGCCGCATCAGTCATGCTCATCACTTTTTTAAAATCAAAGGGTTGATTTAGAATTAACGGGGGGGGTGAAATTGGGGTCAAAAATATGATATTAAAAAATGATGTAAATTAATGACTGATGCGGCTCTATTGAATTCATTGTCTATCGGGACTCTATTGTTTTATCTCTCTAGGCAGGCATTGTCATGGAACCCCCAGGGAAAGAGGAAAAGAGGCAGGCCAAGAAACACCTGGCGTCGAGACCTCCAAGCAGACATCAAGAGACTGGAAACCACCTGGAGTAAAATCGAAGGAGAAGCACAGGACAGGAGTCACTGGAGGTCTCTCGTCGACGGCCTATACCCGGGGAGGGGTGACAGGCGTAAGTAAGTAAGACCTATTTCCTGAGCTCTTGTGACCCTTGACCTTTTCAATGGGTCAACCAAATTAGTATGCATAGAAAGGTCTTACCATCAGGTATCTTCATACAATCTTTGGGTTTGAAGTTGCAAATAGTATTTTAGCAAAAATCTATTTTGTCCAAATATGACAATTTTTTACCTATATCCTAATCTTGACCTTTAAGGGAGATCACTCAAATTGGTATGTTTAGAAAGGACTTGCCACAAAGTATCCTTGGGCCAAGTTTGAAGACTGGCTTGAATAGTCACCGAGAAAATATAAACGTTAAAGTTTACCATGGATGACGGCGGATGGCAGACAGATGGACGACCACTGGCCCAGAACATACTCAACTCACTTTTGCTTCGCATGTGAGCCAAACAAAAAGTATACACATTCTAGAGGTAATGAACAAAGCGATGCAGGCAGTTGTTGGGTTATTTAAATTTTACTTTGAGGAATAAAGACACATGAAACTCATACTTGTCATTCAATGCAGACACATAATCATCATGGTATAAACCAACCTCCCTGTCACCGTTAGTGACCGTGAATGGAATATTTGAACATACCGAACAGTCACGCCATATCAACGCAAAAGCAAGCGGACAGTTCCGAGACAAAAAAGCTGGGAAAAAAAAGCAAACATACAAAGAAAAACTAATGCATAATTAAAATTTGAAACCTGTTTAATAACATATCGACCTTCCTTTAAATGAAGACACTTGATGACAGTCCAGGTAAGCAGTTCAGTAGAAATTCTCTAAAACCATTCAACTTGAAAAGTATGGGGAAATGTCCTAATAATATACCCGAATGTACGGAACCATGGAAATTGACTTTATCCTGGTTCTGGACTATTACCGAGTGTCTTCATAAACGGAAGATTAAATTTCTGTAAGGACTATACACTCCAGTTTCTTCGGACAATACTACCACCAAAGTTTGTTGAGCTGAATGGAAAACTTTTACTGAACTGTTATTATGGTTCTGGATTATAGTTCAGTCTTCATAAAAGAAGGTTAAAAATGTTATTCAAAAAGTTTTTAACTTTAAAAGAAGTGTCGGTTACAGTTTCTTCCCAAGTGGCTAGTTTTGCCTCAGAACTGTCCACTCGTGCTTGCCTTCATACAGCATGAGACTGTAAGCCTTCTGTTCATACGATGAAAGGAAGGATGATGTCATAGTTGAAGTGCAGTGTGTTCTGTGCCGAGTCATAGTTCCACACCAAACTGTACAAGTGGTAGTCATCAGCATGGCCTCAAATTAACTGTACACAAGATGTTTGTCAAATGAGAGAGAATAACACACAAATGTAAACAAAAAGTTTAATGGATGGGGTGGGTGTTTTTTTTTTTTTTTTTTTTTTTAGTGTGTGGGTGGTTTAGAGGCTTTGTTCTAAGTTCCAAATTCTTGCACGGATGTGCATGACATACATGCATGTGTGAAGTTGTCTTGGCACCAAGACATGTCTGACAGTCACAAGTGTCACTTGTTTTTCCTGAAATGACTCCTATGTGGTAGTGAATCAAGGCAAATTCGTTGGTTAGACCCGTGACAAAATTATAGCGTTTGGTCACATCTTGATGTCGTTAGAGCACACTCTTGGCTGAAGCTGCTCGCATGTTCTAGCGACCTTGAGATGTGACCAAGCGCTATAATTTTATTGTGGATCTAAACTCGTAATATTTGGTACTTGTAATATTCTCCAGTGAAATATATTGCACATTTCTATTGACTGTTAACGGGACTTAACCCATTACATCCTGATTTTTTAAACTTTCCTTATTGTCCTATGAAGACTGCACTACAGATTAGGAGATAGATCAAACCATTTTAGTTCAAGGGTGGTGCCAGAATAGCTTGGCGCCTCAGGCGCCAAGCTATTCTGGCACCACCCTTGAACTATTATAGTCAATTTATTTCAAGCAGTAGTGTATCAGGATGAAAAAGGTTAATCACCTACTTCAGGCTATATCCCGCCACTGGTGACCAAAGCAAAACAGAAACACTCCGCCAATTTTAGAACAGGCAAGTAATTTGATCATAAATAATGTGTCAATAAATAGAGTTCAGTCTTTAGCATCACCAATGCCATCTGCCCCAATAGCAAACATGGCCTCTGCCTCAGGAAGACAGGGCGAGTCGTAAATCTTGCAGATGCGCGTCTCGCCACGTCCTTTCCGCAAGGACAACCTGGAAAAGCAGCACCAAGAACTTGGTTATCTCATTCAGCCCAGACACACCACAGCAAGACATGGATCGAGCATGATAGTTCAAGGGTGGTGCCAGAATAGTTTGGTGCCCACAGGCGCCAAGCTATTCTGGCACCACCCTTCAACTATCATGCTCGATCTGTCTCTAGAGTTTTAATACACTCCTTTTGAGGGCAACTTCAAAATTGGGGGATTTCAGTCCTGGGGTAGAATGTGTTATTGTTCAATGCTCACCATCAGTGCAGTATAAGAAATGGATTTGTTACTTAATTAAAAAAAAAAAAAAATTTATTGGTGGGGGGGGGGGGGGGGGGGGGGGGGTTTCTTTCTACCCCGATACTATTCTCTTAACACAATACATGTACTTGTATCTATGATAATCTCGCTCCTTAAAGTGTCTGTTGTTTTGGGTAGTACATTCACAGGCACACTTTACCCTAAAAGTTTACCATAAAGTATATGCAACAATCATTTTCCAAACTACTGAATATTGTCCTTTGACATATGCACATATAAACAAAACTGCTTAAAGCATACAGATGTTAAGAAGCCACAGTCATCTGTGAAAAAGTGTTTATTTATCTTTAGAAATAAAGGAATACAAGCACATCTATAAATGTAGGTTGAAATTTAATATCATGAAAAAAACATCCAACACCATATTGGGAATATGCTGGATTTACCGACCTTCATTAGCAAACATTGCCAAAAATAGCATCAAAATGTAAACAAGAAAGGCAACATCCCTATGGCTCACATGTGTGACCATTTCACTTTTAAGTGTGACCATTCCACATAACTTTGACCTTTTCAACATGTCACTGAACTGAGCAAGTGTTCAAATGTCTCAACATAAGTAACTGCAGGGTTGGCTTTGGTTTGGTACCAGCAAAATCCGCATTTCTCAAAATGTATGCATTTAAAAAAAAAACAAATTTGTCAATCTTCTGTGACCCTTGACCTTTGTGAGGAGTCGACTAAATCAGTATTATCAGCTACCTATATGCCAAATTTGATTGAAAAGTTTGCAAAAACTTTGATAAAAACTACAATTCTATCAAAAACTGGCATTTTTCACACTTGCCGGCCATATGACCCTTGACCTTTCCAAAGGGTCGTTCAAATTAGTATGCATAGAAAGGCCCTACCACCATATATCTCTATATCAGGTTTGGGTTAGAAGTTGAAAATAGTATTTGAGAAATTTTTTTGGGTCAAAATCTAGCTATTTCGACCTATTTTTCGACCCCACAATGGCCATTCAAATTTGCGAGGGGACCAAAAAATTTGTATGAATAGAAAGGTCTCATCATCAGTTACCTCTGTGCAAACTTTGATAAAAACTGCAATTCTATAAATTTAAAAAAGTCATTTTTTTACACATTTGCCGACCTCTTGTGACCATTGAACTTTCCAAACTATCCATAAACAGTGCAAACTCTTTCAGAAACATTTCTTTAAAATCACCGCCGTCTGCAACATTAATTTTCTAACAGTAAATTTCCTTATTCCGACACTTAAAAGATGTTATTACGATAGGAATGTGTCTTACTTTAGATAACTTTAAATCATGAACACTCAAGAATACAATCTGAGGGAGATAAAAGGGTGAAAGCTTAGTTCTTTGTCTGCAGGCAGGGAAGTGTAGTGGAATGTTGGAAGGTGGGAGGTCTATGAGTGAATGAGAAAGAGAGAGAAAAATGCCCATGGCCAAATCTGACCTGGTGGTGGAGGCATGAGCTATGATGTTGCCGCCAATTGGTTTTTTGGGATCTGCAGAAAACATGGCAGCCCCATCTACCTGAGCCACCACCTGATTGGTGATCACCACTGCCACCCCGTACTGCACATAGAGATCAAGCACACACATGACACACAGACATGTACAAACAAGAAACAGATTACTACTGGCCTCCATAGGGCAGTGGTTAGCGTGTCGGACTGGCGGCCGGGAGATCCGGGTTCGAATCCCAGCTGAGTCGAGAAGGATTTTGCCTACCTGGGTCGGCTCCTACCCAGAGCGGATGTGCTATGGACCCAATGGGAAGGCTTATGCCACGTACCCGAGACTCATCCACTTCACGGGTGCGACTTTGGTGGGTGCTACCCGGGTTCTCACACATCGCAAGGTGTGAATGATTACACGGCTGGCACCGCAGGTGTCCGCAGTTCCCGGGCCTGGTTAACACCAGGATATTTCCATTTCACAGATAAAATATGTTCTTAACATCCATTTCACAGATAAAATATGTTCTTAACATCCATTTCACAGATAAAATATGTTCTTAACATCCATTTCACAGATAAAATATGTTCTTAACATCCATTTCACAGGTAAAATATGTTCTTAACATCCATTTGACAGATAAAATATGTTCTTAACATCTATTTCACAGATAAAATATGTTCTTAACACCCATTTCACAGATAAAATGTTCTTAACATCCATTTCACAGATAAAATATGTTCTTAACACCCATTTAACAGATAAAATGTTCTTAACACCCATTTCACAGATAAAATATGTTCTTAACACCCATTTCACAGATAAAATGCGTAATAAAGGGGTAATGCCATGCGACGACTAAAAAAGTGGCTTGAGGGATTCAGAACTGAGATATGTTACCACGCTCAAAGGTTGAACATGAAAACGGAATTGCACCTTGATAATGTTTCCATGCGGTACTCGGCAATTACCGCAAAATGGGCTGGGTGGGTGGGCGTCTTGCATTATTCCGGCAAACCTAACAGTTTGTCAAGTTAACATATATAAGCCATTCAACTGAGTTTGCATCATATTATTGACTGTTATAAAAATATCAAAATATGGGTTGAGGGGCACTTTATATTTTGGCATGCATGTAACTCTCTGTTTACTTTTGTGTTTGTAGAGAGATGGGTCATACACAGTTCACCTGTAATTACCTTCGCTTATAAAAAGGTCAGATATAACGAAAGTCATATCAAACAACACTTTTTCAGATGTCCCGATGACAGTTTTTCTGTGTAAACCACTCTGCAAATAACCAGCTTTGAATATAACAACAAGAAAAGTTGGGTCCCTAGTGATTTGTTAGATCTGAAATTTACTGTACTTAACAGCAAATAGTTTTCAAATCAATGTATGCAAATTCGGAAGTAACAGTAGTTTTCCTCTTCTCACTCATTCATTATCTTTATTACTATAATTTATTTACACATATTCTATACTAAGTACCACCAGACATTTGTCTCTCAATCCAGGACTGAAACAGCTTGCCTGCGGTGGCAGTCTCAGCTACCTCTCTGTACTCATCGAGTCCTGGTTGGCTGTCTGCATCTAACTACACTCCATTCTTTATCAAACCCCCCCCCACCCAATGTCCAATTATAGAAAATGATGGCTAAAAAGGTGCTGGTTGGGGTTTATCCCCTGGAACCACTTTGGTAGCCAGACTGGCTTAGCCTGAAGTACCCAACTGACAACTGTAGAGTTTACATTCTTATAGTTCTGTTTTGATGACATCACTGTTTTCCCTCTTACTGTGTACATCTTCCTTTTTACGTAAGCAATTCTAGTCATGTGACTGAGCACTGATCCCTCAAACAATGATCAACTATTCCAACTGGCTGCATTACACTTGACTCCCTGTAGTGACAGTTAATCAGCAAGCTACCATTTGCCGACTCTAATGTTTTCTAAATTAAGTAAATGTATGCACCAGATTCCCATTCATGGTCCCCCTAACAACTGAGACTTTAATCAGCATACTGAAGTTGGTCACGAAACCGGAAGAAGAAAAGGAAATTGCTGCACAAACCTCATCCGCTAAACGAAGCAGCATTCGCAGGAAGCGAGCAAGGTGCATCTGTCGTGCAGACAGCTCTCCTCTACCGGAATAATCGGTTCTGTACAAGGCTGTTGCACTGTCCACAATCAGCAGGGCATAGCTACATACAGAACAAGACTGTCATGGAACATTCAAAAGCGTTTCTAGGCAAGAAAAGATAAACACAGAAGAAAAATGAAAGAACAATTTTTGGCTCATGTGCCAAGCAAAAGTTCTGGATGTTCTGGGCCAGTGGTCTTCCGACTGTCTTCCGTCCACTGTCATCAGTGGTAAAAACTTTAACATTGGCATTTTCTCAGAGACTATTCAAGCCACAGTCTTCAAACTTGGCCCAAGGATGCTTTGTGACAAGACCTTTCTAAACATACCAATTTGAGTGACCTCTCACAAAGGTCAAGGTCACAGGGAATCAGGGAATAGGTAAAAAATAGCTATATTTTGAAATAATTTTTTCTCTCAAATACTATTCACAACTTCAAACCCAAACTTACTACAGAGATACCTGATGGTAAGACCTATCTATGCATACTAATATGGATGACCCCTTGGAAAGGTCGAGGGTCACAAGAGATCAGGAAATAGGTAAAAAAAAAAATAGCCTTATTTTGACAATGTTTTTTTCTCAAATACTATTCACAACTTCAAACCCAAACTTGCTACAGAGATATCTGATGGTAAGACCTATCTATGCATACTAATTTGGATGAGCCCTCTGAAAGGTCAAGGGTCACAAGAGATCGACAAATGTATGTAAAATGCCAATTTTTGACAGAATTGAACTTATTATCAACAGTTTTGCAAATGTTTCAATCAAATTTAGCACAAAGGTAGCTGATGATGATAAGACCTTGCTATGTATACTAATTTAGTCGACTCATTGCAACGGTCAAGGATCATGGGGGTTTGACAGCTGTGTGAAAACTGATTAAATTTTGAGAAAACATGGATTTTGCTGGTGCAGAAGCCATCCCTTTACTTAGTGTCACAAAGGTCACACATGTAGATGGGTCATACACGTAAGCCACAAGGCCTTTGCCTTAAAGTCTTGTTTTCATATCAGTGTGTTTATGATGTACACATAATACACGTGCGTTTATAAGTATCAACCCGTTCAGTGCTGCGGAAATCTGAACATCACCCAACTGCAATAGGTATAGATCACATTAGCTCCAGCAGCTGCGGGGGGCTCATGGGGATCATTGCCTCTTGCTGAATCCATGTTCCTGAGACATCTAGCTTTTCTCTTTTGTTTTGAATTAATGAAGATTGCAAAAACACAGTCTGTGTCAGTTGGTACTCAACAGAAGATGCTAATGTCAGCAAGATTTAGTCTTTACAATATTAGCAGGGAGGCCCAAATGTTCTTGGACCCTAGTAGTAGTAACACAGTGCCGTCGCTCCACATATCTACGTTCAGTGAACGTAGAATGACGCAAATGGGAAAACTGACTTTGCACAGTTACCCGGAAGTCAAAGCAAAGCTTGTTTTTTTTTTGGTTCAAACACTGCTCATGGCTAGAGTTATTCAGAATAAATGTGTTTATCATGGGCTTGCTTTTGGAAGTAAAATAATTTTTAGGAGAAAGCAGGAAAATATTCTCTGCATGTGGCATTCCTTTTCCTGCACTATAGGCTGTTTGACATCAAAGTGCATGTTTTTCACGAATATCTCCGCACACACTTTTCTGTACAAGTTTAAGAACAAATATCGTTATGTGCCAATTGACCTAATATGGTATATTTTCAAACTCCTACAAACTTGTCATTTGGATTGTACAGTTGTAAAAATTTGGTGAAAAGACAAGAACAAGACAATTTCAATACCCTAAATAGAGCCCTGGCAGATTTTAATATCGAGGTCAAGCATGCAGACTGCCCTGTTTCAGGTTTGAAAAACTTTGCCAATTCATGCGAATTTGTGTGAAAATACGGTAGACTGTAGGATGGGGTTGGTCGGAGCGCGTTTCATAGAATGCAAAGGACATAACAGGCGGGTGGGGCTCATGGTCTGGCAAAGAAGTAACAAGATAAAAATGACGTCACATCTAGTCACTCTAACCTTTACTGTTGAACATCATTTTGACGCGCCATGCCGGATGTGCATATGTATGTATTTGTGTGTGCATATGTATGTTAACATGAGAATCTCTGATATTTCTGACCAAACAAGCTTGAAACTCGGCAAAATACTTTATTTAAGGAGTGGCTAAGAGAGCCTCCAAGCATATTGTAATGGCTAAGAGAGCCTCCGAGCATATTGTAATTGCTAGTTTGTAGAAAGACATTGGATGACTTCGTTAGCCAGCTTTGTACCTCTTCAACTTTTTCAAAAATAAAAGTTCAATGTGGAAAAAATGTCAAAAGTAAGACTCCTTGATTTCATCAGAAGAATCAGTGACGGTGACAAAAAGCACCAGAACGTGTCAGTGTTTTATATAATGTTCCTGACCGACGCAATCACCAGCACATCAGTGTTTTACATGTGTATGAGCTGGTGCAATGTTCTCCTTCATTTAGGAAGACAGTCTCTCTAGTTTTGTATGATAATTGCGAACGTATTGTGAAAAAGGTGGAATATGCATGCAAGTTCATACAGAAGAGGCTTTGTGGGCATGGGCCATTCCACCTTTTGTTCTTGTAAGGTTTATGTGATAGTTGTCAGTATTACTATAGTTGTCAGTATTAGTACAGCTGTCAGTATTAGTACAGGTCTTAATTGTGCGTGCATGGGTGTATGTGTCTGCGTATGTGGATCATTCTCTGAAAAGGTGGTCAGAATGTGTGACATAAGGAGCCAAAATCCAACTTGCTGCAATTTGTCCAGCAATGTGGTATAATGTACTTGTACTATCCCTGCAATGTATGAAGAACAAAAAAAGATAGTTCACACAGTGGTTTTTGTGTGAGCCACAAATAATTAATGTGACCTGGCATCTTTGGAGGTTGCTACATGGACACCAAACAGTGCCTTTAAACAAGCTAAATTAAATAATTTAAATTCAGATGCATGATACGAGTGATGAATTAATTATAGTGTATTTAAATTTTTTTGGGCTACAGATATGAAAATACCATGATAATGGCTGCAGGATGGGCTTCTTAAAGCATGGTGGACAAAAAGTGGGCAGTGAACAATGTTTAGATGTTTTCTATGATGCAGTTCGAGGCTAAAAAAACACCCTTTGCTTAACGATGGCAAACTGCCAAAAACTAATTTGTTGTGAAATTATGTACTCAACCAGTTGTCCATCATTGCTACGATTGTGGTTGTGTTGTTCTGTGAGAGCATGCATGTGTTAATCGTAGGAAACGATCCGATATTTATTTGAGCTATCATGGTTGCGAATCACGTACCTTTTCAGTAAGATTCTTTATCGTTTGCGCAGATAGAGTAATTGGCTTTGTTATGATACGCTAAGTTTAGTCCGGAAGCTTCTAGCAAAGTCGCACGGAGAATAGCGGTCGATTTTTGTTATGCGTAGATTCACTGAGAATAAACCAGAACGTTCAAGCAAGGTCGCGCTGTCTAGTGACCTCGTATGTGTGACATCAAAGTGTAGAGCCACTCTATTTTTATTTTTAGTCATAGTTGTTTTCTGTGCGCGTGAATTTAGCAGCTAGTCAGTGTGCTTTATGAAAGGTCGTGAACGGTCTGCCATACTCCTGTGTGACGTCATTACACACTGGGATTTGGGGCTGAAATTAGCAGTCAAATTTTTGTAGACTATTTTAGTTTATTCTAGAAAGTTCTTTTTATTTAATATTTATGAGTTTCAGTTACGTGTTCTGTTCTGATTGGTTGCGTTGTGTGAATTCGGTGGATTTTTCTGGAAAGTTGTTTTACTATAAAAGATGGTGTTAGGAAGCTCGTGTGTACATCGTCATACATTGTCAGTTGTAGGGACACACAGTTTATCGTAGGTACGTGGCCCGTACAGGGTGTACATTGTGAGAGACGCAGCGTAATGGTGGTGTACGTTGAATGAGAAACGCATTGTGTCGCCAGTGTTGACAATTGCAAAAGAGACATTGTATCAGTGTTGGTGCATTTGGGAATGCATTGTGTGGAGATCACATCGCCACAATAAAATATTGTTGGAACTGTTACTCCAGTGTTGTCTACAACCTTAAGCCACGTGTGACGGGTTGCAGCTGAATGATGTTTCTTTAAAAAGAACCTTACGTGTGTGCGTCTGGTGTGATATCATACTACGACTACGACTCAACACGTAACAATCATTTCCCCACATATTTCCTCTGTTATGTTTGTGGTTGTGTTATTCTTTTTAGAGCATGTGTGTGTTGGTCATAGGAAAAGATCTGGTGTTCAGCTGAGTTATTTTAGATTAGAGTCACGTACCTTTTTAGTATGATTCGTTTCTTTTTGCATGGAGAGTTGCAATCTATTTTTTTGTGTGTGACTAGAATGTTGCACATTTCACAAACTTATTAAATTCCGAACTAGATAAAGCTGGAAGGTTCTAAAAGAAGGTGCAATTGTTCTAGTGACCTCAAACACGATGTCAAAGTTTTGTAGTACACAATTATGTTGGTTACAATTTCATGACATTTACATAATGCACGTAGATTTTAGTGGAAGATTGTAGAAAAATCTAGAGTGTTCTTTTTATGAATATTAATGATTTTGGTTATGCTTTCTTTTCTGATTGGTTGAGTTGTGTAATTTGCGGGATTATTCTGGAAATTTGTGACAATATAAAAGAGAGTGTGTGCATGCACTGTACGAGACAAGTGTATCAAAGTTTGGATGCATTTGTGAGAGATAGTGCATCAAAGTGTGGATGCATTGTGCTAAGACTACGAGTGCATCATGAGAATAAAGTACTGTTGGAACTGTTACTCCAGTGTGGCACGCGTGACGAGTTGCAACTGAGTGAGGTTTTTCTACAAGAACCCTACACGAGTGTGTTTGCATCATACTACAACCACGACTACCACGTAACAGTCTAACACCCTCGCCCTTCCCCCCGCCCCCCTACCCCCAGAAATCAATAACAGAGGTGCATTAATACAGAGTAGCTGTTGTGCTGGTATGATTTTGTTTTGTTATTCTTTCATTTGGATGCCATTTTTAAGCGTGTTCCGTGCAATGTCGCAGTGTGAAGTTATTGTTTTTAGGACCTCATTCAGCATTTCTGACCAGTATATTAGAATGTGTGCCTGTTTTGTGGTAGTTTGTACCATGGTTATGTGCATCTTTGAATACCACAAATACCTGTACCAATTAGAATGCATTTGTAGCCATTTTCATGTCTAAAAAGTGTCTTATTTACAAAAAATAGATGCGTCTGCCATTGCCTGTCTATTTTTCATACTACTTACATTGAAAGCCAGGATTTTTTTGGCAGTGAAAATAAGCATCACAACCACTGATTTGTGCTGTTTAGGTAATGGTGTTGTTTTCCCCTGGCTTTGAGTATTAGAGAGATCATTTTCTTTTGAAAATTGAAAACTGTTGTCAAGTTATGTGTACTTTCTTCTTCCTAAGAATGTTCAGTTCCTTTGGGGTTTTGAAAACTTTGCTTTCACTCTAGCTGATAAGATTATTGAACTATCTTGTCAAGGTGCTTTTTGCTTCTTGGCATTATTGCTGTGGAAATATGTGTAGTAAACTTTTGCGACGGTGTAAATGGTTTTGTTTTCCTCCCTACGTCACACAACCAGTAAATTTAGCGCAAACTGTACCATGTGACCGTGATATAAAAACCACTTAAGCGAAAAATGGCGGACGTTTTATAGCCCTCTCGATGACGCGTTACGACCTCATTTTCGAGTCTTGATAGCAACTCGGTTCGACAAAATAGCAGAAAAAAACGCACTAAAGTAGTCCTATTTGACGTAATACACATCATCTGCCTTATTTTTTACGATGTGAGGAGCCAACTAAACAATATTTCACCACTAATTACACAGCGCAAACAGCAAAAGCCTTCCACCGAGACATTTTCAAAGTTCGGGAAACCACGGAACAAAAATAGCTTCCGAGTTTTTTTTTAACCAATCAGAGGCACAATCCTTGCAAACCGGCAACACACTGTCATCTGCTCAAAATTTTACCAAAGCACAGAGCAACAAATTCAAGAACTAAAACGAAAATACACACCCAGCAACACTATACACAAAGCACACTATTGCCAAATTTTCACGTCACTCAATGCGGGACTATCTGAAGAAAAACATCTCCCGAATTTTCGAAGACTATCTGACATCATGTCTACGCTGTAAAATAAAATCTTACCATAAAATCCATCAGTCTCAGCACTAGTCCTGCTGTTAACAACGAGCGTTTTGTTTTGGTATTCCTTTTTCCAGATATCCCAACACACATGACACTTTAGGATATAACAACGACAATCTGCTGCACACTCGAAGCCATCCCCTTCTGTCAAAAGCACGAGGCACCATGCTAACTTGCACAAGCTGTCACATCAGTGGTCAAATGCCAATCGCTTCATCAAAAAGTTCTTAATTTTTCTGAATCACAAAGCAGTCAAGAAGCACTGTCACTGTAATACTTTAACGACCTTTTGTAGACATTGCAGCTTGAATCATTCTGTACACAAGCCAAGATTAGCTTTTTACTCGCGAAAACAAGACTTGCGCTTCTGACACGGAATCATGCTACGTCACAGTCTGGGAATCCCCGGCAGAACATGTATATTCAATGGTGTCACCTATTCGCCACAGAAGCGGTCGTCTTCATAAACCGGATTTTTTCTAAACAATAAACGGAGGAAGGAAAACAAATACGTTACTGGTCGGAGGGGTTCGCTACACGGACCTTTGTACGCCTTCGGGAGGTCAAAGGAATCATTGTACCCCTCAGGCCTTCGGGGTACAATGATTCCTTTGACCTCCCTCAGGCCTACAAAAGTCCGTGCAGCGAACCCCTCCGACCAATAACTTATAATATACACAATGCTCACTGTTTGTGCATTGAAAGGCGCATTCACTTTTGCTCACGCAGTCGCGCGCCGACACACTCTTGTAGCTCGTGATCACTTTCTCTCAGTCTCTCTTGTGAGTTTTTCGCCGACGTTATTTTAAACTCCAGTCACGCTCATGCTCAAATTCTAGCTGTCGCCTGACTGCTGCGTTGCTGACTGGCGCACTATTCGGTACCGTCCCCTAGTTACTACTGTAACCGCCCACGCATCCACCTCCCACTCACTCCTCTCATTCTCGCCTACGCACTCACCCCCTCCAGACTTTCCCACCCTTTCTCTCTCTCAATCTCCATTTCTCATCATAGCATTCCACAGTCGGGAAATTCCCCCGCCTACTCAGTACTTTGGCTACTACTGGACACCGCCCCCCACCCACGCATTCAGTCCTCTTTCCCTCCGTTTAAATTATGTTTATCACTCCTCCCTCGTCTAAACACCACTTTATTTTACTTCTTCTCTTTTTTTTTTTACACATTTTTGCTTTTTCTTTAATTTTACATCACATCCTTTAGTCGCCACATTCCTTCTGCGATAAATGAAGATAAGTAGCGACTGATCTCTGTATTTGTTTGTTCGTCTATTTTGAAAAAGGGTATTTACCTGAAATATTAATAAATTGTGTTGTAAATGTCTTAATTTCTAAGCGTGTTTCTTTCTCACTTGGGTACTTCTTTTCTTTTTAGTGAAATAACATAAATAAAGGTTTTATCAACACAAAAATACCACAGGATGTGGCTGCTTGTTTTGAATTTGATGCGTCTTATGTCTGTACCTTTAAATATGGAATTTAATTTTTGATTTGTCACAACTTCTTGGTGTTAAGTCTGAGCCAGGACCATATTTTACAAGATGAGTTTCACTTTGCCTTCTATACTCAGTCTTGCTATAATTTGTGTGAAGAAAGTGCTGGATGCTGGGAATTATGGTCTCTACACAAACTAGCCAAATATGTAATTTAAATTACGAGGGTATGCTGATAGAGATTGAAAAGAATATTAATAGATGGAAGAAACGACAACTTACTCCATTTGGAAAAAAATACAATAATGAAGAATTTAATATTGTCAAAACGGATATATTTTTCCATTAACTTGCCAGATCCTCCTGATTTCTTCCTCAAACAGGTCAATATCTGCTTTTCAAATTTTTATGGAATGGTAAGCCAAGTAGAATTAAGAAATCTGTTGTATGTAAATTGTATGAAGATGGTGGATTAAAAATGTGTGATATTTATTCTTTCTTAGTCGCAATGAAGGTAAGCTGGGTCAGACGACAACAGTGTGACTCTGACCTGCCATGTCTGGTTCTTTCATGTACCTGTGTTTGACAAATCTGAACTCTTTTAGAAGGGAATATGCAAATATTGTATTGCATAGAACCCGAAATCCCTTTTGACATGACGTTATGAGGCATTATTATAAGAAACTGTGTACGAGAGAGTGCTGACCAGTTTCTGGGAGAATTCCTACACTACAATGTAAATATTCTGAGAGAGAAGAAAGTTATTTTTGTGAAAGAATGGGTGGATCTGAATATGCTTCAAGTAAAATACATTGTTAATAGGGATGGTTCTTTTTTGACATTTAACCAGTTAAAGGTCAAATTTCCCACAGACTCAACAATGAACTTTGTTCTATATGAAGGGATAGTTCAGTCAGTTAAACGTGATCTTGTAAACTGTGGTTGTACTGTGAATGGTTTTGATGGCAACAATGTTGTAAAATCAGTTTCTATTTCATCAGGTCGAGTCAACAGCTGTGCATAAGTGAAACTTAACTTACAAGGAACTTAACTGGAAACATATTTTGCAAACCATGTACTACCACGGGAGACTCACAGCTCAGGTGCTTCCAGATAAAACTGCTACACCATATTCTCCCTACAAGCGAATACTTGTACAGATGTAAATTGACAGACTCTCCTCTATGCAGTTTTTATAAGCAAGAGGACGAGACTATTGACCATGTCTTTTGGCATTGTCCAGTTGTTACTGCTTTTTGGACGGATCTTTTACAACTCTTTCATATCAATGTTCGCCTTACTTTGAAAATAGATATTATTTTGTTTGGTGTTGCCAAAAATATAGTAAGTGACAATGTAATGGATCTGATATTACTTATAGCCCAATATTTCATTTACAAATGCAAATTTCAAAGCTGCAATCAATCTGTAAATAATTTCATAATTACAGTAAAAGCCAAATATAGGATAGAAGAATGCGCTGCAGCTGTTCGGGGCAGGAGGTTTGAATTTCTGTGGGACTAGTCATCTTACCTAGGTCTTATGGCTGAGGGGTGGGGGACAATTTTAGTGGAGGTAAGCTGTAATAATGATGGTCGCTTTGGTTGTCTGGATGCCAATCGGTCCTGTGTATTGTATTGTGTAAATATGCAAAAAAGTAAATTCACACACACAAAAAATAATAATTTGTGTGAAGCGAGGTTGACTTTTCCTACATGATACATGATATTCTACATGCTCTTCTGACAGAGCATCTATGTTTGTGCGTGTGTGTGCGAGAGAGAGAGAGAGAGAGAGAGAGAGAGAGAGAGAGAGAGAGATGATGATGATGATGATGAATCTTTATTTATTCAGGATAAAGCCATTAGGCAACTCAATGCCTGTCTTACAAGCTCTCCTGTAAACAAAACAGAACAGGAAAAGAAACATAGCATGCAAATAATAATAATAATAATAATTATAAGAAGAAGAAGAAGAAGAAAAATTACGCGGGAGAAAAACCCACAATAGGTGAATCACCAGCGGATACTTACACTACCTACCCCTAACAGGCCTCGAAATGTCCTTTCTTGGAAGCTTATGACACTATCAGAATAGAACAGCAGGCCATTCTGGACGTCAAGGGATCTTGGGAAGATATTCGCCTGGTATAATCGTTACCATTGTATCTTCTCTGGACCTAGCAGAGGTTTTTGGAAAAAGCTGCCCTGTCTCGTTGGCTCACAAGAAAGGTCATTTGGAGACCTAGTAGAGGGAAAATATGTGTAAGGATCAGGTGGAATCACTGAAAGGAGAAAAAAAAATGGCAATGGAGAATTTGTAACTGCCACCGATGTAAAAAGCAAGAGAAAGAAACAAGTGCATAGCATTAATAATAAACTCATCTAAGACAGTGTCATAGAATCAGCAGCATCAATAGCGTATAGTGACACCAACAAGACAATAGATGATCAGTTAGCAAATGGATGGAGAAAGAGAAAATGTTTGACGTTGACGTGTTAACAGCAGTATTATTCTATATGGCAAACTGTGAAGTCACGCTGATTGGAAGTGAGTGTGTAAAGCACATTTAAAATGGGTTTTACCTGAAAGTGATTTAATGTTTAATGGCAATGAGTTCCAGACAGAACTACCTGAAAATAGAAGGCTTGACTTGTAGATATCTATCCATTGGCGGGGTAAATGAAGAAAGTCATTCCTCGTGCGTAGCTGATGCCTAGGGCTGAAGTTAAATATCATGTGCAGATATTCGGGGGCTTGATAATGTAATATTTTGTGCATGAGGATGCATTTGTTAAATTTGAGTTGTTCCTTCAGTGTAAGCAGGCCAAGGGATTTTATTTTCTCGTCCGTGGAAGTAGGGTTAGGAATAATTAACTTAAATGAACGACGATACAGCGAGTTTAGTTTTTTAAAATGATGTTCACTGCATGCGTCCCACAAAGAGGACGCATAGTCACAGTGGCTTTTAATGTGTGCGTGAAAGAACAATGTACAGCACTTTGTACTAAGAATATGTCTAAGTTTAGAGAGCAGAAATACATTCCTGGACAAGGTTTTGCACAATCTGTCGACATGTGGCGACCAGTCCAGCTGGTCGTCAATTACAACTGCTTACAACTCCTAGTAGGCGGTGCTTGGATACTTGTTGGATAGGTTTATTGCCAAGTCACAGTTTCAGAGGGGCAGGATGTAGCTGATGCTTTTGGCGGGTTGTTATCAACATGCTTTTGGTTTTAGAAGTACTGATTAGCCATGCGATTTTGTGTACACCAATCTGACACTTCATTGAGACTTTGCTGGAGGATACAATTTAGAGTCGTGTCACGTATGTCCGATGCATGCAGCGTTGAATCGTCAGCAAAGAGGTCGTATTTAACCTCAGGATTTGAGATGGAAAGAGGTAGGTCATTGATGAATAAAGAAAATAAAAGAGGCCCTAGGATAGATCCTTGGGGGACGCCATGGCTCACTGTACCTTATTTTGAATACCTCCCGTTTGAGTATACCTTCTGTCGGCGGTTACTGAGGTAAGAGGAGAAAAAAGCTATAGAGTTCAAATCAAGTTTATATACTGAAGTTTCTTTAAAAGAATGTTGTGATCGACTAAATCAAATGCTTTGGTTAGGTCCAGAAAACTGCACCATTTAATTTGAAATTGTTTATTGATGAGAGCCAAGAGTCGACAATGTGAACGAGTGCAGTATGACATGAGTGTTTAGGTCTAAAACCGGACTGAAGAGATATGAGTAGGCATTGATTCTCCAAGAATTGGAGTAGGTGCTTGTGAACGTGTCTATCTATTGGCTTTGATAATATTGTTAACACTGAAATAGGACGGAAATCGTTTGGACTTTTGGGATCTTGACATTTGGGAATGGGGACAACTTTAGCATCTTTCATGGCATCTGGAAAAATACCTTGCTTGATAGAAAGGTTGAATATAAATGTCAAGGGTTCAGCTGTGTATAGAAGGGACAATTTCAGTACCATGTTATTTTTTCCATCCAGGCCACACGATTTACTTGGTAGAGTAGAAATATATCTACCTACTTCAAACACTGACATAAGAGGTATGGAGAAAGACGCACCTGTTGCAGACTCACAGTGTGTGCGCAGTTTATCAGAACAACTGTAACTATCAGTGCTACTGGAAAAATACTGTACAAGAGACTCGGCAAAATTTAAAAAGTGGGAATTGAAGTCGTCTGGAATTATGCCTGGAGAGGTAGCAGCATTGATGGAACTTTTCTTCTTCGTAAACAAATTGATTGCATTCCAGACACTTCGGGTATCTTTACCCTCTGCAATAACGTTTTCTGCAAGTGTTTTCTGGGCTTTTCTGACTAAGGATTTTACAAGATTACATTGTTTCTTAAAATCTGCAAACTTTTTCTGCCGTTTTAAGTCATCTCTTATTTTCATGGCGTGAATGATGTCTTTTGACAACCAAGGCGGAAGGTTAGGGTGTTTAACTCGTTTAGTCCTTAGTGGGGCATGTTTATCGAGGACCCAAAGAAATAGCTTGTACCAAAGCGATAGGGCTTCATTGGGATCAAAAGTGTTATAAATAAGGTGAAAAGGCGTGACTGACAGGTCATGAAGAAAGTCATTTTTGTTGAACTTTGTGTGTGAGAGAGAGAGAGAGAGAGAGAGAGAGAGAGAGAGAGAGAGAGAGAGAGAGAGAGAGAGAGAGATAGTCATATCTAGAGTATTGCGTTGATGTCTGGGTGGTGACGACTTTGCTGCTTTCACGTCACCGTCTGATATTCTCCAGGAGTCGAGATTTTACTTTTTAAAAACTGTTCTGCAGAGAATTGTACAAATAAGTTCAAAAGATACAATGCTGGCTAATGAAGTCATTCAATGTCTTTCTGCAATCAAAATTTCATGTCAATATGACAAAAATTACGGACTCTAATGTGGGACAACCGACTTCCTTTAAACAGTCTTTTAACCTTGAATGAAACACCTAATGTTAATATGCTCGGAGGCTGTCCTAGACACCCCTTGAACAAAGCATTTCCCTAAAGTTTCAAGCTTGTAAATACACAAATGTTGGATATTTTCAAGTTTACATAGATATGTGCACACATAAGGCGTTTCCTGCCGAAAGCAAGTTCAGCAGCCAGGTTAGCATAACTAGACATGATGTAATTTTTATCTGGTTACTTTTGTTGTCAGATTTTGATATCTGCCCCCTATGTCATAATGGGCATGCATTTGAATTCGCTCCATTGCGACCCATCCTAAAAAATCTCTTCTATAAATAGAAGAGACTTAACAGATTTCCCATCTTTATGACGGAATGGGTAATCTATTCATCTCTGCTGTTGTGCTTTAGGGATGTTTGCTTAACCCATTATATCCCAAGGCCAATTTAAAAAAAGAAGTTTATTGTCCAATGAAGGCTACATTACAGATTAGGAGGTAGATCAACCATTTTAGTTCAAGGGTGGTGCCAGAATAACTTGGCACCCTAGGTGCCATACTATTTTGGTACCACTCGAACTATCAGTCAGTCAAATTTCAGGATGAAAAGGAAGTAGCTAAATAGTGTACTAGAAAGAACAAGTAGACCTACCGTGACTCTGCCATCATGGCTGCAGCCTGTATCAGCAACTGGGATTGGTGGTCACTGTTGTAGGCCCGGGCATATGCTACATTATCCAGCACATCACTGCCAGACAGCCCGTACCTGTAACACAGTACAATTCTCACTAATGGCCAAAAGACACGAATTACATGTTTTAACGTTACGCTCAATTTGCAAAAACGTTTTTATCCCACTAGAGGCAATTAACATGATTGCACAAGAGTATGCATGTTGCGCTGAAAGGTAAAAAATAAATTTGAGAGTACCCCTATGCAATCAAAGAGGATTACCGTAATTTCTTACCCAAACACAAAAGCTTGAAGTAACATAACAGCCATAAAAATGCTGTCACAAATGTACAGGAATATCCTGTAGCAGCAAAGGCCATATGTAGTGAAGAGCTGGGTTGAACCTACTGAATCAGATGCTGTAATGAAGGATGCTTGATGCCAGTCTTGCAACATTTAATGTTCAAATACTGGAACAGCTGATTAATAAACTGAAGCAGGAACTGGTGGTCACTGCTGTAAATGTACACACACACACACTGGATATAGTTCAATGTTCATTTATTCCACTTCTCTAGTAAAAAATGAGCAATAAGATATTTATAATTGTGATACATCCGAACAAGAAACAAGATGAGGATTCTGTTTATGAAAAATCATGCGGGTATTAATGAGAAGATATTTTTTTTCAGAAAAGAAAAATTAAAGTTATTTTAGTGGTTTTACAAATAACTCCTAAAAAGTGGTGCAGAACATTGATTTTCACACCTAGGGCATACAGGTCACAGTGGACCTAATCGTACCCGACAGCCGAGACAAACTGTAGGCTTATGTAAATACTGTATACGAAAATCATGTGATTATTAATGAGAAGATTGTTTTTTTCATAAAAAAGATTCATTTGTTTTAAGATTAACCCCATATAATTCATGAAATTAATCCCAAAAAAGTGAAAATATATTTTTTTCAAAACATTTAATTATCACTCAGAAAGTTCTAGAGGTACAACGCTCGTTAACGAACTCATATCTCCCTTTTATCTAGCTATACGCAAAATATCTAGTAAAAATAAGAAAAATTATGGACTCCAATGCAGATCAACCGGTTTTTGTGAAACGGCCATTTTCTCGTCAATGAGCATCTTAATACAAAAATCAAAAAAAAAAGTCCGGAGATAATTCTTTTAGGGACAATATCCTAAAATTTCAAGCTTGTCTGTCCTCAAACGCAGGCACTAGTTGCTGTCATATACACATACACACGGCGCTTGGTGCCAAAAAGACGTTATCTAGCAAGGTTTGCGTAGCTTGACGTGACGTCATTTTTATTGTGTTGCTTCTTTGCCAGAATTTCTGCACCGCACGCCAAAAACGTCATGTGCATGCTCCGGAATGCGCTCCAACCCAGCCCCATTTCAAAGTCTACAGAATTTTTTAAGCCTCACTCATAACACACTCAGTGTGATAGGACTCCCATGGCCATGTGAACACATTCTGCTCTAAATGATGTTGCATACATATCACTTAGTGCATGCAGTTCGAAAGGTCTGACGTCACACTGGAGCAGTCAGCTTTGCTATATTTACTAAACAGCCTAAATCTACTTGGCATCGATCTGTCCACACGACTCCAACTAAGCGTCAATCTACCCAGTGTAAATTTGCCATGCCGCAATTGCAATCATATATAGGACGGTCTGAGGTAGCAAGTTTGCAGCAGCTGTCTCGCCATAGTAGTTTTCTGTGCACTCAGCAGAGGTAAGAAGGGTACTCACTCACGACTACCAACACGTTCTATTCAGCGACCTGTATACTGACTATAGTAATACAACTTTATTGTCTGTTCGAGTGAAAGCACGACACAAATTTGCCTGTTGGCACATCTTAAAACAACAAGACACTGATAAACACTGTAAGAATATTCCATTAAAATTATCATTGCAGCAATCTATTGCAAAATGGGATTGGGAGGTAACGTTATGTAGATCACATATTATATATCACATCGCTATAATCAAGAGTTTAAAATTGAGAAAGCAGTTGGAATAAAAAAACTTCTTAAAAACATTCATTTTGGCAAGTGGCATTTGAATCGTCTGCCTGATGGTAGCATATGAAACTGATCAAATAGTGCGTGATGAGGATCACTGACAATGCTAGCAGCATTCCTTCGGAAAACCCTATGGTACAGATCATCTAATGGGTACTGTCCTAGACCAACGATCTTCCCAGCCTGTTTTTCATACTGAGGTTGCCATACCAAGCAGTGATGTTAAAAGTCAGTATGCTTACAATCAGGTTTCAATAAACAGATTCTAAAATCTCGGGACTGACATCAAAACTTATCAGTTTTCTAAGAAGGTACAGATGTTGGTTTACTTTTTTCACAAGCAGATCAATGTTTCCAGTAAAAGACAGCCTACTATCCACAACTGTGCCAAGATATTTAAATTCAGTGACCACTTCCACAGGTTGATTATTAATTGAGACAGGTACAAAAATATCATTAACTTTCCGGTCATCAATGACGAGTTCCTTGGTTTTCTGTACATTCATTTCCAGAAAACTGTCTTTGCACCATGACTCTAATACTGTTATCTGTGCAAAGTACTCAGCCAGACCGTCTTCTTTTTGGAGTAGGCGTACAAGAGCCATGTCGTCTGAGAACCTTAAGAGACGAGAAGTGGCAGTATGACAACGCATATGGTCTGTGTATATAGAAATCATTGTCGGAGAGAAGACACAACCTTGAGGGCAGCCCAAATAACACCATATGGTCAGAAAGACTGCCATGTACATTTACATGCTGCGGCCTGTCTTTCAAAAAAATCTCACACACACAGAATAATAATAATAATAATGTACATTTATAAAGCGCTTAACCTCCAAATGAATGGTGCTATAAGCGCTTTACAAGATGAAAAAATCACAGAACAAAAAGTACAAGAAAGAAAACGCTACAATAAATGTTACAAAAAGTAGAGTGACACATCAAAAGCTCACACTCACACATACACACATACCATTACAAGAACAGTTACTGCCAAATATTGCTAATGCACTGAAAATGGATCTAACTATATGCATAAGAAAACAGATATAGGTCTTGAGCAGTGATTTAAAAGCAGACAGAGTTGGGGAATGTCTGACATGGGCTGGAAGATCGTTCCAGGTGAGTGGACCGAAATAAGAAAAGGCACGCTGGCCCTGGCTAGACTTTTTTCGCCTAGGAACCCTGAAAATATGCGTGTCTGGTGCTGAACGGAGGGATCTTGAAGGCGTGTAAATATGAACCAGGTCAGACAAATATGGGGAGCAGAACCGGTAATAGCATTGTAACAAATAACAGAGACCTTGTACTCTAAAGAAAACATCTACAGACTCTCAAAAAGGTCAATAGAATTATCATAGTCTATGAATGCTCAAATCTTATGAAAAATATTGCACTCTCTCAGAAAATTGAAGATCTTGTCCGGGGATACATCCTGAAACAAAACCTTCGGCACAAGAAAGCAAAATGTGTTTAACTGAATACTGCTCATCGCAGGCATAACACCATGGATGCTCCTCCTGTTTTAGTAGATTAAGAGTGCGCAACATACGTGTGCCCGATGTGGAGCCAAGCAAGGACAGTCTCCTCACGGCGGCTGCTGCAGCAATAAGGTAGACTGTCGGACACCGTAGGAAGAGCTTCATGCAGCTTGTTCGCTTCTTCTTTGTCCCACTCGGACTGCCACTTGCGGGCTATGTACGCACTAATCACAGGTCTAAAATCACTATGAACAGTCTGTGCATCAGGGACAGGGTCGTTGCGGGCATCGTTGGCAGCAGAATCTGCAATCCTGTTGCCTTCGATGCCCACATGCCCTAGGACCCAAATAAAAATGTCATAATATTCCTTCATCAAGTCTGCGTAGAGCTCTCTATCTGCACCAGCAGTGGGTGGTCTGTTCCTGCGCCCTGAAGGGCCTGCAGGGCAGAAAGAGAGTCAGACAGAATCAGGAAGTTCCTTTCCCTAGACCGATAAGCTTGCCTGAGTGCCAGCAGAACCGCCTGCAGTTCTGCACTAAATACAGATGATTGGTCTGGGAGGCGGTGCTTAAATGGGCGTCTAGGATGGCGAGAGGACACTGCGGCCGCAGCCACTCTCCCATCCTCAGACTTTGACCCATCCGTATAGATATGACAATAGCCAGGAAATATTGAAAGGAGTTCATTGAGGCTCTGTTGGTATATGGCTGGTGGGGTAGAGTCCTTGTGGGCGGTCAAGTCCAGCAAGAAGTCAGGGACTGGTAATAGCCAGGGTGGAGTGATGTGTTGCAGAGATTCCGAAACTCTGTCCAGGTCCACTCCGGCCGCCTGCAGATGAAGTCAGACACAGAAGGAAAGTGGGCAGACAGCTCCCGGATGGGTATCGTAAATCTCTGCAAACGGCGGTTTAAAAACACAATCATAAGCAGGATTGTCTGGATGGGTCTTCAGTTTCAGAACGTAGCTGAGCATGAGGCGGATCTTGAGAGAAGGCTCCCCTGCCTCAGCATACAGACTAGGAACTGGAGACATCCTGAAGGCCCCCAGACATATCCGCAGACCTTGATGGTGAATTGTGTTCAGACGCTGTAGAACAGACTTGGAAGCCGTGCCATATATCATAGAGTCGTAATCCAGTTTGGACCGAACAAGGGCCCGGTACAGTCGAAGTAAGACAGTGCGGTCTGCACCCCAGTTAGTACGACCAACGACACGAAGAATGTCGAGGGCCTTCTGACAGGAATTTCTAAGGTAATTAATATGGTTGCGGAAGGTCAGGCTTTTGTCAAAAAATGACCCCCAGAAACTTTGCCTCCTCGGCCACCTTAATTGGCACTCCAGCAATACTTAGGCTAGGTTCTGGAAAAAATGTCATCTGGTTAGTAAAATGCACACAGACTGTCTTGAAAGGCGAGAACTTGAATCCGTTGCGAGATACCCACACCTGGATGCGATCAACGCACAGTTGCAAGCGCCTCTCAAGGGACGCAAGTCCTCAACCTCGTGCGCACAAAGTTGTCCACAAAGAGCATTCAGAATCCTCCTTGACGGCATTTACAATGTTATTAATTTTAATACTAAATAAAACAGGAGATAGAATGCTGCCCTGTGGGACACCCATCTCCTGTTCAAAGGAGTCGGAGAGGGTGGAGCCCACACGTACACGGACATGGAACGACCGGTTAGACAAAAAATTGTGAATAAAAACTGGCAGGTGCCCCTTAAAACCTATGCCAACAAGTCAGACATTATACCATACTTCCAAGTAGTGGCATATGCCTTCTCAAGATCAAAGAAAATTGCATAGACATGCTGCTTGTTGACAAAAGCATCTCGGATAAACGACTCAAAGCGGACTAGATGGTCAGTTGTACTACGGAAGCGCCGGAAACCGCACCAGAGGTCTGTGAAGAGACCATGTGACTCAAGATGCCACACCAGGTGGGCGTTGACCAGGCGTTCCATACGATAAACATGACGTCAAAAACGATTGGTCGGTAGTTGCCCGGGTCGGAAGGATCCTTACCCGACTTGGGGATTGGCGCCACAGCCTGGCGCCAAGATGGTGGAAAATGGCCAGTTATCCAATGTGGTTAAAGGCCTTGAGAAGTACAAGGAGTGACTTCTCAGGCAGATGCGTTAGGAGTTGATAGTGGATAGTATCAAGGCCAGCAGTAGAGTCATTACATTTCTGCAGGGCTTGTTGCAATTCTGATAATGTAAAAGGGGTATTATATTCTTCTGAGTTACCCGATTTAAAATCACAAATACAAGACTCTCACTTCTCCTTCTCTCTCTGGAAGAAGGGTGAATAATGTTCTGTTGAAGAATTATGGGCAATGGTGGAGGCAAGCAAATTGGCCACACCTTTTTTATCTGTGACCAAGCTGGCACCATTTCTATGATGGCCGACAGAAGCCGTGCCACCCCTGCCCCTAATTCTTCAGGAAAGCCTTCCAAACTTTCCGGTACGGAGTCCTAGAAATTAAGGATAAGACGAAATGCCTCCAGGAAGCATGGCGTTCACATTTAAAAATGTAACGGGCCTTTGCCCTCTGTCTTTTAAAGCTTAAAATATTCACTTGCAATGGATTACGAAAAGCGCGTCGCTGAGCAGATTTGCACGTTTTTTTAGCCATGTGGCACTCTTCGTTGAACCATGGTACTCTCGGCTTCTGAGGGACTGATGTGGAAGTTTTAGGGATGGTTTCACCCGCTACGTCCAACAAAATAGAAGTAAAACAAGAAACAGGTTCTTCAGCTGACATGACGACCCCCTCCGTAATACGAGACTAGAGGGAGGTGAACAGAGGCCAGTTAGCTTTCTTGAAATTCCAGCACCTCACTGGTGGATCCTCCTCACAGCTGACCGATGACAGGACTACTGGGAAGTGGTCACTACCACACAGGTCGTTGTGAACCTTCCAGGTAAAGTCCAGCATGAGAGAAGGATCACTCGGGGCGAGGTCTAGAACAGAACTAGATCCTGAACCTAGGTTAGAGTAGGTAGGTGAGCCATCGTTAAACACACATAAGTTGAGAAAAAACATCTTCTAACATCTGACCTCTGCCATCATAGTGGTCACTACCCCACAGGTGAGCGTGACTGTTAAAATCTCCCATGAGAATAAAGGGAGGGGGCAGCTGATCTTTTAAGTTAAAAATATCATTACTACAGACTCGCAGGGATGATGGCAGGTAAACACTGCACATGGTTAAGGTCTTCCTCAAGTTAACCCGAGCTGTGGCAGCCTGAAGACAGGTGTCGATGCTAACGGGGCTACATAAAATTTGGCTGCTAATGAGAAGAGCCACTCCACCCGAGCATCTCTCCGAATCAGAGCCTTTATGGATTAGCGTTAAAACCATTAAAAGAGACAGGGTCAGAAGTCTTCAGGTAAGTCTCCTGAAGAGATATTACTGAGAACTCATTCAGTATCTCCCTTTAATCCCCCCCCCCCCCCTCCCCCCAGCCTGATCTGCACGGCAATGGCACACACAAACACAAACGGCAGAATGGCATACAAAACACACGGCGCTTCCTACTGGTTATACGTTCTCTGAGCTGGCGTAGCCACAGCCATTTTGAAGAATAAGTTGGAATGGCCCGTGCCCACAAAGCCTCTTCTGTATGAGCTTGCATGCATATTCCACCTTTTCCACAATACGTTCGCAAATATCATACAAAAGTAGAGAGACTGTCTTCCTAAATGTAAGACACCGACATGCTGGTGATTTACGTCAGTTAGGCTGAACACTGTATAAAACACTGATGCATTTGGTGTGTTACGTCACCGTTTGATTCTTCTGATGAAATCAAGGAGTCTTACTTCTGAAATTTTTTCCACATTGAACTTTTATTTTTGAAAAAGTTGAAGAGGTACAAAGCTGGCTAATGAATTCATCCAATGTCTTTCTACAAAGTAGCCATATCCAAAATTTCAAGTGCATATAATCAAAATTGCAGACTCTAATCTGGGTCAACCGACTTTTTATAAACGGTCTTTTATGTCTTCAATGAGACATCCAATTACAATATGTTCGGAGGCCCTCTTAGCCACCCACTTAATAAAGTATTTTGGTAAGTTTCAAGTTTGTGCGTACAGTAATATCGGAGATTCTCGTGTTTACATATTGTTACGTGGTAGTCGTAGTATGATAATCACACCAGACGCAGGCACGTAGAATTCTTGTAAAGAAACTTCACTCAGCTGCAACCCGTCACACGTGGCGTAAGGTTGTAGACAACGCTGGAGTAACAGCTCCAACAATATTTTATTGCAGCGATGCGATCTTTAACAATGCATTCACAAATGCATTTGCAATGTTACAATGTCTCCTCTACAATGTATCAACACTTTTGACACACTGCGTCTCTCATACAATGTACACCAATGTTACACTGCATAACTCCGCCACTGACAATGTACACACACGCTTCCTAGCACGGTCTTTTATACTAATATAACTTTCCAGAATAATCCAGCAAATTCGCACAACACAACCAATCAGAAAGGAAAACGTAACCAAAGCTTATTAATATTAATGAAAGAGAATTTACTAGAATGAGCTACCGGGTTCCACTATCATTTTAAGTGCCTTTTATACAGTGTTGCAAAATGTTGCTGACACTTTGACGTCACATGTGAGGTCACTCGACAGAGCGCGACTTCGCTCGAACATTCTGGTCTATTCTCAGCGAAACCACGCATCACAAAAATCGATTGCCACTATCCGTACGACTTTGCTAGAAACTTCCGGTCTAATCTTAACGTATCATAACAAAGTCAATTCCGCTCTCCGTACGAACGAGAATGAATCCTACTAAAAAGGTACGCGATTCGTATCCAAAACAACTCAAATAAATATTGAATCTTTCCTATGATTAATACACACATGCTCAACTTATACAATATCGTTATTATCAACAACAAAAAACAACACTCACTCGTTTACTACGGCAAAAATTGAATCTACTTGTGTTTTATTTTCAACTTGATCACATCAGTTAAGCTCAGACTGTGATGGTAAGGTGCAAAGTAAAGCCCATTACAAACCTCTCTGCCACAGCCAAAAGTCGCTCAGGCCGGAATGTTCCCTCTGTGTCAATGTACATTGCCTTGCCTTCACCACCACCCATGTCAATAGGAAGCTGAAACAAAACAGAAATGGTAAAATGTGATCCAGAAGGATATAAATAGCTTTCTGGTAAATGTTCAGATAGAACATATTCTTTATCAATACTCATCAGATGACAGGTGAGTCTGCTAACCTAGTCAAATAATACAGGTGAGTCTGCTAACCTAGTCAAATAATACAGGTGAGTCTGCTAAGCTAGTCAAATAATACAGGGGCCGTATGCTGGTGTCAAAGTTAGTGGATTTATCCCAGGATAAAGCCTATCCTCGATCTAATTTAGCTCTAGGGTTAAAAAGTTTGTATGCACGAGTCCGAGTTAGGCCTATCCTGGCTCTCATCCCGTTCTAAACAGGTCAAACTATCCGGCCAATTTGGTGCTGATAAGTCTGCTAACCCTAGGGTTAGCGGCTGGAACCAAGATGGCGGCGATTAGAATTCGGATGTATCATGTACCAGAATAGACGATTTCTTTGGAGAAATCGCATCTTCCGTGACCGCAACACCTCGCGCTGGGACCATACGGCGTTGAGGCGCGTCCCCTGGGTGGTGGATAGGGGGTCCCTCGTGAGAGGGGTGCACCGAATGAAATAAGGTGCCGTGAACCAACATGGTCTAAGGGAAGGTGACCCCGACAGAAAACCCCTGGTCCTCCTAGTAAGGGGGTTGGGCGTGGGGTTAGCTTCCCCACCCTGCAAAAAAGGAAATAGCTACAAAAACGCCGACGAAAAGACTAACAGTAATTCCTTTCCTGGAGGAGGAAGGTTCTTCTACTAGAAGACTTATGACGTCCTGTGGTGAAAGCCGGAAGTCTTCGGAAGCCACAGGACCGAGCCGCCTCTCTCTATCCAGGGATACAACCATGGGCACATGGAACGTCAAGACCATGTACCAGAGCGGCAAGGCCGCCCAGATAGCAGCGGAAATGCAAAAGTACAATCTTTCCCTGCTAGGCATCAGTGAAGCCAGATGGACGCAGTCTGGCCAGAAAAGGCTGTTAAGTGGGGAGATGATTCTGTATTCAGGTCATGAAGAGGAGAATGCCCCCCATACAGAAGGAGTAGCACTCATGCTGTCACCAGTGGCACAGAGAGCGCTGATGGGCTGGGAACCTCTTGGGCCAAGAATTATAACAGCAGCCTTTAGAACCAAGAAAAAGCTCAAGCTGAACGTCATCCAGTGTTATGCGCCCACCAATGACAGTGACGAGGAAGAGAAACAAGAGTTCTACGACCGACTCCAGAGTGCCGTGGACAAATGTGCGGAGCGAGACATCACCATCGTCATGGGCGATTTTAATGCCAAAATAGGGGAGGACAACACCGGATACGAAGAGGTGATGGGGAGACAGGGACTAGGCTCGGAGATGAGTGAGAACGGGGAGAGGTTTGTAGACTTTTGTGCTCTAAACCGACTTGTCATTGGAGGCAGCATCTTCCCACACAGAAGAATACACAAAGCAACTTGGGTCTCACCTGACCATACAACAGAGAACCAAATAGACCATATCTGCATTAGCAAGAAATTCAGAAGATCCCTTCAAGATGTTCGAGTGAGGAGGGGAGCAGATGTCGCCTCAGACCACCATCTGCTTACCTTAAGAATGAAGCTCAAGCTAAAGAAAAGCCGCACAGAGACAACAAGAAGACAGCGCTATAATGTAGGCCTCCTGAGAGAAACTGGAGTTAGAGAAGAGTTCAAACTGGTGCTGTCCAACCGGTTTCAAGCGCTACAGGAGCTAGTAAATGAAGAGGAGGCGGTCACCACAGAGCAGCAGTGGAAGGCAGTTAGAGAGGCGCTGAACTCAACCTGCAAAGACACTGTAGGGTTCAGGAAACACCACCACAAGGACTGGCTGTCGGCACAGACCTTGAAGAAGATAGAAGCGAGGAAGCAGAAGAAAGCAGCGGTCAACAACAGTCGCACGAGAGCAGCCAAAGTAAGGGCACAGGGGGAATACTCGGAAGCCAACCGCGAGGTGAAGAGGAGTATCAGGGCAGACAAGAGGGCCTACACAGAAAGCCTGGCAGCAGAGGCAGAAAAGGCAGCAGGCAGCGGCAACATGAAACAGCTCTACGACATTACCAGAAGATTGTCGGGTAAGTATGGCCATACAGAAAGACCAGTAAAAGACAAAGAAGGCAAGCCTATTGCAGACAGAGCAGACCAACTCGACAGATGGGCCGAGTATTTTGAAGAGTTACTGAACAGACCTAGCCCACCCGACCCCCCCGACATCCAGCCGGCAGAGACTGACCTACCCATCAGCTGTGACAGACCCAGCCGGGAAGAGATCAGAAAAGCAGTGGCATTTTTGAAGAATGGCAAAGCAGCAGGGCCAGATGGCATCCCAGCGGAGTCTCTGAAAGCAGACCTAGAGACAACAGTTGAGATGCTGTACCCACTGTTTGGAAAGATCTGGGAAGAGGAGGTGATGCCGGCTGACTGGAAGGAGGGGTACCTAATCAAGCTTCCCAAGAAAGGCGACCTCAGCAAGTGTTCCAACTACAGAGGAATCACCTTGCTGTCAGTACCAGGAAAGGTCTTCAACAGGATCATCCTAGAAAGAATGAAGAGCTCCGTTGACCCCCAGCTGAGAGACCAGCAAGCAGGATTCAGGAAGAACCGATCATGTACAGACCAGATCGCCACTCTCCGCATCATCGTGGAACAGTCTCTGGAGTGGAGCTCCCCGCTGTACGTCAACTTTGTGGATTATGAGAAAGCATTTGACAGTGTGGACCGAGAGACTCTGTGGAAACTCCTACGACACTACGGTGTACCCACAAAGCTCGTCCGCCTGATCAAGAGCAGCTATGATGGCATGACATGTCGCGTGATCCACGAAGGGCAGTTCACCAGAGAGCTCCAGGTCAGAACTGGTGTCAGGCAGGGGTGTCTGCTGTCTCCGTTCCTCTTCCTACTGGCCATAGACTGGGTCATGAAGATGACCACAGAGCACAGACGAAGTGGAATACAGTGGACACTGTGGACACAGCTTGACGACCTCGATTTTGCAGACGACTTGGCATTACTGTCCCACACTCATCAACAAATGCAGGACAAGACCACGAGGCTTGCTGACATCTCGTCCCAAGTGGGCCTCACCATTCACAAACAGAAAACAAAGACAATGAGGCTGAACGCAACCAGGGAAGAACCAGTCTTGCTTGCTGGCACCCCGTTGGAGGAGGTGGAGTCCTTCACCTATCTCGGGAGCATCATAGACAAAAAAGGCGGCACTGATGCAGATGTCAGAGCACGAATCGGTAAAGCCAGAGCAGCCTTTCTCCAGTTGAAAAAAGTATGGAGTTCCAGAGAGCTGTCACAACACACCAAAGTCCGGATTTTCAACTCCAATGTAAAAGCAGTTCTCCTATATGGAGCAGAGACATGGAGATTGACAAAAACCACAGTCAACAGAGTACAGACCTTCATGAACAGTTGCCTTAGAAGAATTTTGAAAATCCACTGGCCAGAGAAGATCAGCAACGTCAGACTCTGGGAGAGAACAGAGCAGATAACAGCAGAGAATGAAATTGGGCGAAGAAGATGGGGATGGATCGGTCACAGTCTGAGAAAGCCAGCTTCCAGTATCACTAGGCAGGCATTGTCATGGAACCCTCAGGGAAAGAGGAAAAGAGGTAGGCCGAGAAACTCCTGGCGTCGAGACCTCCAAGCAGACATCAAGAGACTGGGAACCACCTGGAGTAGAATCGAAGGAGAAGCACAGGACAGGAGTTGCTGGAGGTCTCTCGTCGACGGCCTATACCCGGGTAGGGGTGACAGGCGTAAGTAAGTAAGTAAGTGACCGCAACAACCTTTTTGACGTGTTTGAAGATGAAAAATTTTTCAAGAAGTTTCGCTTTCACCGCGAGGAGATTCTTGCTATCACCGACAGCATAGCAGACGACGTTGAACTTTTGAATCGACGCGGGGCTCTCATCCCGTTCTAAACAGGTCCTAGTTTCGTTACGCTTTTACGCAAGTGGGGCCTTTCAAGACATAGTGGGTGAACTAATCGGCATTGACCAGTCGACCGTGTGCCGCACTTTCAACAAGAAGCTGAGGAGTCAAAGATGCCCCTTCAACAAGAAGCTGAGGAGTCAAAGCGCAAATGTTTTTCAGCGTCATTGTATTGACGGCACCCAAATCCGCATCCAGGTGCCCACAGAGTATGAGCATAAATACGTGAAAGGAAGAATTACCACTCGATTAACGTTCAAATAAGTACAATTGTCATAGTTCAAGTTATGTAACATTATTGAATTCTTATTCATACTTACATTATCTGAATATGAATGCAAATCAGTCACTGTTGTGTCTGTGTATCTGGGATCCTTTTGTCTCAAATTATCACAGTTGTTTACATAATAACTCATGCCAATTGTCAGTTACATGTATGCAAACTCATCAAGTAATCTTAACTCATGGGATGAAATATATGGCACAGTATTACTATCAGTTTGGATTGCATTAGAAAGAATGTGTGAAAGGAAGTGTAACCTCAAATGACCAGTCAGTGTCTATGGGTGGTGGGTATAGTATCACAACCGCTAAATATTTCACGTAAACTCCTCAAGTGCATTCAGCGACTAGTACTGTTAATGTTTGGCTATATGCACAAGGCGGTGAAACTTATGGTTTGTTTTAATATCCTAAACCTGACTAAGCTTGTCTTGACTAACAAGAAAATGCTTAATAAAATTCTTTTGTTTTTACAGGTGGTCTGTGATGCTGATTTGATGTTCTTCAACGGTGTGGCACAGTGGCCTGGCAGTGTTCATGATGCTCGCATTCTGAGGGAGCCACGTCTTTTTCAAGACTTTGAAGGTTGGTTGCTTGGGTGTTCATAGCTTAATGAAGGCAACACATTGGGACTTTCTTTTATAGTGTACTACACCGATTATTTTTTTTTTGATAGTTGTTTCTGTTTTAGGCTGCAAAATATGTCCCTATAGTACACCGACCTTGGTTCCCCAACAGCCACCAAAGTTTTCCTAAAGTGTGTCTAACATGTGACCAAAAACAACACACAGAACATTGTGTGCATAAGACATAAATTCACCAAGTAAAACTTTGTCTCGACCCACCGAAAGCATGCAAAGTGATCATGGTGTGTGTAATGCTGCATAACCAAGCCAGATATATGAATCTTGAAGTTCCCTCTGATTCAGAATCTGAAGATGACAGTGAATGACGATGTTGATGCAGACAACGGCAACTCGGAGTCATACGACTCTGATGATGATCGACTGCAAACTACAACCTCTCCGAGCGTGAGCGGACAGATGCAGGGAAAGCTGCCACGCAAAGATATGTACGCGACTTTTTTTCCAGAACGCAGATGAGTAAGTATACAAATCCCCCCTCCCAGTATGGTGAAATGAAAAGAGATTATTATTTCTTGCTATATAATGTCTTGCTGCTACAGTATTAACAGCTTTGTGTGTGACCTTTGTTCCTGGTGCTGAACAGGGAGTAAACATAACTGAAATTTACATCAGAAAAATTCAGACCCCCTTTGAATTGATCTTCAATTCAAACTGAGTCTAAAACTTTCTGATGAACTGACCTGACTTTAATTTGAAGTCAGATTCTCATTCCTACCAACATTGTATACTAGCACTCCATACTTTATCTCATTTTCTGAAGGGCATGTACACTATTAACAAACACAAAGTAAACATGAGAAATAATTTTATTACACTTGAATACAAAAATGAAAAGTGGGGGGAAAAAACCGACGGACAAAACTATGTACATTAAATGACGACAGTGACTAAAAGGTTGAACGATTAACCCTTTAGCTGTCGGTACTGCTTTTTAGTGCACGAGTTGTGACACAAGTAGTGTTACTGAGAGCTAAAGGGTAAATGACTAAGTCCTGCAAGATTGGCATTCTTAGTTGAAGAAAGAATCATTGTTCTGTGTGTGTTCACTGGCTTGGTTGATCACACCTTGTAAGAAACTTTGTGCTGATACATAACTCACAATGCTCGTGGACAGTCCTAGTAGTTGTAACATATGTTTGTGAGAACTGCACATTTTTAGGTTGTCACACTGCTCAAGGTGTCTTCACGAACTTGTAACAATTGTCAAAAAGTTTGTGAGACTCTGCATGATCGAGTCAACAACAGATTTTACTATGAAGTATACAGATCCTCCAAAGTGGGTCTACTACCTTCTTGATTATCACATTGTCACAAAGCTTGCTACAACACACGTTCATAATAAAAAGTTCTGACTGAGAGATCAAAAGATTTATCACTTCACTCCCTGAACCACCATCTACTACACACCACTTGACACATGCATAGATCACTTATGAAGTCTTTATAAATAAAACAGGAAAGAAAGCTACCGTATGTGTCCTGTCATCAAAATGTGCATTGTGCTCATGATCATTCTCTTCACTGTTTGCCTTTGGGGTGCACAAATGAGACAGCATTGTAATACATTTTGGCAGTGTTAGAGTGATGTGTTGGCGAAAAAACACCATCATAGTACTAGTGACTTGCAGAATAACAATGTTTAGTGTTTAACCCCTTTGTGCATGAAGCGACTGCTACAGTCTACTCTAGGTATCTGCATGCACAAGGGGATTAAATACCATCTGCCACAAGAGCACACAACCACTATGAAGTATGATGCTTAAAAAAAGAATGTCATTAATGTTCACCATCAAGCACCCAAGATTGAAATTGACTAGGAAAGCATAGTTTTTACAGACTGCACTAGCAGTATTTCACCACACCCAATACTTGGTGCACACTTACTTACTCTTCCTGCATTTCTCAATCTCCATCTTCAACTATTTGGTCAATGTCTCATAGTACAAAATCTTTGCATCCATCATTTTGACTTTCGACTCATTTTTCCGTATTTCACTTTGCAGATAGCAGTTTCATGTCTCTTGATCATCTTCGGCACCAGTATCTGTGACTACATCTGACAAGTTGGTTGCCTGTTGTCGCCTCTTCTTGATATTGCCAAGTTCCTTCCTGACGTTAACAGCTGATGACTTCGTCTTTTCGTGCAGTGTTGTGGCAGCTGGAGGATCCTTTGGTTGCACAGGAGCAATAGAACTAAAAGAAGTTGATGTGGTTCCTGAAATATGATGTTGAACAAATTTGTAAGATGGCACAAAAAATGTACTGTGATGGACACTACTTGTAACATATATACATTATGCTCACAACATGAAATGATGAGAATTAAGATATGGACAAAAATCACACAGCAGAGTTATGCTGTACTTGAACTGGCATTTTGATGGCTAGCAAAATGCTGTAAGATGTACAGTGAGGGCTGAGAAAAGGTGAACACCGTCTAAATGCAAGAGGCATAGATCCTCATGAGCCCAGTGACTGCAGGGGCTCATGAGGATCTATGCCTCTTGCATTTAGACCACATTGTGTCCATGTTCTTTGGACAGCTGTGGCTTTTGGTCGTTAGTTAACACAGATTTCAGAAACAAATGCAGTTCACAATTATATTCAACTGAAAAAGCATACCTTGTGGAATGGTGACTGACAAGAGTGATAGTGGTTACAGAGATCTGTTGGCTCTCTTTCGGCTGTCTATGGGTCACTGAAACAGCAATATAACGCATATTAGGGAGTGGTTAGACCCTTTTGACCAAAAATTATCACACATATAAAGGCATTCCCCAATTTCCGGCACAGAGACACCACAAACACAACACGCAGTTCACGAGGGCAAGGCAAGTCTGATGCCAAATGGGCCTAAGTAAAAGCCTCCAATGGTGATTCAAATCTGCAAGTTTACATCTTTCCCCTCATAACCCTCATGGTACCCCAAATTTACTGACTGGAGGGTGACATTTTGATGCGCGCGCATTCCGAGCAGATGAATTCGAGCAGGTAGTGATGTCGGTATACAGGTACAGTGCGAAGCCCTCGGCTGTTGTAACTAGCAACTTCACTTTAAAGTTTAAAAGTTATATGACAATTGCTATGCAAAGACATTTAACAGCAAGAAAAAAATACATAGTACTAGCCTTTGGGCATGGTAATAGAGATGATGGAACCGTCTTGTGTGAACAGATCCTCATCAAACTGCATGAACTCTGAGTCTGGCACCATCTCTTGTCCTTGAGTCTCGCATACGGGTACTGGAGCTGAAATAAACAATGTTTATTTAACACCTTGTACATGCAACCACTTGTACAATAAACAGTACCAGTGGCTGAATGAAAATATGCTTAAAATAGGTATGACACGCACACACTCAAAAGGACTCTGTGTGTGTGTTCTGTTGAGTCAACTTTGAGCAAAGTGTACATCTAGATCAGATTCAGATAGAATTTTGTATCATTTTTTTTCTTGGTGATGCAGTCAGTGGCTTGAGGTCATCGGTTGCTGGCACAGTAGCAGGCAATTTCAACTAAGTTTAATTATGTTGCAAGAAAGATGACTTACAACCTCAAAGATATTGGTCCACACATAATACATGCACTCAAGCACAAAACGGATTTAAACCCGTTTGTGCACACATCCACCAGTGATTAAACAGTACCAGTGGCTGCATATAAACAGAGGTTTAATACAACTGAGAAGTATTGTGCACCGAGTCTTGACACTGTGCATAATCACGTTTACTTTTAAAAGCAAATATTTAAGTATATTTACTAAATATATGGTACTGACATAAGCTGTCAAGTCCACGGCTAATGTGTCTGTCATCCACACAGGAAATAATAGTGCTATTCACAGGAACATAATTATGTAAATAGTGTAACAGGCATTTCAAGTTCAACTATTAAGTAGTGGGCAGATGTTCACATCTGCACGGGACATAGACGACCCCGCCCTCCACGAGTCCCCTGCTGCCTTGCAGGCCTGGCCGCTTGGCTGCGGAAAGGCTAAGGGAGGAAACCCCTGACATCAAAGCCCCCGTGTCTCCGGGGAAGGCTTTTGAGCCAGAGACTAGGACAAGGACAGTCTGATATAAAACCTACGACCCGAGGACCTCGATGCCATCGTCCCAGCTTGCTAGGCCATGGCAGACGAACCAAGGATTTAAAGGGTGGGGCCAGTACTGCGCACACTGCACTCCACCAAAAAGCTCCACCGTGCAGGCTTTAGGAAACGTCCACGGACCATGACACTGACCATTCCAAGTCCTGTAGCGACGGGCGAGGGGCGAAACGGCAGGTGAAAGATGTCACTGGAAGCCGCAGTCTCAAACCTGCATGCAAGCGGTTCAGGATATTGGTTGCCTGATGTTGACCTGGGGATGACAACATCACTCGGCACACCCTGAACGACCAAGCAGCCTTCTCTAGGGACAGCACTGCTTGCTCCACACGGAGAGGGGCCTAGAAAAGGTGGCCTAACCAAAGCTCGTCCCCTCGCAACCCCAGTTGGCTAGCTGTGGTCAACGGGCATCTTCTCCTGCAGTCAAAAAACAAGAAAGAATAACGGATCCACTCTCATGACGACCACAACCGGACTCAACGTAGCATGCTGGAACATCCGAACCATGCTCGACAAAGCAGACAGCGGACGCCCTGAACGTCGCTCTGCCCTCATTGCCCATGAATTGCGGAGGTTAAACATCAACATCGCCGCGCTCAGTGAAGTACGCCTTCCGGACGAAGGCAGCCTCCAAGAACTTGGCGCTGGGTACACCCTCTACTGGTCAGGCAGGCCTGAATCAGAAAGACGGCTCTCAGGCGTGGGTTTCATGGTCAAGACCTCCATTGCGACTAAGCTGGAAAACCTACCAACGGGTCACTCAGACCGCATCATGTCCATGCGCCTCCCACTGAGACACCAGCAACACGTCACCCTTCTCAGTGTGTACTCCCCAACCCTCCTGGCAGAGCCTGCTGAAAAGGACAAGTTTTACACTGACCTGCGCAGCCTCATACAGAGCACCCCTGCAGACGACAAAGTCATCACCCTTGGCGACTTCAACGCCAGAGTGGGCCAGGACTCTGAAGCCTGGAAAGGAGTCCTCGGCAAGCATGGCGTCAGGAACTGCAATGACAATGGCCGCCTACTGTTGGAGTTCTGTGCAGAGCAGCAACTGGTCATCACCAACACTACTTTTCAGCAAAAGGACAGTCGAAAGACCACCTGGATGCATCCTCGCTCCAAACACTGGCACCTTATCGACTATGTCCTAGTGCGTCAGAGGGACCGCAGTGATGTCCTCCTCACCAGAGTGATGCCCAGCGCAGAGTGCCACACTGACCACCGCCTTGTCCGCTGCAAACTCAGGCTCCACGTCAAGCCAAAACCCAAGAAATGGGGGACCCCCAAGAAAAAGCTTGATGTTGCCAGCCTTCAGCGTGACGACGTGAAAGCTGCCTTTCAGACAGATTTACAGCGCAGGCTCAAAGACACAGCGGACCCAGCAGACTCCTCCCCTGAAACACTCTGGGAACTGAAAACTGCTATTGCAAAATCCTCTGCAGAAGTCTTGGGTTTCGCTAGAAAGAAGAATAAAGACTGGTTTGACGAAAACGATGTTGAGATCCAGGAACACCTAGCAAAAAAAAGAGCCGCCCATCAGGCCCACCTAGCCCAGCCTTCCTGCCCTGTAAAGAAGTCTGCCTTCCGCCTCGTCTGCAGCAGTCTCCAGCGCAAGCTCAGAGATCTCCAGAATGAGTGGTGGACCAGACTTGCACAGAGGACCCAGCTTTGCGCTGACAATGGTGACTACAGGGGCTTCTACGAAGCACTGAAAGCAGTGTATGGCCCCAGGCACCAGGTACAAAGTCCCCTGCGAAGCGCGAATGGCCAGGCACTCCTCACAGATAATACCTCCATCTTGAACCGCTGGTCAGAGTACTTTCAGAGCCTCTTCAGTGCTGAGCGCACTGTTCAAGAAGCAGTCCTACAAATCCCACAACTCCCAGTAAAGGTTGAATTGGACGAACCGCCCACCGCTGAAGAGACCCTCACAGCCATCCACCAGCTCAAGAGTCGCAAAGCAGCAGGCATTGATGGAATACCGCCAGAGATCTGGAAACATGGAGGCACAGCACTGCACAACAAGCTCCATGACCTCTTTCTCTGCTGCTGGGAGGAAGGAACACTACCAAAGGATCTCCGTGATGCTGTCGTTATCACCCTGTACAAGAACAAAGGCGAGAAGTCTGACTGTTCCAACTATCGGGGAATTACCCTGCTGTCCATTGCTGGGAAAATTCTTGCAAGGCTGCTCCTGAATCGGCTGGTACCTGCCATTGCTGAAGACCACCTCCCAGAGGGCCAGTGTGGCTTCAGAGCAAACAGGAGCACCACCGATATGGTCTTTGTGCTGAGACAGCTTCAGGAGAAGTGCCGCGAGCAGAACAAAGGGCTGTACGTAACGTTTGTCGACCTAACAAAAGCGTTCGACACTGTGAGCAGGCAAGGCATGTGGCAGATCCTGAAGCGACTTGGCTGTCTCCCAAAGTTTCTCAGCATGATTGTCCAGCTACACGAAGACCAGCAAGGCCAGGTCAGACTCAACAATGACCTCTCAGAACCATTCCCTATTCTCAACAGCGTAAAGCAGGGCTGCATGCTGGCACCGACCCTCTTCAACATCTTTTTTAGCATGATGTTGAAGCAGGCCACAGTGGACCTCGATGATGACGATGCAGTGTACATCAGGTATCGTCTCGATGGCAGCCTGTTCAACCTCAGACGACTGCAGGCCCACACGAAAACCCTAGATCAACTGATTCGTGAGCTGCTTTTTGCTGATGACGCTGCCCTCGTTGCACACACACTGCAGCGCATCACGTCCTGCTTCGCAGACGCTGCCCAGCTCTTTGGACTCGAGGTCAGTCTGAAAAAGACAGAGGTCCTCCATCAGCCGGCACCCAAGACAGTGTATCGCCCTCCTCACATCACCATTGGCGAGTCTGAACTAAAGTCAGTGCACCAGTTTACTTACCTTGGCTGCATTATCACGTCGGACACCAAGCTGGACAAGGAGCTTGACAGCAGGCTGGCAAAAGCGAACAGCGCTTTCGGGCGACTTTTCAAGCGGGTGTGGCACAATCAACAGCTGAAAACAGGCACCAAGATCAGCGTGTTCAGAGCTGTGGTCCTCACCACCCTGCTGTATGGTTCCGAGTCCTGGGCCCTCTACCACAGCCAACTACGACTCCTCGAACGCTTCCACCAGCGCTGCCTGCGCACCATCCTGGGCATTCACTGGAGTGACTATGTCACCAACGTCGAGGTCCTTGAACAGGCTGAAACTGTGAGCATCGAGGCTTTGCTGCTGCGGACACAGCTCCGCTGGGCGGGGCATGTCTCCAGGATGGAGGATCATCGCCTACCAAAGATCACCCTGTTCGGCGAGCTTGCTACTGGACACCGTGACAGAGGGGCACCAAAGAAGAGATACAAAGACTGTCTCAAGAAGTCATTTAGTGCCTGCCAAATCGACCACCACCAGTGGTCTTCGCTTGCTGTGGACTGTGACACCTAGCGCTCCACCATTTACAAGGCAGCTGTCTCCTTTGAGGACTCTCACAGAGCTAGCCTTAAGGACAAGCGGCTCAGGAGGAAAAACAGAGATGCCGCAACTCTGAACCCTGGCCATACCTCCCCCTGCAGCCACTGCGGTCGAACCTGCCTGTCCCGGATTGGCCTCCGCAGCCATGAACATGCCTGCAGACGTCGTGGGCAACTCCTATAAAATTTTCGTTCGCGAAGTCAAGCCAAGAGTAAGTAGTATGAAATAAAAGAAGTGCCATTATCTACTGCCTCCAAACATGTGCCATGTGTATGCATGTGTGTGTGTGTGTGTGTGTGTGTGTGTGTGTGTGTGTGTGTGTGTGTGTGTGTGTGTGTGTGTGTGTGTGTGGCTGATTATTAGTATGAAGAAAGTAAGGCCAAACTTTTAGTCATGGAAGCCTTTATCTGTGTCTGCACTCCTAGTGCCCTTAGCATTGATCGAAAGATGCAAGCCTTCGGCGTAGACTGCACAGTAGTACTCAGTAGTAGTAGTATTGTGTAGTAGGTTAGATTTAGATGCACTTTTTACAAACCCCAGTGAATCTGTAATACCCAGCAAACCAATACTATCTCTTAGTCATATTTGTTTGCATGCTGTTGATGCAAACTGATGGATGTCTTAAATGTATATGAAAAATGAACATTTTTAGCGTATATTACATGACGGTTATCCGTTTGTCAGGTCAGCTGGCAGTGAAATGTGGCTCAAAACAGGTCTGTTGATGGGTCGCTGGGAACTCTACCTATGTGCAAGCTGAATGTGCATTTACACAGTAAACTGCCATCCCGATTGGAAAAACAAATGCCTTTTCATAATTAAGGTCATTAAAAGTGCAGTTCAACATGAGTGAATACAACAATGACATACAGTTATACATAACTATTAGGGAGCTTAATCAAATGACTTACGCGAGGTACGGCTTGAGGGTTTTTGACTACAGGAGCCATTTTTCTTTTCAAGCTGTAACTGTAAGCTGTCTGTCAGAACGTTCACTGAAAAAAAAAAGATGTTTCACTATATTAGCAATGAAAAGTTATTTTGATTTTAAATACAAGGGCCATTTAATTTTAAACTCAGCAATCAAAATAAAAACACACCTTGCATACTATGCAACCCCGTAATGCATGATACAGACACAACAGTACCAAAAGAAATTATGTAAGTGCTCTACTGCTTTATAAGTTCAAAGTATTCGGCATTTGAGACATGAGTCTGTAAGAGGTCTAAACACAGTAACTAGATACAAAAACGAAAAATGTGCAAACTGAACTCACCTCCAATGATGCCATGACTCTGCCTCGATGATCTGCAGAATGGATCTCCCTCTGGCGGTTTAGGACGTCAGTCCTCATCTTTTGCAACTTTTCCTTCACCTCCGTCCACTGGTTGGAGAAGTTCTACTTTCTAGCCCGCGTCTCGGTTTTTCTTCGTTGTATTGCAAAAATGTGAGTATGAGTATCAAAATCCGCGCGCTCGATAGGAAGTTTACACCTGGTAGTTAAATGTTTGTTGCGGAGCTTAGCTATTGCGCGCTCTAACTTCGACTTGTGCATTGCGCTCAAGCATCGCCGCAATCTTCGCGATAACTAGTCCGGGTTAAGACGCTAACTTGGAGTCAAATTATCTTCGACTCCAGCATATGGCCCCAGGTGAGTCTGCTAACCTAGTCAAATAATACAGGTGAGTCTGCTAACCTAGTCAAATAATACAGGTGAGTCTGCTAACCTAGTCAAATAATACAGGTAAGTCTGCTAACCTAGTCAAATAATACAGGTAAGTCTGCTAACCTAGACAAATAACACAGGCAAGTCTGCTAACCTAGTCAAATAATACAGGTAAGTCTGCTAACCTAGTCAAATAATACAGGTAAGTCTGCTAACCTAGTCAAATAATACAGGTAAGTCTGCTAACCTAGTCAAATAATGCTTAACCCATTTAACCCCATGGTCACAATTTCCAAATTTTAGGTGTCACTTAGATGGATCAACAATGATAATTCAAGGGTAGTGCCAAATTAGTGTGGCACCTGATGGTGTCAAGCTAATATAGCACCACCCTTGAATTAACATGGCTGCTTGAATGATGATGGTCGCTCCGTCTCTTCCTGTAGTGTGTTGGGCTAAAGGTGTGTTACGATTGTGGTTGTGCTGTTCTGTGAGAGCGGTCATGCATGGATCGTAGGCGCTATACTATGTTTTGTTTGAGCTGTCATGATTGAGAGTCACATACCTTTTTAGTGAGTTTCACTTTCGTTTACGAATAGTGCGGTATTGATTGTCTGTTGCTGCACGGAGTTGAGTCCCGAAGAATCTAGATGCTGCTCTAATATTCTTTTGTTTACTGTGCGCGCGTGTTTTAGCGGTTAGTATCCGTGCACTTATAGCGTGTTTACCAAACTGAGCGGTCAAGGTCGCGACCTTTTTAGTGTACGCATGCGTGAAGTCAGGATGCGGGGGGGTTTCCCCTAGCATTGTAGCTGGTAGATGGCAGCCAGACTTTTGTCGAATATTCCAGTGTGTTTGCACCTTTATGAGTTTTAGTTGCGTGTTTTGTTCCGATTGGTTGTGTTGTGCGATTTTGCTCGATTGTTCTGGAAAATATGTTACTATAAAAGAGTTGTGCTAGGAAGCATCTGGGTACATTGTTCAGTTGTAGAATTGTGATGTAACAGCGTCGGTACAGTGTTCAGTTGTATAATTGCAGTGTATCGAAGAAGAGTGTATTGACATTGCGAGAGAGTACGCAAGATATCGTGCTTCATTTGTCAGTGACGGAGTTATGCAGTGAATGGTGATGTACATTGTATGAGAGGCGCATTGTGTCAAAGTGTGGACATTTTGCGGAGGAGACATTGTTGGTGCATTTGTGAACGCATTTCGTGGAGATCGCATCGCTGTAATAAAATATTGTTGGAACTGTTACTCCAGTATTGTCTACATCCTTAAGCCACGTGTGACGGATTGCAGCTGAATGAGGGTTATTTAAAAGAACTCTACGTGTGTGCGTTTGGTGTAGTTATCATTTCTACGACCACGATTTTACCATGTAACATTTTGGCGACCCCGACGAGACCTTCTTCAGTTGGTTCAGTGGAAAGGGTAGCAGGAGAAAACAGCCAGCAGTGAAAAGCAGAGATGGCGACATCAGAAATGGAGACATTCCTGAAAATTGGAAAGGAATGTGGACTCGAAGGAGCTCAACTCCTCGAGTTTGTAAAGGAGAGAGAGAAGGAGAGATTGGAGAGAGAAAAGGAGAGACTAGTGAAAGAAGAAAAGAGACGAGAGAGAGAAGAAAAAGAGAGATGGGAGAGAGAAGAAAGAGTCAAAGAGTGTGAAATTAGGAAACTCGAAATCCAAGCCTAAGAAGCAGAGAAACAGCGAAGAGAAGCAGAGAAACAGCGAGAACATGAAATTCATCTAAAGCAGATGGAGATTGAGGCACAGAGCCAGAGGGTTTCTGAAGCAACAGCCTTAGCCAGCAGAGAGCAAACAGCCCGTGCGCCAAAGCTTCCACCTTTCGTTGAGAACTCAGATAAGATGGACGCTTGCCTAGAACGATTCGAGCGCTTCGCAGGTAGCAACAATTGGAAATAAAGAGACTTGGGCTATCAAACTGAGTGCACTTATAACTGGCAAAGCACTTGAATTTTATACCCGCCTGCCGAGAGAAGAAGCCGAAGATTATACACAATTGAAAGCCGCCCTGTTGAGACAGTACGATTTCACTGAAGAGGGTTACAGGCGACGATTTCGGAACTGCAAGCCTGAAGAAGGAGAAACACCCGGCCTATTCATTGAAAGAATCAGAAGCTACTTGGAGAAATGGATAGAGCTGGCTGGCCTAAACAGAGAGTACCAAGACCTGTGTGACCTCATTATCAAAGAACAAGTTTTCAACGCATGTTCTAAGGACCTGGCCGCTCACCTCAGAGAGCAAAAAGACCAGTCCCTAAAGGCCCTGGCCGACTTCGCTCAAAGATACCTTGACGCTCACAACATGAAGTTCGGGTCCAGTAAGTCGCAGCGTGAGTCGGCACCAGCAGAAGAAATCGACGACGTCAGAGATACCCAGAAATACCAGCCGGTGGAGAACCTGACATGTTTTCTCTGCGGAAAGAAAGGTCACAAGGCGATACGGTGTCCTTCTAAAGATGTTCCTCGAGGCGACAACATTAGAAGATCCAACCAAGATCGCGGGATAGCAGGCAGAAGCAGTACCACGTCTCAACACAGAGCTGCCGCTGTATTAGCCAATGATGTGACTTCATCCAGTGACTTTGAGTCTAGAGAAACGCGAGTGACACCGGAGCTGATTGAATCCTTCAGAAAGAATGGACGCATCGCAGTAGGAGATGGGACTACATTCTTACCAGTATCAAACATCGCGCTGCCTGAGAATGAAGTGCCGAATATGCCGGTAGTGTCAGGATTTGTCGGAGACACACCAGTGAGAGTGCTGAGAGATACCGGTTGTAACTGTGTCATTGTGAGAGAGGACTTGGTAGCTGAAGACCAGAAGCTACATGAATGGACCACCCTCATTTTGGCCGATGGTACTGGGAGAGTCACCCCTCTTGCCAAGGTTAGTGTCGACACTCCGTACCTGAGAGGAGAGGTGAAGGCGTTGTGCGTGAAAACACCAGTTTTCGACCTTATCATCGGAAACATTGATGGTGCCAGAAACGCAGACGATCCAGATCCAGAGTGGAAACCTGAAACCTGTGCAGTTATGAGAAGTCAGGAAGAGGAGAGCCACCACACCATCCTTCTAAAAGTGGCTGACGACATACAGTCATGGTGAAAGAAATGTTAGAGGAAGAGAAGTGCAAGGCGCTGGAGCGACAGCAGAACCAAGTGAATACAACCGTGGTCAGTGATCGAGATAAGCTAGAAGTAAAACAGCGAGCAGCCATTGATCTTATGCAGCAAAAACAGGCGCAAAATTTGGACAGTCGGCGGGACAATGTTGAGGGCCACCGCGAAGAACGAGTGGGGTCGCCGAATCGCCGTATGAATGAGGACCGCGAGCGAGACGGAGCTCCTCTCAATAAGAAGATGTTGGAGTTACAGGAGGAATATAAGGAGAGAGATAAACAGGAGACGCTGAGAGTCCAGTCTACAGTTTTCGTGCATCAGTTTGCGCCCAACTCAGAGACTGCGGACAGTGTCCAGCGTGAGATTGATCCGACATCGAGCGAGTCATTTCGTGACGAACCGGGTCGTTTGCTTCACAACACGAGAGAAGGAATGAGGAAGAATGTTGGGGAAACTCCGGACCCAGAAGTCGACAGAGGTTCCAGATTACCAGTGGTCATCAGAAATAGACCAGAAAGATCTAGTATGGTGTGTGGGGACTTTTATATTTTCTGTGGACCGACGGTGTTTGACCCAGGACCGGTGACCCTTGAACCCTGTGAACTGTGACTGTAACTTGTGATTTAGTATTGTTCCAGGTGAACTTTGACATTCATTTTTAGTTTGATCAAGGGTTCACAGAACTTTGGAGCTGATTACCTGAGCAGAGTGGTATAAATGAAAATTTCTGTGTACAGAACCGTTAAAAGAAACATTTCGATGTCCATGTCAATTTAAAGGAACATATCTTCATTCGGGACGTTTTAAAGGAACTGTGAGTTAATTATTTTTGTGTAGTTGATTTGATTTTAATTTTGATGTGAAATTTGTATTATTTTCGGTTTTGTGTAGGTTTACACAACCACAACCGTATTTTTGAGATTTGAGAAGAAATTTTTGTGAAATTTCGTTCTAAAAGGGGGGGGTAATGTTACGATTGTGGTTGTGCTGTTCTGTGAGAGTGGTCATGCATGGGTCGTAGGCGCTATACTATGTTTTGTTTGAGCTGTCATGATTGAGAGTCACATACCTTTTTAGTGAGTTTCACTTTCGTTTACGAATAGTGCGGTATTGATTGTCTGTTGCTGCACGGAGTTGAGTCCCGAAGAATCTAGATGCTACTCTAATATTCTTTTGTTTACTGTGCGCGCGTGTTTTAGCGGTTAGTATCCGTGCACTTATAGCGTGTTTACCAAACTGAGTGGTCAAGGTCGCGACCTTTTTAGTGTACGCATGCGTGAAGTCAGGATGCGGGGGGGTTTCCCCTAGCATTGTAGCTGGTAGATGGCAGCCAGACTTTTGTCGAATATTCCAGTGTGTTTGCACCTTTATGAGTTTTAGTTGCGTGTTTTGTTCCGATTGGTTGTGTTGTGCGATTTTGCTCGATTGTTCTGGAAAATATGTTACTATAAAAGAGTTGTGCTAGGAAGCATCTGGGTACATTGTTCAGTTGTAGAATTGTGATGTAACAGCGTCGGTACAGTGTTCAGTTGTATAATTGCAGTGTATCGAAGAAGAGTGTATTGACATTGCGAGAGAGTACGCAAGATATCGTGCTTCATTTGTCAGTGACGGAGTTATGCAGTGAATGGTGATGTACATTGTATGAGAGGCGCATTGTGTCAAAGTGTGGACATTTTGCGGAGGAGACATTGTTGGTGCATTTGTGAACGCATTTCGTGGAGATCGCATCGCTGTAATAAAATATTGTTGGAACTGTTACTCCAGTATTGTCTACATCCTTAAGCCACGTGTGACGGATTGCAGCTGAATGAGGGTTATTTAAAAGAACTCTACATGTGTGCGTTTGGTGTAGTTATCATTTCTATGACCACAATTTTACCACGTAACAAGGTGCTAAGGGTACCAAGTAGAGGCAAGCAAAATTAGGGATTGCCCCACCCCTTGGGAACTCCACCAGTTAAAACTTTGTACTTTCTTGTCTGTCCTAACAAGTAGGCTGAGGCAGTCAAGCGAAACCCGAGTCCCAGTGAAACCTGTAGACTGCTCAGTATAGCTTGAGTCGGTAATAACATCAAAGTCAAGTTAAAGGGGAGAACTGGCAAGAAACAAGAATAGAAAAGCCCTCAAGGCTAACGTGCATGACTGCATAATCAATCTGACCGTTGTGACCTTTACCTTTCCAACATGTCAATGAAATAAGCAAGTGTTCACACATACGTAAACGGTTGGCTTTTGTACCTGCACAATGCATGTTTTCTCAAAAATGTATGCACTTTTCACACTTTATTCAACCTTCTGTGACCATTGACCTTGGTAAGTAGTGAACCAAATTAGTATGCACTGGAATGTCTCATAATCAGCTGTTACCTTTCTGACACAATTGGTTGATGACAGATACTTCCCCGACACAGTGACTGTGTTTTTTTACAACACTTAACAGCGTGTGTATGTGTGTACTGTTGATTAGGAACAACGTGCTTTTTACGTTATGTTGTAGTTTTATTATTATTGCTTCAAAATGAGTAGGTGTGTAGTTATATACTACGCAAGTTAAGTTATAATTAAGGTGTGGTGACTGTTTATGCCGGAGCGAATGTCTGTCTAATAGCCGGCGCTGATCTATAGTGACGGGCCCCCAGGTAGCAACTGTGGAAGTATAATTTGTCTTTTTGTTTTGTTTATGCGTATTTTTTTAAACTTTTATTTGTGAAACTACTAGTCTCAGCCAAGCAGGAAGTGTAAAAACATTATATTACGTGTTTAAGAGATACTATGATAGGGCTGTCCTTAGTTTGCTTTGTGTTAGGGAGGTTCAGGTCGGGTTGGGGCCGCTGGCTCCTGCCATGAGACGCCTTGGCGATGGGCTTCACCCGTCCCAAGCCATTGTCTATTTGTTGTTGTAAATGTTGTGTGAGTTTGGGTGATTGCGAGTTGCACCTGAGGTGGCGAAACAAATTTTCCTGTACGTGGCAACATGTATTTGGAAGAATAAAGTTTCTTGACTTGACTTGAAAAGGTATGCAAAATACAGATAACAAGATGAGGATTTCATCCCAAAGTCAACCATATTGTTTAGAGCTCACATGCGTTTTTCTTTTAGGAACATTCAGAGTTTACGTTCATATTTTAAGCTTAGTCTTCCGTTTTATTTCCCCCCTCTGATCAAAACACACCGGTTCACACAAATAAAGACGGACACATGGCGCTTCCCACCATTAGTACGCTCTGTGGGCTGATAGCGTGACAGGAATTGTAAAGAGGAGGAATAGCACGAGCAGCAAAATGACGTCACTATAAGCTTCAGGTCATGGCATCGGTAGTCCCACGATGCCGTGTACACAGTGACGAATTTGATGTCAATTCAGAAACATTGTATAACAGTGACATCTGGTGCTTTGTGACAATTTAGAAACATTGTGTAACACGGACGTGTTTGGCGCATTTATGCCACAATCACTGTCTGATCCTTCTCGAGTCGAGAATTCTTACTTTTTAATTTTTTTTTTGCAATGAACACACACATGTCCCTTCCCGCCAAATGTATGTTCAGCAGCGCGGTTAGCGTAGCTAGACAAGACATATTTTCTATCGTGTTAGAATTCGGGGTCCGACCAAAAAGCACATCGTGTACATTGTACGGAACGCGCTCCGACCAGCCCCATCTCAAAGTCTACCGTATTTTCAATACGATAGACCAAAATTACATTTTTCACATCATTTGCTGATCTATTGTGACCCTTGACCTTCCTGCGGGGGTCATCCAAATTAGCATGTATAGGAGAGTCTTACCATCAGGTATCTCATGTACCAGGTTTGGGATGGAAGTTGTAAACAGTATTCGAGAAGGAAAAACATTGTCAAAAATGGCCATTTGACTTACAGTACAACCTGCTATACCCCTGTTGCCAAGCAAAAGTGGCCATTAACAGCAGGTGACCGCTCACGGCAGGTACGATAGAAATAGACCCAAAAATGTAAATCTGCGCTAACCTAGCCACTACTAGAGTTAGTGTATCATTCCTAGCGTATATCCCCTACAGTGCAAGTTCGCTGGAAGTGTGTGTCAAATCAGTTAAGACAAAAGATGTGGAAAGAATACATGTAATGCACACGTACACTGTCCTTGTAAAATGTTGAACATGTAAACATTTGCACTTCAAAGTCGGTGCAGCTTCATTCTGTCACCACATTACACCCAATGAAAACGGAAAAACCTGATCAACTTGTAACTGCACATGTATGTTTCAAGCTTAACAATCAGTCTCCGTGGTGCCTACCAACAGAAAGATATAAAGTGCTTTCTTGGCAGATATCAAGCGCTTTGTAAATGTCTGCGCATGCGTAGTGATGGCTAAAGCCGTTGTGTCAGTCATTTGTGCACCTACGGGAACCTGAGTTCGATATACACACTCACAGACCCCGAGGTGCATGAAAGTCTATGCCTCTTGCAGATGTGCATTTTGCGACGCAGGTGTTCTATTCCCCCAGTTAGTTGTCAGTCTCACTGATATACGCTGCCCCTTTCATGAGGCGTCTCAACCCAGCATGAAGCAGATGGCATGCGCCTGTCATTGCATAATGACATGGCGCTCTGCTTTGTCAAGGTGTGTATTGGCGACAAGTTGAGTGAGCTGTCATTGACCTGTCACGCGTGACGGCGTTACCGCGCCGGTCTGGCCGTGGCCGTAAATTCCAGGTATTTTTTTGCGTTTTTGGCTCCGATACCCTGACCGTTGGCCGCATTGAGCAGGTGACCATATAAACCAGGTACTTTATATAGTAAACATTGTCTGTTCATCACGAAAGTGACCGTAAATGGCAAATCCGGTGACCGTTCAAAACAGGTTTGACTGTACTCCCTGAACTTCTCTGGAGCCTTTCTGCCATGGATAAAACTACTGTACTCCCTAAACTTCTCTGGAGCCTTTCTGCCATGGATAAAACTACTGTACTCCCTAAACTTCTCTGGAGCATTTCTGCCATGGATAGGACTAAACAAGAGTGAGGCAGTTAGAGGGGAAGTGGTTTTATCAGATGTGCTACAATATAAGGCTTAGTTGCAAGAATAATGTCAAAAATTTATTAGGTATCAAAATATCTGAAAACACCCACGTATATTGAAATTTCCTTGTCATGCGTAAGAATAAATTGCTAAAGAAGCAGAAACTCAGTCCCTGTGCCAACTGTATATCCTAAAAGAAAAATAGTACAACCAGGCTTACTTCCAGTCAAAGCTGCATCACACACTATAGGAAATGCCAGCAAGTCATCCTAGTAAGAGACAATGTTTCACCTACCTGACATGTCACTGCCATTGTGTGACATAGCTGTGTCTTTCCTGTGCGGAATTCTCCAAAGATTTCTGTGATAGAGCCTGTTTCAATTCCACCTAAAGTAAAAAAAAAAAATTATATTTATAATATGAACAAACTTCAAAAACAATACCTTTTACAGATATAATAACGTGTTCAGCCCATGGCCTAGATGTACAACATGCATTTAACTCTTAAACGATTCAAAAGTTGAAATTTAGAAGTGTTTTAACCCTTTGAACCCTGAGTAAATAAGAAGTCTATATACCCTTCAACCCTGACTTTATTTCAGAAATTTCTGTTGAAAATGGGTGTGTACAGTAAAATATTTGTAAATAATACTTTACAACAGATATCCCCATAAAGGTATATATGTACAGATTTGCCATTGGATGGACTACCGTTTTATGGATTTGACCACACTGTGTCACGCGTGTCGTAATGCCTGGTGACAAAAATAGTGACAGGTGACAATAAACTTTTTAAAAAAGTCTTTCGTGCATGACAGGTCACTGGTACTTAACATGCATCACTAAATAGGGTGTCTGTTAGTGTGACACATAAGTGTGCATGCATTTCCAGCATGCCGATACAACGTAAGGCCCCTACCTTGTTGACCAGATGTCAATGTTTACACCTGCCACTGATAAGGTATATCCACGGTCTATACAACATGTAATAAGCGGCGTCGAATGATGATCAGTGTGTCTGTGTTGTGTCTCGTACACGATCGGATGGAAGTACCAGTGTTGTAAAGACTATACACGTACTACACATGTCGACCAATGTGTGTCGTTGGTGTCCACAGACTTACCTACAGGTGCACCAAGGTGTGGCATAAAAAAAACAGAATATCAATTACAACCTCAGTCCGAATTCAGCATTAGAATCAAGTTGTAGTCATTGCCGTTGTCAGTGACTCAAACGGCGATTGCTCCAGCTGACACTGCCAACACGTGGTTATGCTGCCTCGCGGTAGGTATGCACACATGTCCCTATGACATCAAAGCTATCTGCTTTTGAAACCATGTCTCCAAACACAAAATTGTATCACTCCGAATATCTACACATCCACTCGCCATTCCGACCATAATTCCCACGCTAGCGCCGAAAAACTGACCGCATACCACAGACGAACATACGTGCCATGTACCGAGTATAAACAGGATGTGTCAGTGCAAAGGGCGAGGTCACCACACGCTCAGCGAGGCTCGCGCGTCACTGGGCGCGCGATACGAAACACCTGACACCGCTGTAGCAGTTTGTCGGGTTCAACGGTATACGAGGCCGCGAACCGCTACAGCGGTTTGCCGGGTTCAAAGGGTTAAAAAAATCAATTTTAGTGCAGTTAGATATGCTGCTTTAGATGTGTTTTGGAGATTTTCATTTCTAACTTCAGAAGTGCTCAGGGCCGTGCTAAACATGCTAAAACATATTAAAGTGAGACTATTGGGTGAAATAGGGTCATCTTTCTGTCTGTATCTCTCTCTTGAGGCCACAAACACAACTTTTATCGATTGAATAAAGTAATAAACACACCAAAGATACTCTAGAACCATCAACAGCACGTACTTGTGGTACTATTTAGTAGCAAAACGTCACAATAGTGACAAATCTCCACCTTGCTTGAAGATTGCCAGAAACTTTTCATATTTGCCGCAACTGTGTGGCGACGTCATGCGCAGTACATAGCTCGCGTGTACGCTTGGCTTGTAAAGCACTCAGTGGTCATTTCTTGGCTTTTGCTGAGTACGAAATGAGTATCCTGCCTAAAAAATTTGTGAAAGCGACTTCTGCTCAGACTTTTGAGATATTGAATGCTTTGAAGAAACAAATTTATAATCAAGCTTCTGGCTTGAAACTAAATAAATATTTGAACAAGTAGCTGCGAGAAAGAAGGCAGCAGAGGTCAGAAGCCTCTCTGAACACACTAGCAAGACATAGAGTTGTAAGTTTTCTGAAATAAAGCCCTCGTGTGACAATAAAATGCTTTAAAAGAAATAACAGCTGAAGTTGATGGTTCAGAGTGTACTGAATAAATACAAGGAATATTTACACATTTTCTGATCCTGACTAGCTGCAATTCAGTGGCTTATTGATCCATCATGCCTCACAATAATAATAATAATAATGAGTATTTATATAGCGCTTAATCTTACTCAAAAGCTCTAAGCGCTTTACAATCTGTACACAAAAATAAAAATACGACGACATATGCACATAACAAACAAAGCACAATGCCCGAACACACCACTTTTACAATAAACTAAACAACAATACATACATAATAATTTATATTCTAATTAACATTCAGTCTAAACAAGGAGGATTGCAGAACTACAACTAAGGCATCAAACACTGGCAGTTATTCAAAGTAAAGCTTGAAGAGGTGAGTTTTCAACGACCTCTTGAAGTCAGAGACAGACTCACTGTTTCTGACCTCAAGAGGAAGTGTATTACATAACACTGGGGCTTGATAACAAAAGTGCGCTGACCAAATGTTTTAGTTTGGACAGAAGGTACACACAACTTCCGTTTATCAGAAGAGGAGCGGAGCTCACGAGAGGGTGTATACACATGCAGCAAAGAGGACAAGTATTCTGGGCTGGTGCCTGAAAGGCAGTTAAAACAGATTGACATAACTTTGTATTGAATACGTGAGGACACAGGTAGCCAGTGAAGGGACTTCAAGATGGGTGTGACATGCTCAGTCTTACGGACTCTCACAAGCCAGGCTGCATTGTTCTGAATTTTTTGGAGGCGATCAATGAGATACTGAGGGCAGCCACAAAGCAAAGAGTTACAATAATCTAGCTTGGACAGCACAAATGCACAAACTAGTGTTTTAGTGGCTTCCACGGTCAGCAGGTGACGAACTGAACTAATGCGACGAAGTTCCAGATAAGCGGATCTACACACTGCACCGACATGCTGTGACATAGATAACTCACTGTCAAGTGTAACACCCAGGTTTCTCACACTCACAGAGAAGCCAATGAGTGTTCCATCCACAGACAATGATGACGGTAAAGGCAGGGACGAAGATAATCTTGGATTAGCTACCAACATTGCTTCAGTTTTGCCATCATTTAACATCAGTTTGTTGGTGGTCATCCATGATTTGACATGGTCAATGCACTGGCTTATACTTTGGATGGCATTCACAGCTCGCTGGACAGTATCACTTTTGTACATCTGCAAATGCATGATGGGAAATGGAGCGACTACAAATCAGGTCGGACAGGGGCTGAACATACAGTAAGAACAATACAGGTCCTAGGACCGAGCCCTGGGGTACACCAAACCGAAGAGGTGATGGCTCAGAACGACAGCCGTCAACAGAAACAATCTGGGATCGTTCAGTCAGGTATGAACTAAACCATGCCAAGACTGTGCCTTCAATGCCAAATACAGATTGAAGACGGCACAGCAAAATTTCATGGTCAATAGTGTCGAACGCACTGGACAGGTCCAGCAAAGCAAGGACTGTGATCTTACGCTCGTCCAAAGCACAAAGCAGGTCATTGAATATCTTCAGCAAAGCTGTTTCAGTGCTACGATGGGGACGATATATGCAGACTGGAATACACTGAACAGACTATTTGAGTTGACATGCTTTAAAGCTTGAACAAGGACAATTTTCTCAAGAATCTTTGATAGAAATGTAAGATTGGAAACTGGGCGATAGTTTTTCAGTACATTTGGGTCTAAAGATGGTTTCTTCAATAGGGGTTTCACAAGTGCAGTCTTGAAGCTTTCAGGAAAAATACCAGTGGAGAGAGTTGTTGATGACTTGTGTAATGGCAGGCAACACTTCATCCAGGCACTCGTACAACAAGGGAGTGGGTATGGGGTCTAACTCACAAGTTTTGGGGGCAGTGTTTGTGATCACTTTTCTGACCTCATCCTCTAGCACAGGTTCGAAGGCTGAGAGAGGTTCTCCACTAAAGCGTTTTTCGGTGAACAAAACTGAAGTGGGCATGAGATCCAGAGAATCACGAATTTCGCGGACCTTATCAACGAAGTAATCTGCAAAAAGCTGAGGCAGCTGGCACGGGGGAAATGTAGTGGGTAGAGATGATGGGAGTCTTCTTCACCATAAGCTTATTGGTCACATTATACAATTCTTTGCTTGTTGTGCACTCACTGATCTTCCTGTTGTAAAACGAAGATTTTGCTCCATGAACAATCTCATTTACATGCTTCTTAGAACATGTGTATATCTGCTTGTGAACAGTCAACCTAGTTGAGCACCACATTCTCTCAGCTTGGCGCCGCATCTGCTTAGCCGAACGCAGCTCTTTGCTCACAAACCTATACCACGGGCTGATTCTATGAGCTGACTTTTTACGCTTTGAAGATGGTGCATGATTGTCTAAGACAGTGCATAAACATGAATCAAACTCCTCGGCACTAGGACTAGGATGGTGAGACTGACTGAACGAGGTCAGCCTTGAAGGCTAGTCTGTCAATGGCACGAACATTGCGCACTATGGTAAGCATAGGCACTGGAGGTGGGACTATGGCCCTCAAATGACTGATCACACAGTAATGGTCTGAACATATTGCATCAGAAACCTGTGCTGAGCACAAGATATCATCGTCACATCTATGAAGGATCCAGTCAATAGTATGCCCTTGTCTATGAGTTGGTTTGTCGACAACTTGTGAAAGACTGAACATGTGTAAAATGTCCATGAGTGCAGAGGTGGTGTGGTGCTTCTGATTGTCAAAGTGGATGTTAAAGTCACCAAGGACTATCAGACTGCCAGCAAGAGAATTACAGTGATCGAGAAGATCATGAAATTGATCAACAAACATTGAATCAGTTAATTTGTTCTTGCGGTTTGGTGGGGGTCTGTAGAGACACAGAAAATGAACAGTTTTCTGAGTTAAAGCTAGAGTAAACTGTACAAGCTCAAAAGACTCATGGGAGAAACTAAAAGACATTGAGAATGATGCAAAAGGCTGCAGTGCTTCATGGAGGACGACTGCAATACCACCCCCACGAGAATCGCGGGGGAAGGATTTCACAGAGTATCCAGATGGGGCAAGATCAGCACATTTGGCCTCATCACCTGAGGCACGAAGCCAGGTCTCTGTTAAGAACAGAATGTCAACATGATGGTCGGTAACAAACACGCACACTTCAGAGCGCTTCTTGGCACAACCAACTGAGCGCACTTTAAACAGTGCCAAGCACAGCTGACCTGGTACTTTGGTAGTGTCTTGAAGATGAACCTGAATAAGGTTAGATACATTACCAATCTGGTGAGTATGGCTTGTGATTCTCTTGGAGCTGATGTGGACTGAGACGGGTTTCTTGGGACAGGTGTGGTCGTTCAAGAAGTTGTGATGGTGATGATGACGGTTGATTGATTGATTGTACATTGCTTAACGTCCCCACAGCAACAAGACTTTCTCAGGACGTGCCTGCACTGCTTGTGAAAAAAACCCTAAACAGAACATTGAATGTATGTCGCCAGCCGGTCCAATACATTAAATAAACCTAACACAATGGACCTAAATAAAGCTTAGACCATTTAGCAACACACATCCAATATCAAGAGCTACAGGCAGTGCAGACAGTAGGGAGAGTTTTAAAAAGGCAAATACAGGTGAATGGCAAAGGGTAGACAGAAACACATGCCCCAGAATAGAGAGGAAAACCCACCCTGTGGGGCTGACCAGGGTGACCCTGGGAACTAAAAAGTAGTTAACCCCAACCAAGTCCCCCAGGGCAGACCCGGGTGGGGTTGGTGATGATGACGGAGAGGTTTGAGGGGGTGGTGATGGTTGGAATGGGGCCCAATGAAGTGGAAGTGGGGGCTGCCACACGAATGATTGTGATGGTGGGGGCTGAAGTACCAGAGGTGGTAGCGGCGGGACACCGGGTGTAGGATGGCCCCACTGGGGTACTGATAATGCAGGCAGCAGGCATTGTGTTGGCGGAGGACCCACGGGCGCTGCAGGCATGTGATGACTTTGCTGCTGTGATGGCGATGGTGAGGCCTGCGGCATGGGCGGTGGTAAATGTAGGGACAGCCGCGGCAGGGGAAGCGGCTTTGGGTGGAGTGGGGGAAACGACACTGGGGTAGGCCACTTGGCTGAAAAAGAGTGAGGCGACTGAAGCACTGAAAACATGTGCTGAGGTACAGATGAAAACACCGAGTACCCCTGGGGTGGACAGCAGGGCACCGAGTACCCCTGGGGTGGACAGCAGGGTACCGACAACAGGCGCTGGGTTGAAGATGACAATCCCGAGTACCCCTGAGGTGAAGTCTAGTACACCGAAAAGGGACTAGCCTAGGAATATGAAAATCATGTAAAAATTTTATAACTTTCTTTTAGCATAGTTTGATTAATTTTGCACAATAAGGATTGTTTTTCTTTTTTTAAAATATGACAAAGTCATGCAGATATTTTTCTTGGGTGCAGTGTTGATTATTATAGAGTACACAATAGGGTGTTTGTCTGGACTACATGGTAAGGTGGTTTAGTTTTATTTTTCTGAAATTCTGATTTGAACCAAACTTTAAAAAGAATATCTCCAGAAATATCGCACATACACATATGTGCATACACACAAACCCCCACCTGAGTTTGGACTAGGGGACACTTGGGTGGGCTTAACTACTTTTTAGTTCCCAGGGTCACCCTGATCAGCTAGGTAGCCTGGGTTTTTCGGTATTTTCTTCTCTATTTTCGTCTAGGGCACATGTTTCTGTCTACCTTGGTCCATTCACCTGTTTTTGTTTTTTTTAATTCTCCCTACTGTCTCTGCTGCCTGTAGCTCTTGATATTAGATGAGTGTTGCTAAAAGGTCTGCTGCACCTAGGAGATAAGTTATGTGTTTGCAGTTGATGCATTTTTTAAGTCCCTTCTATTTATAGAAGGGACTTTTTAGGAAGGGTTGCGGTGGGGCGAATTTAATAGCATGTCCATGATGTCAAAGGCAGGCAGGCTAAACCTCTAACAACTGAAGTAACAAGATAAAAATTACGTCATGTCTAGTTACGCTAACATCGCTGCTGAATGTACATGTTGCGCGAAGCGCCGTATGAGCATATGTATGTATGTATGGGCGTATGTATGTATGTATGTGTGTGCGTGTGTATGTATGTAAACAAGAGAATCTCCGATATTTCTGTACACACAAGCTTGCAACTTGGCGAAATATTTTCTTAAGTGGGTGGTTAAGAGAGCCTCCGAGCATAGAGCCTCCAAGCATATTGTAATTGAATGTCTCATTGAAGACATAAACAACCCTTTATAGGAAGTCGGTTGATTAGATTTAGAGGCCATAATTTTTATATTTACTTGAACTTTTGCACACACCTAGTTTGGAGAAAGACATTGGATGAGTTCATTAGCCAGCTTTGTTTCCTTTCAACTTCTTTAGTAAAAATTAATTCTTTTCAGAAAAGAATTAAAACACTAAAAAACCTTTACTTCTACAGAAAGTCAGACTAGCGGTGACGTAAAAGAGGCAACTCCGTCACCAACTAGACACTGACATAATACTCTAATACATGACTCATTCTCTCTCGCGCGCGTGGCTCTCTCTCTCTCACACAAACGTGCGCATCTCCAGGAGGAATAGATCCTCATGCGCCTGGAGGGCGCATGAGGATCTATGCCTCTTGGAGATATTTGGGGCGCGCACGCACACACACACACACACACACACGCACATCGACGCACTTTCAGAAGAGCATGCAGGTGACCCGTGTACATAGTATATCATGTAGTCAACCTGCATTCACACAAATTAGAGCAAGACTGAAAATGTACCGTGAAGTTCTAGTTTTGTCACCATTTTCTCAAGCCTATGAAGCGAAAGTTATATCACGTAAAATATAAAATTACATAAAAACTAAAACTTACGTCAGGACAAATGACGTTTGACAATTCAATGACACGCATGTCCTGCACCCCTTACTGACGCATTGGTGGATCTGCGCGACTTTTTCAATAGGAGATAATTCAACATCAAAATCAGGTCAAAGACAAAAGGTAGACACCCTTGACAGTGAGGACAGCTCTCATATAGAAGGGACTTTGTGGGTTGTGGTTCATCCCATCTTGTTTATATATCATTTTCCTGCATATTTTTTGTAATTGTAATTATTTTCTACTCATTTTTTTTAAACTAGGGTACGATAAATTAGCATGAAGGTGCAGCATCCCTAGCATGTCTTAGGTTTATTTAGCATATTAGAATGGCTAGCAACATACATTCAATATTCTGTTTGTTTGGGCTTTTTCACAAGCAGCGCAGGCACGTCCTGAGAAAGACTCGCACACACAGATGTGATGCAACTTGCAAGATCCCCAAATATACTATTCCCCCACCATTTGCAGCAAGGGCAAGCATGTTAATAGTGATAAATTGATTTCAATAATTGTACTGAAATAATAATAATAATGAGTACTTGTATAGCGCCTAACCTCAGATTAGAGCTCTAGGCGCTTAACAAAAACTAATGTACAAAAAATAACTAATTACAAAAATGGAATTTACAAAAAGTACAAAAACAAAATAAAACGCACTCTGTAAACAAGCTATAAAGTCACCATTCAAAAGTGCTACGCTCATGAACTCATACTGGCATTCACACACACACCCACACACACACTACTTCTATAAATAGATAGAGATGACTTTAACATGACAGGTGTGTGACAAAGTCATTTGTAGCTGACAGAAAACATATGGGTCTTTAGGGCACGCTTGAATGCCTCTCTCGAATCCACGTATCTCAGTTCGCGTGGGAGATCATTCCAAACAACTGGGCTCTGGTATCTGAATGACCTCTCACCAAACGACTTTGTTTTGACAAGAGGGATACGTAAAACTCGAGAGTCGGCAGCAGAGCGCAAATTCTGTCTCAAGGGCGTATACAGCTGGAGAAGAGAGGCAAGGTAGTGTGGGCAGGAACAGGTAATACAACTGTGAGTCATGCATGAAATTTTGTACTGAATCCTAGCTGTAACAGGTAACCAGTGTAGGGCAGACAGATGGGGTGTGATATGATCTGATCTAGGGACTCTAAGAATCAACCTGGCAGCTGAGTTTTGAATTTTCTGGAGTTTGCCAATCAGACACTGGGAACAGCCAGCCAAAAGAGCATTGCAATAGTCTAATTTAGACAAAACAAAAGCGCAGACAAGTACTTTAGTTGCTTCAGGTGTCAGATAGTGGCGGACTGAAGCAATACGTCGCAGTTCAGTATAGGCGGATCTGCAAACGTTGTTCACATGAAGGCGCATGGACAGGCTATTATCAAGTGTGACACCCAGATTTTTTACATGGGGGGAGAAGGGGACAGTGGCACCACAGATCTGTAATGACTGGGGGAGTGTCAGCGTCTTCGTCAACCTCGGGGAAGCAATTATCATGGCCTCAGTTTTTCCGTCATTCAACTGTAATTTGTTTGAAGTCATCCACATCTTAGTATCCAAGACACACTCCTGAAGGCTTTCAATTGTGTCCATAATCTGATCAGGTGAACATGAGTCATGGAGTTGAGTATCATCTGCAAATGCATGATGTGATATAGAGAAACGGTTAAAGACACTGGCCAGTGGCTGAACATACAGGGTAAAGAGGACTGGTCCAAGAACTGAACCTTGTGGGACGCCGAAGCGCACCGTGGATGGGCTGGATAGTTTATCATTAGCAACTATGCACTGAGTTCTGTCCATCAGTTGATTGTACATTGCTTAACGTCCCGACAGCAACAAGGCTTTCTCAGGACGTGCCTGCACTGCTTGTGAAAAAATAAAAAAGAAACAGAACATTGAATGTATGTCGCCAGCCGGTCAAATACGTTAAATAAACCTAACACATGGGGCCTAAATAAAGCTAAGACCATTTAGCAACACACATCCAATATCAAGAGCTACAGGCAGTGCAGACAGTAGGGAGAGTTTTAAAAAGGCAAATACAGGTGAATGGACAAAGGGTAGACAGAAACACATGCCCCAGAATAGAGAGAAAAACCCACCCTGTGGGGCTGACCAGGGTGACCCTGGGAACTAAAAAATACCTTCTGTCCATCAGATATGATCTAAACCACGATAAAGCAGTTTCATGAATGCCATACACAGAATAGAGACGTTGTAGCAAAATGTCATGGTCAATCGTATCAAAGGCAGCAGATAGGTCTAACAGTGCGAGAACAGATACTTTGCCATCATCAAGAGCCTCGAGGAGGTCATTAAGAATTTTTGCAAGCGCAGTTTCAGTGGAATGACCTGCACGGTAAGCAGACTGATTGGGACTAAGAAGATGATTCAGGTTCAGATGGTCGAGAAGTTGCGACAACACAACCTTCTCAACGATCTTAGAGAGAAAAGGGAGGTTTGAGACAGGGCGGTAATTCTGTAGATTGTTAGGGTCTAGAGAGGGCTTTTTTAGAAAAGGTTTAACAATGGCGGACTTGAAATCCGACGGAAAAATACCAGACCTCAGGGACTCGTTGACAATGTTGGTCATGACTGGAAGCACAACATCAATACACTCGTACAGCAATGTAGTAGGAAGTGGGTCTAAACTACAAGTTTTTTGTGCAGTTCTCTTCAGCACAGCATGAAGTTCCTGTTCACGGACAGGTCTGAAGGACGAGAGACACTGACCAGAAAATGGAACGTCATACTGTGATGGAGACTGTGAAATAAGTCCATCAAGTCTATCACGAATGTTCTGAACTTTTTCATTAAAGAAATTTGAGAACTGATCAGGCAGCTCTAATGGTGAGAAAATGGTCGGGAGTGGAGATGGATCCCTTCTAGCATATGTGTTTGACATAAAGTTCTTACTCACAGAGTTGGTTCAGTCACTCGTAAGATTCAGTTGGTTCTCCCCTTCTCTGCACCATACCTTCCCTCACTTTCAGCCTCTGCCTTATTATTATAATTATGTAAAGTGAAGTTCAAACACATGCATGTGTGTGGGTCTAGGTATGTGTACGCATACTCAGAAACTGTGCGGACCAGCTCTCGGGCGTCTTTACTGACATTTTCAACATGTCTCTCTCTCAGTGCACTGTTCCTCAGTGTTTCAAAAGGTCCACCATCATTCCTGTTCCAAAAAAATCCAAAGTGTCCTCCCTAAATGACTACAGACCGGTCGCTCTGACCTCAGTTGTCATGAAGACGCTTGAGCGCCTCGTCCTCCGGTTTCTGAGAACATTTACCGACCCTCTGCTGGATTGTTTTCAATTCGCGTATCGCGAAAAACGTTCCGTGGAGGATGCGGTGTCACTTGGTTTGTTTTATGTTTTACAACACCTTGAAATCCCAAACACCTATGCCAGAATTTTATTTGTTGATTACAGTTCTGCTTTTAACACCATTATTCCATATAAATTGTACCAGAAGATCCAGCAAATCGGAGTTCCAGAGACACTGTGCCTCTGGACCCTCGATTTCCTGTTGATGAGACCACAGGTCGTTAAAATTGGTGGAAATGTGTCATCCACCCTCACTTTATCCACGGGCACGCCTCAGGGGTGCGTGCTCTCCCCTATGCTCTACTCCCTGTTTACTTATGACTGTGCTTCATGCCATGCCAGTACTAAAGTTCTGAAATTTGCAGATAACACCACAGTGGAAGGGTGCATTACAAACTCAGACGAATCCGCTTACCGTAGTCAGGTTGAGACTCTAATTAGTTGGTGTAATAACAACAACCTTGAACTGAACTCTGGCAAAACAAAAGAAATGATTGTGGACTTTAGAAAGAAACAGTCCCCTCCCCCTCCCCCTCTTGTGATCAATAGTGAAATCATTGAAACAGTCCAGAACTTTAAGTTTCTTGGCACTACCCTGTCATGTGACCTGAAGTGGGAGGAAAACACTCGCCTTATCGTCCAAAAAGCACAGCAGCGCTTGTTCTTCCTGCGACGTCTGAAAAGTTTCGGTCTCGGTGCCCACATGTTGATGCAATTCTACCGAGCTGTGATTGAGAGCGTGCTCACCTTTTCGATCACGGTTTGGTATGGTTCCATCACGGCCAAAGAGAAAATCAGACTGAGTAGGGTGGTCAAGACCGCTTCAAAAATCATAGGCAGAGATCTTCCTAGCCTGGACTCACTGTACCAGCAGCGTCTCTTACGTAGAGCACGTCTTATCTCCAGTGATTCCACCCACCCCGGCAATGAGCTTTTTCAAATTTTACCATCAGGGCGCAGGTACAGGTCCATCAGTACCAGGACCAGCAGATTCCGCAACAGTTTTTTCCCTCTTGCTGTTCACGCTCTCTCTGATCAACCGGACTAATTGGAGAGAGCGCGAGTGGCGAGTGAGAATGATTGTGTACAGTCAGTTTTTAACTGTATCAGATCTCTCTCTCTCTCTCTCTGTGTGTGTGTGTGTGTGTGTGTGTGTGTGTGTGTTTAGTCTTAGTAACTGACATCAAGACAAATTCCAATGTTTTTATTGTTTTGTACATGGAAACATATGGCAATAAACCATCTTATCTCTTATATCTTATCTTATCTCATGTGTGTTAGTGGTAGTGTGTGTGTCAGTGCATGTGTGCACGTGTTACTGCTGTTGTGTCTAGGTACATGTATGCATGTGTTAGTGTGACAGTGTGTGCATGTTACTGTTAGCATGTATGTGTGTGTGTGTGTGTGTGTGTGTGTGTGTGTGTGTGTGTGTGTGTGTGTGTGTGTGTGTGTTGACGTACACCCTACATTTTGTTCATTTTGTTTTAGATTTTAAAGTCATAAATGTGACTAATCAGGATATATAAGAAAGATAAACGTATTAAATCTTTATCACTGAGAAGCCAGAAAATATTTTGAGTTATTAGTTCATCATTATTTGCTACTGATAAGTCTGACCTATAAGTATGTTTTTGAAAATTCAGAGATTCTGTCTGCATATTTTCAAGGTTTTCATAAGCCAGATTACTTTCTTTGAGGATTTGGACAATGAAACTGGTCACTCTATCGCAAAAATGCATTTAGCCCACCAGGATCAGAGAATCTGAGCAGACAAGTTTTTTCATTCTTGTGATTTCCTTTTAAATAAAACCAGGGACATCATCTCCAGTGGTACACAGCGTGTAGCGATTCTTGATGAGGTCGTTTAATTTTACTTCGCTACATCTACCTACAACGCATCTCGGTGGCATTTTGATCACGGCTGAGTGAAAATGTCATTGGACCGACTTGCACAAAAAGTATTTCAGATATTCATAACGAGTTTTGTGAGAGAGAGTTCGAGTCATTTAGAGGTCAGTTTTCCCAGGAAAAATCCACCTCTACAACGCTGCCTTCTATTAGTCCATTTCCCCAGCCATGCACAATTCATCACCACTGTCACGCGCGTGTGTGTGTGTGTGTTAGCTGTTATCCTTTTCATTGTTACATATGTATCAGCGCTTAGAACTACTTTAGAATAAGCGCTTAACAAATCGTCTTTATTATTATTATTATATTTGGCGTGCTCTATATGAGCCTCGACCTACTTTTGACACATAGTTCTGGCTTCTCTGCAGAGCGTCTGAGCCAGAACTTGTGTGTAAAATCAAGTCTCAAATCAAATTATCACCACTCATGGTTTAACTTATACTTAACGGATGGAAGAACTAAGAAGAGAGATAAACTAGTGTGTATACCTTGTAAAAGTTTGTCCAACTCTTTAGAACCTGTGGTAACCTGGATAATCTCTGAACGTTTCTGGTGAAACTCTGTAGCAGTCGTGAAACCCATAGGCACCAGCTTGGCAGCCTCAGCCTGAGAAGAAAATATAAAAAAATTTATTGAGTTTTCTTACAAGTTACTTACATACATACATACATACATAACATACATTACATACATACATACATAATACATACATACATTTTTTTTTTCTTTAATAATCTCTAATTAATCAGGTGTAAACATGGATTCCTTTTCTCTTATTTAATACTATGTACCATGGTGTGGTCACTGAACTGGAGAAAGATTATACAGATTTTCAACATACTTTGATCACACTTTACTGAAAATACATTGTAATTAATTTATTCGTAAATGAAATAAAATTGCTGAACAGGTAAACTGTGAGATCAAAACAATACGGTAGACTTTAGGATGAAATCCTCATCTTGTTTCGCTTAAGAAGGGCGACGCATGTTGCATGGGCATTCAAGATTTGTGGGAGCATAAAAAATGTCATTCACTTTACTGACCACCATTTGTTTTGATGCTGTGATTTCTTGACTTATGAGATGTGGAATTCATAGATCGAAAAGTGACTGTTCTGGACATGCATCAATCTCTTAAAATTTCAAATACTACAACACGCGTTGGTGCAGATACGCTCTAGATTCTCATGACCCCCTGCAGTCTGCTGGGGTACACAAGAATGTGTCAAGCAGGTGTTCATGAATTTCACACAAAAACAAGCGCAGGTACTCAATGGATTCTCATGAGCCCCTGCAATCAACAGGGTACTTTACTTTTGAGTAAACATCGTCCATGCAACGCAAATGTGCCCGTACACAGCAGGTGGCCTTAAAAAGGGGTAACCACTAATAGGGGGTTCTACTGTATTAATTACACGTCTTGTAAGCTTACTGCTCTGCATGTTCACAGCTTAGTGGTTTTGTGATCTTTCGCAAAACAAAAAAGAATCGGTTTTACGACTCTTATCAACTTACAACAATTTTGTCTGCTTTGGCCTCACTGATTCCCTTGATGGCCAGAAGTGCTTTCTTAGGGGCAAATGCCACAGACTCCACAGTGTAGAAGCCTGCCTCCTCCAGCTTTTTCACATCTGTGTTGCTAATACCATTGCCCTGAACACAGAAAGAGTGGCAGATACAAAATCCATTATTAGTAATGAACAAATGTGCAAAATGTTTGCAAAATGCAAGTTAATTTGCAAGCAAATGATAGTTTTACCTGTGATGCACTCAGCTTCATGACATGGAAAAGGCTAAATCAATCACTAAAGAGTAAACATTTAAATAAGCAATGTATTATTATCCAGTGTTTGTTCTAAAACGCTATGCATATGGGTCACTGACCCACCGAGTACAAATCTAATGGGTCATTTTTTAAATTTTAAACTTGAAGACTAAATGCCGGCCAACCACCAAAATATTGAAAAATGGGTTGTTGTTTTTTTTGGGGGGTGCGTGAGTGGTGGGAGGGAGGGAAGGGGGGGGGAGAGAGAGAGAGAGAAAAAGAGAGAGAGAGAGAGAGAGAGAGAGAGAGAGAGAGAGAGAGAGTTATGTCAAGCGTGTACATGAGCACCTTTTCATCAACGCCAAAATATCAGGAGGAGGGGTAAAGATGCCCCCTCTTCCCCCTGATATTTTGGCGCTTGGCGAGAAGTTGCTCACGTACCCATGGTCTCGAGGTTACAAATACATCTGCAGACTGAGTTATTCATCAACAGTTCCACAGCTGAACAGAAATCGTTTGTCTGTACAGTCATTAGACCCTGCTATGAGCATCCGCACCACCACCCCCCCACCCACTTCTTCTTTGCTGCCAAACAAAGTAGAAGTGAACAGGAGGCGGCCGTTTCACTAGAAGTTTGTTAATCTCGACATCTCACGATAGGTCGATAGGTTCGACATCTCACACTGGCATGAGCGACAGTGCGAAAATTGAAATGACTGAAAATGGTCCATGGACCAGCTATGCACCATGATCCATGGCCAGCAAGAGACATCAATTCTCATAATGTCCTGTGAATGCAGGGGCTCATGGGAATGTATGCCTCTTGCAGATTGAACAGGCTGTCTGAAGGAAATTCCGCTTTTGAAAAAAAAACCTGAGTCTCCAGGACTGAGGTCAGTGAAGACTGTCATTCTTACATTAGTAATAATACATTGTACTGGCAACGCCAATCTTTTTAAATGTGCGTGTGTGTAGAGGAGTAAGGGAGCGGAAAGATTTATGTGTGTGTATGTATGTCATTCCTGTTTTGTTGTCTTGAAAACAAATGAGGGAGGAGGTATGGGAGCCAGTAAATGAATGCATTGGGCCAATGTCCAGCCATGTCACCGGGCTGGTGCAAATAATCAATGCTAACAGTGCAGGCTCTCGGTACCATACCACCTTGCCACATTCCACTTGCAGCCTGAGAAAACATATGCCACCCTTTTTGCAGGTGTTTACATTTTCTCTACTGTTTGGATGATATGTGCATAGCGTGTCACAAGATCTCAGTACCTGCTGTTCACGATCAGTGACCATTTAAAAACTTTGACAAGTTATTAATTTTATATACTGTTGAAGCATTTGATGCCTCAACGTCTTTACTACAAGTGAGGAATAGGCATTGATCATGGTGCCCATTACAGTGTGGGAAATGCACCTCAAAAGTGCCATAATGCTTTCATCTTTCTAACGAAGGCATATCCAGCACAAGCCAGTAACTGTATACTAAATACGCACAAGCATAGACTTAATTATGTGAATCTGTGGCAGACTCTGTGTGTTAGCAGAATGTACCATATGTGCGTTTTTAATGTGCAAAGACCTAAAGGACATGACTTGTTGATGTCATCAAAGACCATACTCGCAGAATAAACTATTCTCAAAAAGGCTCAATAAACTTGTGGCGCATTGCTACCCAAATATTTTAAAACTTGTGCATCAGAAAAACTCTCCGTGAAGAATTATATGTGTCAGATCATCACATATGTGTGTTTTACATGCAGAACTCTATGTTTTCGTAGACACTGCCAACAGCAATATGTAATATCACACATGACCCATTTTCAAAAGGGAAAGACCAAAGTGTGACACAAACTCAAATTATCCAAATTTTTTAAAACTTGACTATTTCATGTCTGTGGCATATTTTGTCGATCTAGTTTTCAAAACAGTGTTTGAAAAGATAATCTGAGATTTTAATGTGCTGTCGGAGTGCTTCAAATGTCCAAAATCTGAGGTAATCAAAGGTTACTGATGACATGAAATATTATCTAGTACAACCAAAAATAAGCATAAGTGTGCATCTTTTAACTCCAGCACAGACAGAACTAATAATATGATTAAAATAATACCAGAAACTTGTACCAGAAACTTGAACACAGATGCTTTTAAAAATATTCTGAAAGAAATGAAATGTCATCAGTAACCTAGAAAAATGTTCAGCTTCCAATTTTTTTAAATACCACATTAAGTAAAATCGCCTCATCAATTAAAAAACAAGAAAGGCAAAGCCCTTATGGCTCACGTGTATGACCCACCTACCTGTGTGACCTTTCTGACAATAAGTAATGGGATGGCTTCTGCACCAGCAAAATCTGTTTTCTCAAAATTTAATCAGTTTTTGACACATCTGTCAAACCCCGGTGACTCTTGACCTTTGCAATGAGTTGACTAAATTAGTGTCATAGGAAGGTCTTGTCATCATCAGCTACCTGTGTACCAAATTTGATTGAAAAGTTTGCAAAACTGTTGATAATAAGTACAATTCTATAAAAAATTGGCATTTTACACATTTGCCGATCTCTTGTGACCCTTGACCTTTCAGAGGGCTCATCCAAATTAGTATGCATAGATAGGTCTTACCATCAGGCATCTCTGTAGTAAGTTTTGGTTAGAAGTTGTGAACAGTATTTGATAAAAAAAACATCTTTTGTCAAAATATGCCTATTTCTTGCCCATTTCCTATCTCTTGTGACCTTTGACCTTTACGAGGGATCAACTAAATTAGTACACATAGAAAGGTCTTCCCATCAGACATAAGACATAAGACATTTATTCACCAAGTAAAACGTTACAAGGATTTTTGTGTGACATGGCGACAGTAAAATACATCTTCACTTACTACACATGCATTCATCATGACATACACTCAGTCGTCCTGTATACAGCACTAAGATAGATAAACACAATATTACACACATCAGTCCTATGTCACAATCATGGAATCACGTTGTTCCATGGATGGTGATGAACTGAGTACAGCTTCTGGAAAGAAACTGCATCTGAATCGAGAGGTTCTGGCTTTCAAAGCACGAAACCGCCAGCCAGAGGGCAGAGGCTCGAAGAGATGATTGGCTGGGTGTGACAGATCGCGAACGATTTTTCCTGCCTTCCGTTCCATACGTGTTTTGAAGATGGAGGCGACAGATGGAAAGTCGCAGCCAGCTATTTTGGAGGCAGTCTTAACAATGTGCTCGAGCTGGTTCTTTTCTGTTGCGGTTGTGCTGCCATACCAGACAGTGATAGAGTAGCACAAGGTGCTCTCTATCACCGTACCAAGTTTGGGTTTAAAGTTGTCAATAGTATTTGAGAAAAAATAAATTGTCAAAACACATATCCTTCATGCCCTGTGACCTTGGTGAGAGGTCACTCAAATTGTTAAGTTTAGAATGGTCTTGCCACAAAATATCCTTGGGCCACGTTTGAAGACTGTGGCTTGAATAGTCTCTGAGAAAATGCCAACATTAAAGTTTAGACCACGGACGGATGACGTCGGACGGGCGACCGATGGGCAGACGACCACTGGCCCAGAACATACTCACTTTTGCTTCGCATGCGAGCCAAAAACCAGAATGTGTGCTTAGTAAAATTGTCATTTATTGCAGAACACCAACACACACAAAAAATCAAGAAATTGTATAATTTTCACCTAGATAGTGAGCTGTGTTCACGTTCGCCTAACAGGCTTGAAGTGTCAGCTCTCATATTTCTATTGTTTTTCTGTGGAATACCTGGATTGTATGTGTTGATTTGTGGTTGATGATCTTCGCATTGTTCTGGCAAACATTTTGATGGGTCTTTCTCCACCTTTTGATGATGGACTTGAGAATTGTGGCCTATGCAACTGTTCTGCATATGACACATTTTTCTGGACAAGCAGTGTTTGAACACCAGCCATCATGCCTGCCTGTGACCCACTCGGTCAGCAGTGCACATCTGCCAGCCACCCAGATGTTGAATCCACCTGTGACTTTTACTCAGGTATCCAGCCCAGTTGTGCCAATAACCCAGTTGCCTGTTGTGACTGTGTCAGAGCCTGTATACCCCTTGTGTGGCTGCACGTGCCGGTTCTACTGACCGAGCTGCGCTTACAAAGACTGTCTCTGCACCGCCAGTACAACAGGGAGTACTTGCTTGCACTCGGTGAACGGCCCCTCCACTCTGTTCCTGCTGCCGTCTGTGACCGCCTGCACCACCAGTACAACAGGGAGTACTTGCTTGCACTCGGTGAACGGCCCCTCCACTCTGTTCCTGCTGCTGTCTGTGACCGCCTGCACCACCAGTACAACAGGGAGTACTTACTTGTACTCGGTGAACGGTCCCTCCACTCTGTTCCTGCTGTCTGTGACCGCCTGCACCACCAGTACAACAGGGAGTACATGCTTGCACTCGGTGAACGGCCCCTCCACTGTTTCCACTACTGTCTGTGACTGCCTGCACTATCTTCGCATCCACTCCGGGCTCCTCTCTCCTGCACCCACAGGCACATTGTGAAGAAGAAGCGTCCTTTTCGGGGCGGTCGGCGAAAGAGAGGTATGCCAATTCCAGTACTTATGTAGTCACGTGCATGAACGCTGTCAGGGTCATGTCAATTGGCACAACTTAGTTTCCATCCCACTGTCAACTGTACCGACTCGTGCTGATGTGAAGTCAGATGCCCACATGCTGTCTGCTGGTAAACTATTGCTTTGTTTAATGCAAGGTCCGTCGGTTCCCCAGAAAAACGGGCTGATATCAGTCAATTCATTCGAGACAACGACATTGATGTTCTGCTTCTGACAGAGACTTGGCTCAGTGTCACTGGAGATAAAGTCCCACCTCGTGCTTCAGGAGGCGGAGATCTGGCTTTCATTTTCTGATCATCACTTCAAGCTTTTGTAACATACACCGACTCTTTTGCTTTCGGCCATTCGTCCTTTAAATTAGCTGAACTGTCCTTTTCACTTCTACAGTAGTGTGTACACTTTCTGCTGCTTTACCGACCGCCACCCAGCAAGGCCAACCAGCTGACCGACACCATTTTTCTCCAGGAGTTTCCTGATCTTCTCAACCTGTGCATTGACAGACCAAGTCCCTCCATTATCCTGGGCGACATTAACTTTTATTTTGACTGTGATGGAAACTCTCATCGCGTGAAGGATCTTCTCCTGCAGTATGGTCTAACCCAGGCCGTCAGTGAACCTACACACTGCTCTGGACATATACTGGACTGGGTTATCCAGAGAGACCGACCAGCTCCTTTTCGTCAGCCTGTGACTCCGATTGTCTCGTGTCCGACCACAGATCCATAGTATGTAATCTGAATATCATTACCCCTCCCCCTGCTCCCATGACCATCACAAGCAGAAACCTCTGTGCCATAGACCATGAGTCGTTCCATACTGACCTGGCCAGTGTCCTGTCCAGCACCCCCTCCCCCACCCTAAACACTGATCTCTCCATTCATCGACCTCCACGCGCCAGCCACCACGAGGACTGTGAGAAGATCCAAGTGCTCTCCGTGGTTCGTCCCTGACATTTGGACAGCAAAGCAAGAGAGACGTGCTGAGCGTGCATGGTGTTCGTCCCACTTGGAAGTACACCACCAGATCTACAACGCCGCCAAGCATGCCGTCACGCGTCTTGTTCTTCATGCCAAGACTGTCTTTTTCAGCAGTAAGATAGCTGAGAGTGACACTTGCAAGAAACTGTTTAGTATTACGAACTCCTTGCTTGGCAAGTGCAAGACTTCTCCGCTTCCCGTTACCATCCCTACAAGCGATCTTCCTCAAGTTTTCTGCAACTTTTTCTGTGATAAGATCAGACATATCTGCGACAAATTGGATAAGCTTAGTTTGTCTGTTGTTTTGTCGCTGTCACCTTGTTTCGGTCATGGGACCTCTTTCGCATGTTTTGAGCCAGTTAAGCAGGCGACTATTCTCAACATTTAAAAAAAGACGCCTCCCAAGACAAGTGAAAGAGATCCCATGCCCACGCCTCTTCTGTTGCTTGGTCCCATGACCCACATCATTAATGTGTCTCTGTCCACTGGCTTATTCCCGGACGAGTTCAAGACAGCCTTAATTAAACCACTGCTAAAGAAACCAAACCTCGATCCTAATGTACTGCAAAATTAGACCTATCTCCAACCTTCTCCCATTTCTAAAATCCTCGAGAAGGTTGTTTTATCTCGGATGTTGAAGTACCTCCAAGAAAATTATCTCCTACATCCCTTCCAGTCTGCATACTTACCTGGCCGCTCCACTGAAACTGCCCTACATTAGAATCTTAAATGATCTCCTCTGCGCTGCTGATAATAATGAGCTGTCTGTCCTGACTCTCCTTGATCTGTCCGCAGCCTTTGATGCTATCGCTCATTCTGTTCTTGTCTCGTCTTCACTTTGACTATGGCTTCTCTGACCGTGCTTTACTCTGGATATCTCACAAACTGGCGTCTAGTTGTCTCCGTCAATGTTTGTCACTCTGCCCCAGCCCCACTACTTTAAGGCGTGCCCCAAGGTTCTGTGCTCGGGCCGATTTTCTTCATTCTGTATACGCAGCCATTAGCTACTATTTTTTTCAAAGTACTCTGTTAGACATCATATGTTCGCTGATGACACACAGTTGCACGATTCTGGTCCCGTTCCTGAAGCGGGTCGTTTAATTTTCCAACATGGCAAAATGTCTGACACTTCCAATGTGAAAAATCTGTCACGTTGACTGTATTGGGTTTTCCTGATTTTCTGCAAGTTCTGAGTGCCCTCTATGCGAAAACATACACCTCTTTCATCAGAGCTTTTATCAAACACCCATAAATGTTAAATAAACAAAGTACCCGGAGTTTGTTTACATTTGTTTCCCCTCAAAATATGTGCATTTTGCCTACTTTCAAACCTGGTCAAAGCGCACATTCTTCTTACAGCATTGAAACAAGTTATGTCGTTTGACAGCTACTTCTCTCCCTTGCAGTAATTTGTCCTTCACCCGAGCGTAAATGAATAATCAACAGCAAAAAACTGCCTGAGGCAAACCTAGGAATTTGTCAATAACTTCCAAATTTGGTCTTATGATGATTTCGATCAGGAGCACCACATAAATGTGCATCTCTGATTGGGTCAAAAGTATTTCCGAGTCTGTTCGGCTAACTTCGTGTCGGATACAACTCGCACCTTGCAAGTATGTTTTTTTGGCGGATTACAAGCTAAAACGCGTTGTTTAGATAAATCTGCAGAGGAATCGGGTCAACATGACAGAGTGAGACTGAAGAACGTGTATAGTCTTAATATACAGGAAAACGTAACTGCCCGTGTCCAGAATAGGCACAAACATCATCTGCAGCTGCGAGTCGTTTCGAAAGGACCTGAGGATTTTCGCAGGTAGGTGCTCTAATGATTTGGCAAAGCATGATGTGCAAAAATCAAAGCTACAAAGAGTGAGATCAAAGATTTTTATGATTTGTTTGTGAACTGCTCGACTTTGGAGCAGAAATGTGCATTCATAGAAATCTGAAATTCTGCATTCAGCGCTCATTAGAGCACTGTAGATCTGAACGATTTAGATTAAAAAATCTCACATCTTTCGTCTGTTGTAAAATCTGAATATTTTGGTCTGATCAGAAACTATCTGTACATTCATTGTGAGGCGCTCTGATCACTACTGACAAAACATATGCATACGTGAAAGGAATTTTCCAGCTCAAGAAAACAGATGTGCTTGATAACGATAATGAACATTGTGCACAGGTCTGTTCGTAGCGAGAAAGTGTTAGGATTTCGGCAGTACCACGTCCCGCATAAATGTCACCCAAAACTCGTGTTTGCAGGAATGATAGTCCAACATCATATGCACAAGCAAACAGTTAATTATATGATTTTCCATTGTAAAAAGATCAATGTACATCATGCATGTATTTTTTTTCCCCTTGGTCAAAGAGGCTACAAAGTGCACCGTGAAAGTTCTGAACTCAGGCAAGATGCAGCTGTCATTGTGATGGTGTAGGTGTGATTCTGCAGTAAACCAGTATGGTCCAAATTATAAAATGCAGCCTCATTAGTATGGTATGTGTTTACATCTTCCACAGCAATCACCATGAGCATGCAAAATGGGTGTGTATGAGCTGTGATATGAACAGGCTGCTTTTTTTAAATGCTGTATGCGCATTCCATGAACTAACCGATTTATATATTGTCAGACATACAAGATGTTTAAATACTTTATTTACTTGTGGTAAATCATTATGTTTTCCTTACGAATTCAGTCTCTCCTATTTCAAGTAATGTAAATGGCTATGGCCTTTGCATGCAATGAACACAGTGCAGGGGCATGTAACAAACTAGATTGCAGCTTCTGATACGTTAGGAACAGCACTACTCCTCAAAGCTGACAGAGTCTCTAAACCATTTTCCCATCTTCAACAGAGTATATTTAGCATTAACAGTTTGTGTAAACTGCACGGATGTACAAGCATAATGTGTATATATGCTGAAACACAAGAAAACCATAATAATAATAATAATAATGATGATTTCTATGGCACCTAAAATCAGATAGAGCTCTAGACACCTTACAAATTTCAAAAATACAATTACAAAAACTGTACACAATATTACATGCGCACGCACACACACACACACATTCCAGGCACCACAGAAAAACTACAACAGAATCCTCAGCAGTCAATGATTAATCAGTGGGGTAATGGAGTTGGAAAAGGTGTGTTTTTAGCGCAGATTTAAAAACGTCTTTTGAAGCACTGTGACGGACATGGGAGGGGAGTTCGTTCCAGTACAGCGGCCCAAGATATGAAAAAGACCATTGGCCAAAAGACTTGGTACGGACAAAAGGTACACGCAAAATGCGGCTGTCAGCAGAGGATCTGAGTTGTCTTGAGGGAGTGTACAGCTGCAGGAGAGAGGACAGGCACGGGGGGCTTGATGTGGAAATGCAGCTGAAGCAGACAGAAGAAAGTTTATACTGAATTCTTGCAGCCACAGGGAGCCAGTGGAGGGATTACATTACAAGTGTAATACGATCAGTCTTGCACTTTTTGGTGATGAGCCTCACAGCAGAATTTTTAACTTTTTGAAGCCTGTCAATCTGATATTTGGGACAACCTGCATACAGTGAATTACAATAGTCCAGCTTGGAGAGAACAAATGTACAGATGAGGGGTTTTGTGGCTTCAATAGTCAAATAGTGTCTGATTGAAGAAATGCGACAGAGCTCCATGTAGGCTGTGCGACAGGTGTTGACAATCTGTTGGTTCATGGACAGTGTTTCGTCCAGGGTTACTCTAAGATTCTTGGCAGTGTGTGAGAAATTGATGATGCTGGTTCCTATGGCCATGGATGTGGGGAGGGAAAGTGAACTGGTCAATCTGGGGGGTTTGATTATAAGAGACTCAGTTTTATCATCATTAAGTTGAAGTTTGTTTGATGACATCCACTCTTTGACATCACAGATACAGTTCTGAAGACTTAGGATGGCGCTACAGTTCTGAAGGCTTAGGATGGCGCTAGGGACTTGGTCGGGAGTAGAGTGTTTGTACAGCTGGGAGTCATCGGCAAAGCCATGGTGGGAAACTGAGAATCTCTCAATTACACTGGAAAGAGGCTGGATGTAGAGAATGAAGAGAATGGGGCCTAGGACTGAGCCCTGGGGGACCCCAAAGCGCAGTAGAGAAGGACTCGACCAGTAGCTGTTAATGACAACAGTCTAAATGTAAACTCGTGTGAGACAAGTGTTCATGTATATTTATCTTTGGCTTACCCTTCCCACTTTTAGGAATGTTGAATAATGATAGAACTTGTCAGATGATAGTGAAATTTTACACGCAAGTTCACAAATGGTCAAGAGTACGACTGAGTGTCCAAAGAGTGTGACATGGGTCTCTGATTTTGAACTTAAACATATGAGCATCATTTTGCTTGATTGTGATGTGTTTAGTCATAAGTAACATGCCCCCCTAAAAAAATTTCCCCATGAGCAGTCGTTTGGGTGTAATTGGCGAAAAACCGTTATGGTTTGTACATAACATTTACACCATCACACATTTTATAAAACACATTTTCTAGCTTTCACAAAGTAGATTCATGCTGTATAAAATTATCATGTTGTTCTTTCCTTACTAGGCTATGCTTAAACTTCAAAGAAAGTTTGATGGGGTGAATAGATACTGTCACACAATGGTGCAACACTGAAATTGTTTGAACATAACTTTACACTCAGCTATACATTTATGCAAAAAATTGCATAAATTATATTTTAAAAAATTGTGTGTGGTATTAAACACACAATTTCAATTGCACAGTGATAGATTCTAAACTATCCTAATTGAGATAAGTGTGAAAAAGTACGAGTAGCTATAAACTTTTAAAAAAAATTGGACAACTTGCTTATGAACAAAACTTTTGAAATCCTTGACAACACAGCAAAGAAAGTCAATTAAGATGGTGTGTTTTCCCTTTATTGTGTACTAAACTCTTGTAGATTACAGAATAATTTAGGGAAAAAAACACCATTCACAACATAGAATGAAATGAAGGCTAAAAACAAGAAACATACAATGCTTGAACACAACTTTACACCATGACGAACAAACTTGAGGCTCTTTACTAACATGCATAAATCCAAAAATAACAAAACACTACTCAAGTAATGTGTTTTTAACAAATACACTTTTATTCCTCCCAAAATTGTGTCTGAATGAGTAATGAAAGCAGCAAATACATACTGTAATTGTTTGTACATAACTTTACACCACGAGCTTCAAATTTCAGCAAAAAAGTGCCTCCACAAATGGACAAGAACCAGAAAATAAAAATCACAATCACCTGTAGCTTTCTACTACACTACAGAACAGCAGTGATGTAATTATCAGGTTTGAAATTGATAATACAAGGGAATAATGTGTGAAACTGGCAAGTTTGAACATAACTTTACAACTGAACATGTTGGTATTATCAATACTGAAGTCAAAATAAAAGATAAAAATGGGAAATTACATCAAATTCTGTGGTCAGTAAACCCCAGCATTTACCAGTTTTAATAATTGTGTCTACAATGTTTAAAGCAAGTAGCAAAACAAATCTGTACATGCTTGTACATAAACAATCCAGACCAAAAAGGTGACTGCCAAGCGTGTGAAATGCAAAGAAGTACCCAACGGAGAAAGAAACACGCTTAGAAAAAACGGTACAACACAATTTATTAATATTATTATGTACTTGTACATAACTTTACAAACATGGGGTTCAAATCTCTGCACAATGTGGTTCCACAATGTGAAAAAGCACCAAGTGAAAAAAGTTTAAACTTTCAATACATTTTAGAATACCAACAATACATTTAACACTCTTGAAAACTGACGTTAGTTAGCCATTGCTCATGCTTGCTATGGGCTGTGTGACATCGGAGCCTACCTTTTGCCCAAATACCTCCGCAAAGAAACACTTTTGTGTACCACTTTCAAACAAATATAATCTAGCACCAATTGACCTAAGTTTACCATGACCAATGGTTTTCAGCAGACCACTGGCACAGAAAATACTCGCTTTAGCTTCATACTTGAGCTAAACATGGCAGAAACAATTTAAAATTTATCAAACCCAACCACTCTCCACTCGCGTGCACTGTTGGACAGTGGCAGGAAATCTACAGCTGATGCTACAATCATATCATCCCCTACTTCTTGGATGTCATCTGTTTCAGGGTAAACAAATACTCCTTGTTTTGTCTGGTGAGGCCCGAGGAATATGACCCTCAGAGGATCTACTCCGACAATCACTCCTGAAACAGAAAAAAAGAGACTGCTATTTATGTTGATAATGATCACAGCGCTTTCTTGAAGCAACCCATAACAAGCTTCCTGCTGATCAAGTTTCCTAAGGAAACTTCAAACTCCTTTTCTTTACTGGCCAGTGACAACCAGTCCCACTTGTTTCGGGCGTACCTTTCAACCTTTTATAATTTTTCAATATCTCCATCTCAAACATAAATGGAGCTAAAACATATTCAAAATTCACATTTTTCTGGTTTCAAATACTATAAAAAGATTTCTGGCTGCTATCATTCATAAGCACAAGTATGCTGAAATAATCTTGCTCACGAGGGCACCACCTGTCAGGGTACTGCACTACCACACGTGTTTAGCATCCATTTTCTGGGTGCTTTCATCGCTGGGAAAGACCCTTCAGCCTGGGGAACTTTCGATTCAGGAACAAATCCCGAAGAACTGAATTTCAATTTGTATCCATGTTTGCGATTTGTTTTTAGCTAGCATCAGCCTGTCTTGTTATTTTTCAACAGCTTTGTACTAAAATGGCTGGTTATTATTAAATTATGATATATCATGGCAGCTATCAAGCTTGGCCAGAACAACAAAGAGTAAAAGGCATGATCAGACTGTATCTTGGAAGACAATGTGTGAACCAAACACAACTGTGGTTGAACTTAACTTGACAACACATGATGTTGTCATGTTATGTACAAACTATTTAAAACAGAAAAATGTATATTCTGGGTTTAACAATTTATATTTTAGTACCCAAGCTGTATTTTGATAAATAACAACTAGCAAATTGGGCATACCAAAGACAGTATACTAGGAATTGTGCTACAGTAATGAACATAACTTTACACTTTACATGTCAGTCTAGTTTGTCAAGTTATGTTCACAGTCATCTAGCTAGAATAATAGTTTGTATATTAGTTACAATAGACAATATAATCAAACCAGTCTTCCAGTTTAAAAGAGACTGTTACTATGAAAGAAAATGTTAGCCGAGTACTGTTTTAACTGTACATAACTTGACAACATAATTGTTATCAAGTTATGTTCAAGGCATTTCTTAAAAATTGTCATTTCTTGGGTGCAAAAAAGTTTTTAAAAAATGCACAGACTATCTGTACTTATCATAGAACACTAAACCATACAAAATAGCATGAAGCATAGTGTAACAGAACTTTACCGTAAGTGTTACGTCATCTTATGTTCAGTCCAATACTGCCAGAACAGGGTTATTCTGACTTAATCTTATGTTACATAATAAAGAAACAATAATATAAAGTACATAAAGACAATGAGAACATTATCACAGTTTAAGATAAGAAAAACGACCATTTTTTGATTGAAGGTGCTATGTCTGTTCCCTTTTGCACTGCGTCATGTTACGTACAAACGCTATAATTCAGCAACTCATAATCTATGACCCGAAGTATAAATCAAATTAGCACAAAATCCCTTCCTACCAACAAAAATTGGTACAAAAAAATGTATGACTTGTCCTTCCCCCAAAATGCAAAACTCATGGTTTGAACATAACTTTACGTAAAGATTTACCTGGCCAAACTGTGTAAAGTTATGAACAATCAAACAGCAGGAGCAAAAGACTTTTACTCTATTTTTTATATCAGGAACATTAAAGACAATAATACTGAATCGACCAAAATGTGTAATACGTAGTGTTCTTTTTAATCTTTGAAAATAAAACTGTAATTGCCTGAACATAATGCTGACAACCTTCCACCGTGTGTAAAGTTATGTACAAGCAAACACAATGGCAAGGTGATGGTAAAAGGTAATAATTATTGTTTCAAAGTGTTGCTGTGCAACAAAACTAATCCGAACATACATTACTTGTTCTGTTTTATCCTTTGAAATATTGAATATCGCATTCAGAAACTTGAACATAACTGTTACAACCAAAACTAAACCGTCATTGTCGGGTGGAGGCAAATTCCATCAAGTAATGTTTTCTTCCTTTGTTCAAAACACGCGGTCATTGAGCCGATTGATTTTACATTTGTTGCATCAACATTCATTTGAAGTAATTAGAAAAGCAGCACACTTACATTGCTTTTTTAAAACATTTATGGTGCTCAGACATCAATTTTGCATGAACGTAACCATTTATAACCAAAACTTACCTTCAACTTTGTCGCTTCCTTGCTCCATCGATGTCACCTGTAGGTATGAGGTACGTAGGACTGACCAAATGCAAATCTCAAAATGGCCACCGATTCCAGAAAATCATGCGCGTTGATGATTGCAAGATTTTTTCCCCCCGTGTTTGAACATAACACAAAATTTACAACTTTTGGGTTGAAGAAGTTTAAAACGCAGCCTTCTTTCAATTCTCAAAAGTATTTCAAATTTGTTTACGGTAATCAGAATGAAGAGTAATGTTGTCTAGGATATGTTAATTAGGTGCCTCACGGTACATTTTTTGTGTTCCGGGTCACAGCGAGATTCACACGTGTGAAATTGACGACGCACGTTATGTTCATTCTAGCCTTTACTTGCCCTCAAACTACTTTAAACTTAGACACATGTAAAACTTGACGATATGGTAACAAAATAACTTGCATTGGCTCTCTATAAGCCTAAACTTGGTTTCAAAATTCTATTTCATTCACCTGAATTTTTTATCTGAAAGCTAACACACGTGAGTGATGTCACGTTTCAAAATTTTGGCTTCCGCCACTCTATCGCACAAAACAATGAATAACTCTTTTATCCTATCGGATGTATGCAAACATGACACAGGATTAGAAGGTATGTTCAATTTCTAACCAGTTGATATATGGTTGAGTGAGATGCATGCCCGATTTTGAGTTTGAAGGCTTTGTTTTGTCAGTCAGGTAGCGAAACCGGCACTTGACGCCTAGTCGTATTCTTGACCAAATGCATTTATTATGGAATGTCAGTGCCGATTGTTTAATTTCAGCTTAGTTTGAGAGCTATCAATAGCTTCCCTTGGCTGACATACTAAAAAAATTACCAAAACCAGAACATTCATATAAAAATATTTTTTCTTCAAAACCAGGTAAGATATTCAAAATCGACACGGACATTCCATATTGATGATATCAGTTGATATTCTGACCAAATGTGGCTTTTCAGAAGCATCAACGGTAACCAAACTTTGTTTCCTTAGCAACCAGGTGTAATGTTTGTTGCCATGGCAACAGTAAGCATACCTGACCAAATGAGCATGTCGGAGCATTCAGGAGAGACAAATACTGATTCTAATGATATACAATAAAGCATATGGCCATACACCAAAACAATTGTGCTGAAGTGTCCTAGCTGGATGATTAGCAATAACTCCAGCTGAATGATGGTAAAACAGAGTCCATGCTTATCACAGCTGGTGTGCATCCTTCACAGTTGTCCTGTCTTCCCAGTCACATCTCTTCTGTCAAAATCAAATCACTTTTCTGACAGTGTCAAAAACCTTGGTGTTTTCTTTGACAGAGACCTCAAAATGGATAAGTATGTTAGTCTTATGTGCAGAGCAGCTTTTATTGAACTCGGCGCATTAGCAGTGTTAGACAGTATCTGACGCCCCAAAGCGACTGCCACACTTGTCTCCTTTGTTTTATCACGGTTAGACTACTGTAACTCCCTCCTTTCCGGCCTGCCTAAAACCCAGCTAGATAAACTGCAGAGAGTGCAAAACAGTGCTGCCCGTTTAGTTCTGCACGTGCGTAAGCGTGACCATATCCACCCCGCCCTTAAGAAACTCCACTGGCTGCCCGTACAAGAACGCATTCTGTATAAATTGTCCTGCATGTGCTTTAACTCTCTCGGTCCGACTTCTCCTGCCTATATCTCTGACTTACTCCATCTGTATAATCCATCTTACATCCTCTGCTCTTCCTCTGACACGCGTAAATTTCGCCTTCCCAATTTCAAATGTAAAACACGTGGCGGTCGTGCCTTCTCCCATCTTGGCCCCATCACTTGGAACAGCCTCCCCACCCCTGTCCGTAACTGTCAAACGCTCTCCTCATTCAAATCACTTTTCAAAACCCACCTCTACAACGCTGCCTTTTACTAGTTCATTTCCCCAGCCATGCACAATAATTATTCATCACCACTGTTGTGTGTGTGCGTACGTACATTGTGTGTGTGTGTTAGCTGTTAGCCTTTTCATTGTATCGGCGCTTAGAGCTACTTTTACAATAAGCGCTTAACAAATCTCCTTTATTATTATTATTATTAAAACAGATTTTCATGTCACCATAACATCCGCAACATAACACCGACATCTAAGTGTAAAACCCACTGTCAGAAATGAAAGCTACTGTATCAACAGATATATCAACAACAAAATCAAGATTGATAGAGGGAGTTGACAAGCTCATCAGCATGACCGTGTGTCCCACAACTGTCAAATTTCCAAGTGCACACACAGAACGAGTTTGAATGTTATTCTGTCATAAGAAGCGTTCCTGTCATTCGCAACTTCATCTTTTGATTCCACACAACGACGTGCTCAGAACTGGTTCCTTGCTAAGCACACACGACCGTAACATTGTACAATGCCTTCTACGTAAATTTCTTCATTAAGGTCAGCAGGATTTTGAAAAAAAAATATCAGCAAGAATGTGTGCAGACGTGAAAATGTTGAGACGTGAAGCATAAAATGACAGAAATAGAAAATCGCTTGCATTGCCTTGTCTTCGCCATTTGAACTTAGTGAAAAGTAACGGTTATCCGCATCTGGATCATTGTTATGTACAAAATGAGAAACTTCCCGGTCAGATACATGTTCTGGTGGAAATTTGAGCGTGTTGTGGACGTGAAAACTGAAGGAACATTTCCTCTGAAAAAATAAAGCCTATAAAACTAAATTGGTGCCATCAAGACATAAAACTGTTACCTGCACTGATGTCTTTTTAAAACAGGCTTGTGACTCTACTAGGTTCACTTGTTACCAACACGGGTTTTCTCCCCATCTTGTACTCTACGACAGAACGTCTTCACGCCCAATCGCGTAAACTCGCAGGATGTGGAATGACCAAGATAGTTCAAGGGTGGTGTCTGAATAGCCTGTACTGTAGGCACCAAGCTATTCTGATACCACCCTTTAACTACCAGGTATCACGGTCGATCTGTCTCCATAACTGCGATGTAAACCTGTGTGTGTGTTCGTGTGTGCCAGAGTGTTGATCCGAGGGTGGGTTAGTGTGGAAAGAGATGGAGCAGAAAGATAAGCTTGAAAATAGGAACAACTATGGGCTGGGCAGCTCATCTTGTTTACCTATTTCCTGAACACTTGTGACCCTTAACCTTTGCGAGATGTCAACCAAATTAGTATGCAAAGAGAGGTCTTGCCATCAGGTATTTTTGTGCCAAGCTTGGGTTTGAATGTGTGAATAGTATTTGAGAAGAGAAAGAAAAGGGTCAAAATGTTGCTATTTTGACCTATTTCCTGATCCCTGTTATCTTCATTTTTGAGAGAGGTCACTGAAATTGGGATGTTTAGAAAAGTCTTGCCACAGAGTATCCTTGGGCCAGGTTTGGAGACTGTGGCTTGAATAGTCTTTGAAAAAATGCCAACAATTCACTTTTGATATCGCCCGTGAGCCAAAAAAAGGGCATCCATATATCTCAATACTTAATGGCACTCAAATGGTTTCAAGTAAGTCTCTTTAACCCATAAAGCCCTGACAAGCTGTGATGGGATGTGGAATGACCATGATAGTTCAGGGTGGTGTAGGCCCTAAGCTATTCTGACACTACCCTTAACTACACGGTATCATGGTCAATCTGTCTCCATAACTGTGATGTAAACCTGAAAGATAATATCTAAGAGTGTTAGGTGGTGGAGTTGTAGTCGTAGTATGATAAACACACCAGACGCACGCACGTAAGGTTCTTTTTAAATAAACCTCATTCAGCTGCAATTCGTCACACGTGGCTTAAGGATGTAGACAATACTGGAGTAACAGTTCCAACAATATTTAATTCAGCGATGCGATATCCACACAGTAATGCACTTTCAAATGCACAAACTACGGATACAAAGTCTCTTCTGCAATGTCCACACTGCGACACAAAGTTTCTCATACACAGCGTCTCTTCCAATAAACTGCGTGTCTCTACAACTGACAAAGCAAGACAATGTACGAACGGGCTCTCCCAGCGCCCTCCTTATCATCATCATCAT